>PVLA01000993.1:145027-384969 GCA_004027455.1 Hydrochoerus hydrochaeris
CTGCAGGCTGGAGTGAGGGCCGGGAGGGGACGCGCACTCTGCAGCTGGCGGGGCAGCAGGCCAGCCTCCCTGGTGGCGGAGGGGAAGCCGCGCATAGCGACGCTGCAGCGGTGTTCCCAAGCAGCCCGTCTCCAGGCGTTGCCGAGAACACTGTGCAGCCCGGCAAGGGCGGCCGGCCAGGGGGCCGGTGTGAGCTCAGCGGGCAGCGTGTGCAGCCGGGCCCAGGCCTGAGCTGACCCCAGGCTCAGCTGGCCCTGGGACGGAAAGGCTGCGGGAGGGGCCAGGCCTGGGTCCCTCGGCTGGCGCTGGCCCTGGGGCTCGGCCATCCCTGGCTTGCCTCTGTGGCCAAAAGTCTCAATTCCCTGTCTGGCCTTGAAAGCAGCCTCCACCGTGCCGCTTCTCAGGGACTGTGACCCTGTGGGAGGAGGGCCCACCACACACCCGGCAGGTTCCCCGCAACACCAAATGGTTGGTGGCCCCAAGCCCAAGGGCCCCCTGCTGCCCACCCACTGCCCACCAGGGGCTAGGCTGTGGGCGTGGCGTGGGTGGTGGAGGGGTCTTTGGCCAACAGGACACTGTCCACACCCTGCCCCCGGAGACCTTGCCTGTGTGCCTGGCCAGTGGGGGCCGTGAGCCCCGGATGGGACAGCCAGTCACATCCCGCTGCTTCCCGTCTCATTTTGGCCTTAGGGCCCTGCCAGTGCTCCCAGTCACCCCAGGGGACCCGTGAGAAATGAGCCTGGACATGGAGCCCTCGCCTTCTAGCCAGGGCCCAGAGACCCTACACCAAGGTCACTTCTGCTGGGTGAAGGCAGAGGCACAGCCTACTGAACGCATATTGGGCTCCAGGTGCCCAGACCCTCCCAAGGGACCAGACCTGGGGGTGACGGCAGCACTGTCCCAGGTCTGGCGAAGCTCCAGGTTCTTGGGGCCGGGACTCTTGGCCCCAGGGGATCCAGACCCAGGCACTGCCCCCAGGCACTGCCCCAAGCTCAGGCAGGTACACTGAGGAGCAGCATGGTGCTGGGGGCGGCCGTGCCATCCCCAGCTCCCCAGATGCTTTGCCCACTGGGCCACCACCTGTGCTGGCAGCCACAGCTCCCAGAACCTTCAGGAGATACCTGGCCACTCAGGCTCTGCTTCCCCAACCACCACTTCCTGCTCAAGCCATGGCCTCTCACTCTGAGTCTGGCAGGAGCCTCAGCTCCCACCATCCCCTACTCAGGGGCCCTATTCTCTGGGCCCGGGAGGAGCTGGTGCCACCCTTGGGTGCCCAGCCCACGGGCCTTTGGGTCTGGGTACTGGGTCTTGCCCTCCCTGTAGTCCCCATTGGCCTGTAGACATTGTGGCTCTGCCTACCTGGGTACGCCTCGGCCACTGGGTCCACTGCAGACCTGTGGGGAGAAGGGGTTCCCTGAGTCCTGCATCCTGAGCAGAGCAGAGCTGAGCACTGCAGAATGGCCGGGCAGGCGCAGGGTCAGTGGGCTCTGAGTCCCTGTCTGCCTGAGCGCCCACAGGTTTGCGCCCTGCTATGTCCACACTGGAGACTCCGAGTCAGAGCCTCTACCTGCCAGGCTTCCAGGAGCCCAGGGACACCGAACACCACCCTGTGCCCCAGGCTGGCCTGCTCCTCGGGACCAGGGTCAGGGCCCAGCTGTGGCCCGGAATCCTTTAGAGGCCACTGAAGCCCACACGATTTCCAGCAGGAAGTAAGTGGCACAGCTGGCCAGGTGGGCCGTGGCACTGATTGTCCCTCAAGGGACTAAGGCCCTCCGGGCTTGGGTGGACAGCAGGGAGGCCACAGCTGCCTGCATCTGAGCACAGGTTCCGTGGGAGGCCTCCCGCCCTCCACCCCTGGCTCCCATCTGCAGTGGGGATGAGGGCCTTGCCTGCTGTGACAGCACCTAGAGGGACAGTGGCCGTGGCCAGGGCACCTCGAAGAACAGGAGAGCAGAGCCTGACCCGCACCTGTTTCTGCCTTCAGCCTCAACCTGCCCCGACGGGAGCCTAGGAGCTGCTGGGGTGGATACCAGGTCAATCCAGCTTCCATCCAGGGCACTGCTGGGCTGTGTTCTGGACTGTCCATCCATCCTTCTGGGGGACCAGGGCTCGTGGCCTCCGGGCTGTGACCTCCTGTCCCTCACCGGCTAAGGTGGAGCTGGGAGCTGAGAGCCCTGGGTTCTGGATGCAGCCCAGGCTTGGGCATTGGTTGGTTCTGCCCCTTGGTAAACTTAGATACCAACCACATGGGAACAATGGAAGGCTTTAAACTGACTTCTTTTTGAGTGGAGAAAAATGGGCCTGGCTGGACCCCAGATTGTAGTAAAGACAGGGATGGGCAAGGTAGGAGTGGAGGGAGATAAATAATGCAGTGCCAAGGAGGACGAGAGGCTGCCAGCCGCCAGCTCCGTTACAACTGGGCAGGGCACGGGTTGCCGGAGGCGCTGATTCACAGGGCAGATTAACGGGGTACTGGTGTGGCGGTGTGAGGTTGGCCTGAGGCCAGGCTGCATGCAGGCCAGGGGTCCAGCCAGGCTGGAGTGCCCAGCAGCACGGGAGACCCCAGAAATGTGGTCAGTGCCTGCTGAGCTCCCTGGGACCCGCACGTCCCTCCCCACCCTGCATGTGCTTGGGGCTAGTGGACTTTCCTGTGTCCTGGATGCTTTTTATTTTTCCTGTTAAATTTGAAAAAAATTTGTCCTTGTTAAAAAGGTTGGCTCTTTTTTGATGTCTCTCTGCCTCCCTCCTTGGGTCTCCAGCTGCAGCTGGGCTCAGTGGCTCACAGCCCGCTGGTCCTGTTGTCCATCTGTCTCCTCCTGGGGCTGCCGCCGGACTTTCCGTGGCCATGTCTTCCCGGCCTCTTCCTTCCTTCGGTGAGGTCCGTACTGCCTTCCACCTGGATGTGGGTCTTTCCTTTACTGCCGTTATCGTCGGTTGTTTTTGGTGCAAAGGACAAACCCAGGGCCTTGCACATGCTCACAAGCACTCACCCCTGCTGCTCTCGGCCTGCCCAGGCCTCCTGCCCAGGGACACGGGAGGGGACTCAAGCCCGGAGCCCTCCGCTTGCTGAGGGCCTGGACCCAGCAAACTCCACCCGCCTTGCCAGCGTTGGGAGTTTCTGGGCCCCGAGAACGCTCTGCCGCTGCTACCCGGGGAGCGTGCTTTCGCGTTTGCCTGGAGGGGCTCAGGTGGGGTGATGACCCAGAGCCCAGAGTGACACTGCGCCTGCCTGCTGGGCCTCGGCCTCTCGGTGCTTTCTCCTGCTATGAGGGCCCTGTTCTCCCACATGCAGGCCTGGGGCTCCCTTGGCTTGGTGCCCACACTTCCCAGCCTGTTTCCTTGCTTCAGGGGACCCCTGAACTGGCCTCTTCTCGGCCCCCTGCATCGGGCCCACTGTCACTGTCCCGTTTTCCCCCGTTCCATGCCCGATGTCCAAAAGCACCCGGCTCCCCGCTCTCTCCCTGCCTTTCACTTATTTCCGGGAAGTGCAATCAGGCCCCACAAACCAGCTCAGGGACAACTCAGCGGCATGGCTCTGGCTCTAACCTCATGGAGCCCTCCATACAGAGCACTGTGCCCACAGTGTGCCCTTGGCCCCCAGGAGGCCCTGCCCCCAGCTGACCTCATCCCTGGGCACCAGTGGTGCCCACTGAGGCAGGGGGATGCTGGTCGCCCAGCACGCAAAGGCCGTCTCCCCTTTCTGCAGGACCACACGGGCTGTGCAGGACCACGGGGCAGAGAAAGACGCAGAGGGGTGGTCCATTGGAGCAAGTCGGCAGGACTGGCAGGGAGCCTCCGAGCAGCAAGAGCCTCACCTTTCTCCTTGTGTGGGGGGTGGCTTCTGTGGGGACTCTGCCGTCCTGAGCCACTGAGGTCATGGGGCACTCTCCACAGTATCCATCCCCAGGACCACGCAGGACAATGACAGAAGGAACAGTCACCCCGGGTTCTGTCCTTCAGACCCAAAGAGGGCTTGTGCTTCCCCGCCTGCCAGGGTGCTTGGCTCTGGGCAGCGGCCCCTGCAGGGGCACCACGTGCCTCCTGTCCACATGGTGCTGACAGTGGCATCAAAAGACCCACATTGAGTTGCCCCTGAGAGAGCAGTGCCCTCTGTGAAACAATGGCCCCTTAACTGGTCACAGAAACTGGCACAGATGGCCAAGGAGGCTGCTCCTCCCCAGGGACCTAGCAAGGAGCCTGTCCTTGGGAGCATGCCCCAGTGAGGACACTCCAAGCCCAGGCAGCTGTAGTCCCAGGGGCCGGAAATGCTCCTGGGCCACAGGTGCCAGGCCAACACTGGGACTGGGCACATCACTGGCACCTGGGGCTCCCCTTGTGGCCCCCACACTATGTCCTAGCTTAGGACGCAGCTGGAGAACACTGCGGCCCGGAGGTCTGCAACCCTGAGCACTGCTCAGCCTCCGCTGGCTCACGGGGACCTGAGCCCAGGGAGGCCGTCCTGGTTTCCCCAGACACAGAGGTCCTGACCACCCCAAGGGTGCCGGCATCAGTCCCAGGCCCTCTCCAACTTGGGGTGCTGTGTGCATGAGACTGGGGCTGGCAGCGGGCACCAGGGGGTTAAAGCCATCCTCCTTGAGCCCCATCTGCTGGGCCGTTACTCAGAGCCGACGCAGGCGGGAAGCAGCCGCGGTGCGGGGATTAGGGTGCTGGCGGCATGGCACATCCGCGCCCAGCTGCTCTCGCCGGCCACACACCTGCTCGGTCTGCTTCCTGCCTGGACAGGATGGGGCTCACTTTTCAGAACTGACAAGCTTGTGGAGGAAGGGGGACCCGGGCCACCTGCTCGTCCTCCTCAGCTCCCACCGGGGGGCTTCCTGGGTAATGTGCCTGATGGGGTGACCCACGGCCTTGGCCTGATATTGCTTCTGTTGTCCCCTTTAGCACCTACATGAGGGCTACCCCAAGCCATCCCTGGAGACAGGCCCCAGGCTGCCTCCACCCCAGTGCTCTACAGCTGTGCCCCAGCCCTTGCCCGCAGCCAGGCCGGAAGGAGCAGGGTTGGCCCGGGCCTGGGGGTTCACCCACACCCTCAGGGTCTTTGAGTTCCTGTGTCCACTCACAGGTGCATGCCCAGGGTCTGACCAGGCTGTGTGAGATGCAGAGAAACCAGCTGCAGAGGGTGGGAGCCAGGCCAGGGGCAAGCAGGTTGCCTGGGCCACAGCCCGAACCCCGGCAGGAGCCCAGTCTGCGGTGCTTTGGGGGTTGTCCCAGCCACACCTCACAGTCCCACAGGGCTTGCAGGCCTTGGCTGCTGGGGCTGGGGCTCTGGCCCGTCCAGGTCCTCAGAACCATCAGGCTGGTGGTGGACAAACTTCCTGTTAACAGCACCTCCATGGTGGAGCCCCCCAGGCCGGCTCTGTGAGGTGGCATCCATGTGGCTGACCAGGTGCAGAGTGGGCAGCAGGCCAGTGCAGATGCTTCCTTGGCCAGGGGGGCGCCTTGACCTTGGGGACACCTTCTACACTGGTTGTGCATGGCCACCAGGGATGGTGTGGAGGGGCCAGGAGTTGCCCTGTATCAACTGTCTTCTCAAGTAAAAAAAAAAAAAAAATTGACGCCATATGTGTGGGCCTAATGATGGATTAAGTGACTAATCACGGAAGTCTCAAACCCATTTTCCTCCAGAATCAGGAGGAGGAGGGGTTTCAATGGCCCCAGTGCTGAGTCCTTTGAGAGAGCCACCAGGAGCCACCAGGCATGTAGCATAGCCTGGCAGCCAACCTGTCCCCCACAGGTTTAGGGCTGTTGCATTTATGCCCACTCAGGGCTCCAGGCCGGGGCTTCGGCTAGAATGGATGGTTCCGTGGGTTCCCTGGTGGGGCTGGACACTCCCATGGCCACAGGCACAAAACCCAGCCACTCCGCTACAGCTGGTGTGGTTTCACTCTGCTCAGGACCAGCAGGCCCCATTCGGCAGCGAGATTCCGTCATGCGCCTGGAATTCTCCGCAGGAATGTGGCAGGGGCCTCATGAGCCTCCCGCCCCAGGAAGCAGGCGCAGCTGGCTAGGACACCTCTACTGCTCCGAGCTGCTGCCCGCTGCCTCAGTGGCCACCCTGCCACACACCAGGTCTCCTCACATGAGCTGTGTCCAGGGCTGAGTGGACACACAGCCGGCTGTCCCTGCCGGGTACTGCATGACAGCCCGGGGGCCGCTGACCTCACTGGAGCAGGAGCTGGTGGGGCCCCCTGGGGCGCAGGACGGGTCTGCCCTGCACCTGGCTGTCCACACTGGGCCTCCACTCACTGCCACCCCCCTGCTGGTGCTAGGATGAACCCAGCCCTTTCTTTCTATTTTGAGGCAGGGTCTCAGTAAACTTGCTGAGCTCTCTGCTTTTGGGCCGCCTGCACATGGGTGACTAGGCCTTAGGGGCTCACATGGTGCAGGTGGGAGAGCAGCCAGGTGTCTGCTGGAGAGGGGAGGCTAGGGGCTGGCATCATGACATGGCATTGGATGCCCTCTGCCCCACCCCGCTGCCTGGGCGGCTGTGGCAGTCTCTGCTGTGGCAGAGCTGAGTGAAGTGTGGCAGGGGTCTTAGCAAGTGAGGGCAGTGGGACCGGGTTTCAGGGCCCCAAAGGGGACCATGGCCACTACCAACTGTGGAGCCACGGGAGGACATGGAGTTGCTCTGAGGGACAGGTGTGTGTTTTGGGGCCCCCACCTGGCCCCCCTGACTCAGGTGGGGACTCCAACAGCAGAGGTAGCACCCCACCCTTGGCCTACATAGGATCACCTGGGAAAGACAGCTCCCACTGTCACTCCTGGCCAAAGACCTCTGTGTCCTGGGCATCCCTGGCCTGAGGAATCCCTTGCCTGCAAGCCATGGACGGGCTGAGCCCCGCCGCAGGGACACTGTGGGGCCACATACCTGCTGCCTGGCCCCGACAGGCCCCTGTGGGGCACTACCTTCTCTGCCTGCCCCGCGGCTCCTCCCCACACCGCTCCCATAGATCCCTTGCCTGCAAAGCCCCTAGGAAGCCTGAAGAGGTCTGCTCTCCTACCTGCTGCCTCGGCTGGTGGGCGCCATCTTTACTGGGCACAGGACACTCTTGCACTCACTGTTGGCCTCCTAGAGGGGAGAGGGTGGGCTTAGCCTGGCTGGCGCAGGCGGAGGCCAGGCCCTCCCGGCCTCCTGGGCCTCCAAGCTCACCGGGCTGGGGCTGCCCAGAGCCAAAAAGGGCTGCAGGCCAGGTGAGGGTGACCCCAGGCGGATGTCAGCGAACTTGGCCCAGCCTTGCAAGGTGAGCTGTTGGTCGGTGGTGCTTGGAAGCTCCCCTGGGAAACGGGAAGAAAATCCAAGTCACAAGGCAGAAGCAGTAAGGAGCTGCATCCGGCTTTGGAACGGCCCCCACAGCAGAGCAGCCCTGGGCACTGATGTGCACACCTGAGTCCAGCCCGGCTGAGGATGGGCCGTGTCCTGGGTACTCCCCAGGGGTCAGCCTGAGTGTGGACAGGGCAGTGTGGACAGGCTGGACTGCAGGGCCAGGCCCTGTCCACCTGTGCCCAGCTGCTCTGGGCTGAGGAGTCCGCAGTGGACCAGCTCAGCCCGAGACAGCCAGGGGAGAGGGGCATCTTTGGATCTGTGCTCCAGATGACACATGAAGCCCCTTTGGGGGGCGAGGAGGGGTGCAGCCTCAGGGGATTGTGGGGTCCCAGGCAGGGAGTTATTTCTCCCAAGGTGCCTTGGTTTCGTCTTACTGTGCAGATAAAGAGTCTGGTCTGCTGGCAAGGATGTCCCCAGCGCACGGGCATCTGGGGCAATGACTGGGAACTGTTTCCATTCTCAATGCACCAGGGACACCCTGACTCCACGTGTGGGCCAAGCCCAGCATGGTGACCACTCTCGCTCTCGGTGGCCCTAGTGGGCGAGGGTGCGGAGGAGACCAGGCTTGTGACCGCTGAGCAAGTGTAAGAGCCCAGGGAGCAGCATCACCCCAGGCAAAGGACGCTGCCACCTCTGTCCTACAGCTGCACAGCTGCTGACAAACCACATCACAGACAGGGTGAGTGGCACAGCGTGGACCCACTGCATCCTCTTGGCATGGGGGACAGAGATCACAGGGCCAAGGGGTGACTTTGGATGTGCCTCTCCTCTGTTCCTGCTGGCCAAGGTGGATGACAACAAGGCAGTGTGGACCGGTCACACAGCAACCCGCAAGGAAGCCCACACCGGCAGCCCCTGGTGCTGTGTCCCTGGGTCCTCCTTTTCCTGTCCCCCAGAATCTGGTGGAACACGGCTGCCCAATCATGTGGACTAGGCCCTGGGACTCGAGACCGGGCCTGAGGCTGGACTTGCTCTGCTAGCTGGTCCCCACCACAAGCACCTGCTGCACTGCCTCCTTTCCCAGTGCTGGGCACCGTCCCCCAGAGGCCGAGGTGAGCTCCCTCCCCAGACCAGTTTTTAGGCCCTATGATTTCCACTGCCTACATCAGAATGGGGGTGGGGTGTGACACCGCCTGGCCTTTGGAAGATGCAAGCTGGGCATGAGCCCCAGCTGGACGGTCCATCCTGGCTGACTGGGGACCTAGCATACCTCTCCTGCCAGCTGGGCAGGGGTCGCTTGCCGCGTGGTGTCCAGATGGCTGCACTGTGTCCCCACTACCTTGTCCTTGGGGACCTCGGCACAGAGCACTTGTGGAGGGGAGGCCAAGATATAGGGGCCTTGGCCCATGGGGGCTGCACCTGGGCACGGTGACATGGGAGACACAGGAGGTGGGGGACATGGGAGGAGCTTGCTGATGCTGTCTCCCCATGACGCGTGGGGCAGAGTCCTCTGTGGGGACCTTAAAATCCTCACAGTGGGAGGCCTCTGCTCCCTGGGCGACCTGGGCACCTGCTGACCACCTCCCTGCTGACCCCACTGCTGCTGCCCCTGCTGCAGCTTCACCCTCTCCCCACACCTGAGCACTGCATTCACCTGAGTGACCCAGCTCCCACGCTGGGGGCCAGACCCCAGCCAGCAGGCCCTATGCCAACCAGACCGTCCATACCTTGGTCTCAGGAACTCAGGGTTCCCAAAGCCAACTCCTCTCCCTACACAGATGCCCCAGGCTCAGTCCCCAAGTCTCTCTTGGTCCCTTGTCCTGGGTCTGAGCCCTAGATGCCTGCAGTGGGTCCTGGGGCTCCCAGCCCACTCTGTCCTGCAGCCCATGCCTTACCCAGCATGGGGCTGAGACCAGATCTGCAGCCCACCTTGGGGTCTGTCCTGCCCAAGGAACCCCCACGGGCCATATTCTCAGTCACACCTGTCCTGGGTCTCCTGCCCTTGGGCGGGGCCCTGTTCTCTCCACATTGCTCCCCCTTCCCACCCCTTTCTGAAGCAGCAGCCCTCCCAGGACCTCTCTTAGAGCCCCTGCCAGCGGCTACTGCCTCCTTTCTTCGTTGCCCTGGCTTCAGGAGCATCTGTCTTGTCCCTAAGGTGCCCAGGGCAACTGCTGCTGGGTCCCTGTGGTGTCCCCCCACCCAGGCCAAACCACGAAGGAGAAAAGACTCCACAGGAGCCTGGAGGCAAGCCCCCTCCACAAAGGCCCTGTGGTCGACTCCTGAGGAAGATGGCAGCAGAGGCTGGGGGCAGGGGCCCAGGCTGGCCACGCACAGGACCCCACCACCTGTACCACAGGGTTTTGCGGCCTACAGGTCCCACAGGGCCGCCTGCTGCCTTGTGGCTGCCCCAGTGGCTGTCCCAGCCCAAGGGGCACACTTGCCCTCCCCCGCTGGTCGCCTGCGTGTACATGGGGCAGGCTCCTGCTCCCAGGGACTAGAGCTTTCTGTCGATTCTAATTATGCCGCATACAGCTTTATCAGCTGGATAAAGGTTGCAGAGAAACCCAAGGAGGGACTGGGAGAGCCGGGCGGCCTGACCTCTCCAGGAGGGAAATGGCAATTAATTATCTTTTTACAGCCAAGCCAATTAGACTTCCTAATCACCTGTGTAGGACACGGAGGCATAAGGTGGAGAAATCACGGATAAACAAGGCCTTGGGGCTGGCTCCACATGAAATGGCTGCCTTGGGCGGGCCGGGCACTGCCGGGGGGTGGGTAGGCACGCTGCAGCCCAGAGGTTTCCTCTGTTTAAGTCAATTCAAAAATAAAACATTATTGGCCCTGTGGGGCGGGCAACGGCTGCGCTGGAGGTGACCAGACACAGAGCACTGGTTTTCCACAGTGGCTCGGCTCCGTTAGCCAAGGAGCTGGGCTTGGCAGAGGAGCCAGGTCAGCAGGACCAGCCCTCAGCCCGCAGGCGAGCCCCTCCGGTGCCAGCCAGCCAGTGTGCACCAGGGATGGATCCCCGGGCCCTCCAGCCTGGAGCCCGCGGGGCCCATCCTCCCCGACACACATGTCCCTTCCCCTGGACTCCTGCGTGTGGACACCCCGCAGAGGTGTCTGGCCCCTCAGAGGGGCCAGAGCCCTGGCTGGGCTCTTTCCATGTCGTTTACACACACCGAAGCCTTGATTGTCAGGCTGAGCAGGGCTCGGGGCCCTCTGCCCTTGGCCCAGTCACCCTGCTGACCTGCGACATGCTGTGAGCAGGGATACCCACCCTCTAACCCAGGCTTGGCGGGGTGGATTTGATTTTCTTTGGCAGCACTGAGGATACAGCCAGGGCCTTCTGCATGCTGGGTGAGTGCCTGCCACTGAGCAATGGTCCTACCCCTTTTATTTTGAGAAAAGGCTTAGCTAAGTTGCTCAGGACAGCTGAAAACTTGAGATTCTCCTGCCTCAGCCTCTCCAGAGCCCGAGATTGCAGGTATGTTCCACCACCATTGATCTGTAGAAAGATTGTCCAATTCTGGTTTCCTAAGGTAGAAATGAGGCCCAAAGGGTTGGGCAGCCTGGCAGGAGCTGAGGGACAGATGTGTTTCCAAGCCAGGGGCTCAGGATAGGGGGCTCCAGACAGAGGTCAGTGAGAGCCACAGGTGGCTGCAGACCCCATCTGTGCAGAGCCACCCCGGGGAGGAGGAGCCCAGTGCCCTGAGCACAGGATGCGAATGTGCCCCCAAGCTCAGCCCCATCTGCCTGAGTCCCCTCCAAGTGCCAGAGGCCTCCCACTCTGCACTGTCCGGCGCCCACATGGTCTGCCTCCCGAGGAGTGGTGGCTGCAGTCCTCACCCAGCTGGGCCAAAGCCCCGCCCACTGCACCCTGGCTTCCTACCTCTGGCCGGCCTCCAAGCCCAGGCTAATTCGGGGTTCCTTCTGAGCCTGCTTCTGGCACCCTGCCCACGCCTCGCCTCCAGAGCACCCCCAGCCAAGCTGTTTGTACCCAGTGTGGCTCGCCACAATGACGGACTCACCATGACCATGAGGTGGGGGGGGACTCCTGCTCCCTGCCACTGCCACCGAGTTTCAGCAGGTCCTGAGCCTGGGACTTGTACCTGCCTGCCAGGGCCTGACCTGTTGTAGGCTCTCTGGTGGCTGACGAGGGACACTGGAGTGGACACCACCTGGAGGCTGGGCCCGGCTGCAAGTGAGCACGCTGACAGGGTGCCCACAGCAGCCAGGCTCATGTTAGTGGGCGCAAAATGGGGAGCTGGGCAGGGCCAGAGGGGCTGAGTTGGCATCGCTGCCCTGTCATAGCTGTCACCTAGGCAGACGGGGACACAAGTGCAGTCACTGCCTGTCCAGCAGACGGGAGACTCTGGGGTGGCCTGTGCAGTACACTCAGGGGTCCTCACTGTGGTGTGTGTGTGTGGGGGCGCACACTGCAGGCCCAGGGTCTCAGTCACTTCCCTGGTGTCCCCGGAGACAGATCTGAGCCCTCCCCACCTGTTCCCACCTTGTCCCTGCCCAAACCCCCCAGGGCCTGCCAGCTCTGTCCAGTGCTAGAGCCGCCAAGGTCATACTACAGGCCCACAGGTGGAGGCAGCCCCAATGCCATGCTGCGGAGACAACAGCACACTCACCCTGCACACAGGGCCCTGGTTCCGGCACACACACGCACACACTTGCACCCTTTAATCCACGGAACAGTCACGGCACAGCCCACAGAAACCCCGGGCTCCTCTCCCAGCACTGTGGCCAGACAGGAATGGGCTGCATCCCCACCTGGGACTTGGCAGGCTCTGCTCATCCCCATGGCCCAGGTGGAGCCACCAGAGGATGAGCCATCACTGTTCTTGGCTCTGTGGGTCCCCGGCACCCTTGGATAGCCCCTCACTGCAGTGACCTCAATGCCTCTGAAGACATGGGTCAGGCCTTGGGGAGGTCCTCCACCTGGGCCTGCTGAGGTCCTATCAGGTCACAGGGGGAGCAGCTGAGATGGTGCTGGGGCACCTCTAAGACCACCCCGTTAGGTGGCATCTGGCAGACTCCAGGACTCTCTTTTCTCCAGCCCTGTGGCCATGCACCAAACTTGTCCAGAGGACCCAGGTCTCGGTCACCCCGTGGTCAGTGTTGACTGACCCAGGCTTGCCCCCGGTGGCCTATTCTCCTGGGCCCTGAAGTCCTACTCAGCTTGTGACAGATGTTCTGGGATCCCCACATCCCCATGGGGCATCCAGCCCTTCGGCTGGGGTCACTGCCTAACTTTGCTGGAGCTGGGAGCTGGACGGACAGCGTGGCTGGACGGACAGCGGCAGGCACTGTGTGCATACTGCCATCTGTGATGTGAAGGCAGCTCACACGCCTCTGCCTTCAGGCACGTCACCTGTCCCTGTGGCCCGTGGTGTCCCCATGACCCTGTTTCCCAGTGTGCAGGGCTCCCCTTACCACATTTCTGTACTCAGCCTGCGCCGACCTCAGCGACCTCACCCTGTGGCTGTTAGAGCTGAATTGAGGGCAGTGGGAGATTGGGGGGGCCAGGGAGCCCCCAGGAGGGTGGGGGTAGAGGGACACACTGTCACCCCAGTGCCATGGCAGAGCTGCTGTGGGCAGGGCAGAGAACCCTGAGTCCAGGAGCCCCAGACCTGCCCAGTAACACAGCAGGACACATAAGAACATGTCTCCCCAGAGCAATGGAGCCCAGGGTGTGTGTGTGTGTGCCACCTGCCAGTCCAGGATCTGCACCCTGCCCTGCTGCCATCTTCCCAAGGAAGGGACAGCACCCGGCAGACACCCTACCACCCTGTGTTTGGACAGAATTGCACCCTGATATCTGAGCGAACTTCCATTTTTATCCACTGCTTTGGCACCGGAAGCAGCGAGATGTCTTTTTATACTGTATTTTTCTGGGACATCCCCTCTATGTGATGTGCTTCGATTCCTGGAAAAGGAATTTATAGCACCAACTTCCCTTTAAAAAAATGGCTCTCTTGTGCTGCCCCGCTGTAATTAGCTGTAGACAATTAATATTAAAGTGTGGTGCCACCCCACGAGGCACTGAACTCTCCAGACACCCTCTGCGACGCTTCCCCCGCTCCTGTTGGCAAGACTGAACTAGCAGCAGAGGGCACCTTGATTTTCTAAATCACCTTACAGTAACGACTGATTCTTCCTGGATCCCATCTGATAAATACTCAAACCCATTTGTCCAACACATGAAGATTAGAAATCACCTAGGCCAAGGGGAAGCACTGGCTGGGAGGGTTTGGGTGGTGGAAAAAAAGAAAGAAGAGAAAAGCAATGTGACCACTCCCTGCTGTGGCTCCCCAAACCCAATTTTCAGGGACTGCTTGAGCCCATCCCGGTGCCCACGCGGCCTGTCTGTCCCCAATCTCAGGCACCTGCTCCATGAGTCAATGGGCCCAAATTACCGGGGCTGAGGCAGACGCCCTGCCAGGAACGGGGTGCACAAAAGGCTTCGCATTCCAAGCCGTGGGTGGGAATTACAAAAGGTTAGGAGACTAAATATAAAAATCCCCTTGAATGTGAAATCAGTGTGCTTTGTTGCTGAAATCTGGGTGCTGCAATTTATCCAAAATAGGGTTTGGAATATCTGGCAATGGTCCACGTCTGCGAGGTCGTCTTTTCCTCTCGACAACATGCAAATTGTGTATTGCAAAGTTAGAAACAATTAAACAACAGATATTTCATATCAACAGAATAATAAAACATGCGTTTTGCAATTACATATTGCTGACACAAGGCCTCAGGAAGGAGGTGCCTTGTGTGTAGACGAGAAAGCCAGTTTCTGCGGGGTGCATTTCCTAACCCTCTGTCTCGGGATCTGAGTGGTGCTGCAGACTATGGGTCGTGGTCAGTTCCAGTTCTGGGGCTCTGGCTGCTGCCTCAGGCCCTGGCGGGCAGGGCGGGGCTCATGAGGCTCCAGTGCGGCTCCCTTCTCCCCCATTCCCCGGGCAATGGTGGCTCCACCTGGGCCTGCACCCCACACAGCCCGGCTGCTGGTTCCCGGCTCATCAACCACTGCCTCAGCTCACCTGCTGCCCTCGCTTTACCTTTAGGCCTGACTCAGGCAGTGTTCTGCCCTCTGGGGGCAGCCGGCCACAGCCCTGTTACAGTGGCAGTGATGGCAAACCCAGCATTCAGAGATGCGTGACCGGATGTGCCCAGCTGTCCACGAGACAGGTGCCAGTGTCCTGCAGCATCCCTGTGGGCCTGGCCTGGTGCTGCCCTTGTGCCACCAAGCCAGGAGCAGGGGCTGCAGGTCAACCAGGCATGGCCACCAGGGATGCCTCGAGCCGTGGACCAGGCCTTGCTCACAGTGACTTTGTGGTCCTGGGCTCACAGGGTCACAGACAGATGACCTCAGTCACAGAGCTGGTGTAGCTCTTGGTCTCCAGCTCCCATGGTTCATGTCTCTGGACAACTCAAGCATCCACCAGGCAGGCCCAGGAAGTGTGCACTCTGTGGCAAAGACAGCCAGCATCTGTCCCCCTTTTGCTCATAGTACAAGCCTGTTCTTGTAGGCACATTGCACTTTTTACCTCCATGTGGCCTGGTTTCTGTAATCAAATTCTATCCTCTAGGTTTTTCCTTCCTGCCAGCTGCAGTGGGCCTTTGATGGCTGGAGCTTTTGCAGCCACACAGGACCATGAAGTGGTACAGGAAGATGACAGAGTAGCTGAACAAGAAGCAGAAACTGGGGTCCACAGTGACTAAGGTGCTGCTGCCCCTTCCCTCTGGGCTTTTGTGTAAAGAAGCAAATGCCAATGGGGCTGAAGCTGCTTTGCTGTCTGCTAAAAGCAGACCCTAAGTACAAACTGTCCAGGGCAAAGGTGAATCAGCTGGCACAGTGCCAGCCGCCCCCCCAACTCTATGGAGTGAGGGCTGACCAGTGCAGGTGCTCAGTGCCTGGGCGAGGGGCCCTGGACACACAGCCTCTGACCTTAGCCAGGAGCCGTCCTACATGCCTTGCACAGGGACAGCACCTCCTGCTTCCAGCCCCCATGGTGCTCTCTGGTGACGGATGTGCTTCGGGCTATGTCCCTGCCGCATGCAGGGACCATCTGGGGGGAGCAGCGCCACAGGCGTGCGGGTGCCTGGGCCTCTCTCAGGCTGGGGCCTGGTGAGTGTGGTGACTGTGTGTGGCTAGGTGGAGGGATGGGCCCCACTTGTTGAGTCTGGGAAAGGATTCGGGGTTCATTTCCCTGTGTGTGCAGAGCTGCTTTGGATTCCCAGGCTCTGTGTTTTTCTGGCTGGTGGAGGAAGGAAGCCCAAGGCCGCCTGGCTCCTGCTTGGTGCGGAATCAGCCTGCAGGAGGGGCGTGGCCATGCGTCCCCCACCCCTTCCCGGGGTGCAGATGGCTGCTGACCACCAGGACACTGGGGCAGACGGAGCTGGTCCCCAACCAACGGCTTTCTGGCCCTTGAGGATTCCAGGACTTGGGCCCTGAATGACCAACTGCTTGTCAGTGACATGTGAGTTTTCTCATACTTTCAGACGGTCACTGTCCTCACCAGGACCAAGCTGAACTTTTCAGTTTTGTCTGAAGGGTCCCAGGCAGGATGGGGACCAGAGGAGCCCAGGGCATTGCATGGGGCATGGGTGGGGCCAAGGTCCAGGGCAGAGAGCAGTGGGCATGAAGGCAAGTTTATTCTGAATGTTACAGGACGGAGAGCTGTTTGGTAGGGACATGGTTTGCAAGCAGGAAGCTGAATCAGTCCCTGCTGGGATGTCCTGTGAGGAAGAGGTGCAGATGGGAGGGAGACCTGCACCCCCTGTCAACCCACACCTGTCTGCCCTGGCCCCAGGAGGCATGCAGCCTCACCAGGGCTCTCCCGCACTTGGTCTCTGAGTCACCCACCTGGACGTTTCCAAGCCACGCCCCATTCTGGTCTGGGTTTGGTGGGTGACTCAGTTGCCATGGTGACTGGCACTCCAGTGTGGACCAGCCTTTGGTGGCGCTGTGGCCCAGTGCTGCTCAGAGCTGGGCCTCCAGAGGGACCTGAGGGCTGGGCACCTGCCTGGGGCCTTGTAGTTCCCAGCCACTGGCCCCAATGGCTGGGTCAGGACTAGGACAGGACACGGCACCCAGCCTACCCACAGCTCCCAAGAGGGAAACCAGGAGAGGTGGGGAGCCTCTTGACCCCTGGCCACTGCCTATGCTCTGTTTGGATTGAATCTGGATGGTGGGGGGGCTTTGTAGGGGTCCCTGCCCCCTGGCCCAGCCTGGGAATTGGGGACTACTAACTTCACCTTATGAAAGAGGAAACTGAGGCACAGAGCAGTCAGGAGATACTGGGTGATACAGGGGCCAGACACCTCCCAACAGGGCACACAGACACTGGACAGCCCACAGGGGCATGAGCCTGTGTGACGCATGGGTGCCCGACCCTGGATCTAAGCCACAGGGCCCAGGCCCAGGCTGAGCCTGAGGGCTCTTGGGGTGGCAGGTGGTCCTGGGCAGGGGTGAGCTCAGCTCTCCTGGGCTGGTTTCCACTTCAACCTTGGACTCAATCTGAAACTCCCAGCAGCCAGGGAGTATTTTTTTTTTTTTTTTTTTTTGGTACCAGGGATCGAACTCATGACCTTGTGCTTGCAAGGCAGGTGCTTGAGCAGCTGAGCTAAATCCCCAGTCCTGCCAGTGAATATTTTTATGCAGAAACACAAGGACCCTTCTGCCCAGTGGCTGAAATTGCTGCTGTGAACTTGGGGAGGCAGACCAAGGGGGTTGGACAGGTCCCACCCTGTGCCCCAAAACCGGGGCACCTGGCCACTTGGGCCTGCAGCCCACAGGAACGAGCTGAGGCTGTCTCGCTCCTTGTGGGAGGAATAATCAATTCATCCCTGTGCTGCTTTCTCAGGACCACTGTGCAGACCAACCTCATCAGAGGACAGCTAGCTCTCACAAGGACGGGCCTGTCCGGCTCAGCCTGTGGGATGGAGGAGGCAAGTGGGAGCAGGTCCCTGAGGGGCGATCCCAGCCTCTGAGACCCAGAGATGCCTCCTCTCTGCTGCTGCCCCTAGACCGCCAGCACCTCTGGTTGCAGAGAAGGTTGCATGGCCATAGCCAGGCCTGGGGGCACTCCCCAAGATCTCGGGCACCCGAGAGGTGCAGTGGCGCAGAGCTGTGGGGCTGAAGGTGCCCTGTAGGAGGGCATGAGGACCCTGGATCACAGGAGGGCTTGGGCTGCCCCAAGAAGGAGGGGCTCGGGTAGGACAGGCAGCCCTGGCAGATGCTACCGGTTGCTCTGAGCTGAAGCGTGGCCAGCTAGGACAGACAGGCTGTGCTGCAGGGGTCCTGCAGGTGGGAATCAGGCTCCCACCAGGGGAGTGCCAGGCAGGGTGGGCCCAGCATCTGGCCAGCTCTTTGATGAGCAGGGACATCGTCCTGCCACACCTGGGCTTGTCCACTGTTCGCAGAAGGTGGCCTTGCTCCTGGTTCCATGTCTGCCGCCTGCCAGCTCTGGTTGCAGCTTTCACATCGGCCCTGCTTGGCTCCTGACCTGAGTGCCACATAGCCTGTGCTCCCCAAGAAGCTCACAGTGCTTGGATCCAACATGGAGTGGGGACTCACAGTCAGCCTGACTGGAGCAGGCGACCAAGGCCCCAGCTGAGCGTGCTGGAGACCCCGCCACATGTGCTGGACCTTAGCCCTCAGCCCAGAGTGCAGACACCTCGCGGTGCAGGGCTGCATGAGAGAAGACCAGATCCACTGACGCTGCCCAGGGGTCAGACACCTCCTCATCACGGTCACTGAGACACTGTCCCTGGTCCGCTCGGTAAGATGCACGTCAGGTACTCATAGTGTTGGGCTTTGCCGGGGACTCCCTGTCACCAAGTGCCATGAGCTGCACAACTTGGCCTCAATCCAGCCCAGCTCTGGAGTAACCGGTGATACCCCAGGCCCACACTAGTGCTAGAGGCTGACCCTGCCTGCCGGCTGGGGCAAAACCACTCAGGTGCCAAGAGCATGTGTGACTGCAGGCCCAGGCAGCCCCAGATGCCATGTGCTGGGCTCCACAGGCTCAGAGGCAGAGAGGTGACAGTTCAGTCTGACAGACCAGAAACGCAGCCCCTTAAAGTCCTGGGCCATGCCTCACCTGCAGTGGGACTCGAGAGCCCCATGGCTGCCCGTGTGGGAAGAGACACCTGCCATCCCAGCTGCCCCAACCCACACCAGGCGTGCGTGATGGTGACCTGGACTGTGGGGCTGCAGGCTGGGGCCACCTGGCCGCCAGCCCTCCTGCCTGCCAGCGAGGATCATCCCGCGTGCCCCCACCTAGGCCCCTCCTCCCGGGCTTCTTGTCTCCCTCCATCCTCTGGGCTCCATGCTGGCTGGTTTGTTGCCTCTACTCACCAGGTAAGTGACTGGGGCTGTCACCTTGGCCATGGACGACCCTGGAATCCAGCGTGGGGCCTGGCTCTCCCTGGGACAGTGGTAACACGTGGCAGGACAGGGGGTAGGAGAGGCACTGGAAGCCACTGGCGAGGGAACAGCACCACAGTGGGGCTGGGGGAGCTGGGGCCAAAAAGTCCACACCCCTAATCCTGTGCCTGTGCCTGGGCCTGGAGCCAGCCTCAGCGGGGGTCCCGAGAACACTATCCCGTCACTCCTGGAGGTGCAGTGTCACTCTGAGTCACCTGTGGGGCTGGGACCACCCAGGGCAGCCTCTTTGTCCCTGCTCCCTGATCGAAACCCCGTGCTCAGCCGGGCCGCTCCTGCCCACTGATGCTGCCCGACTGCACCAGCTCTGGGACATGGCTGTGGGCGAGGCAGCGGTGGGGCCTCCCATGTCCATCCCCTCTCCTCTTCTCCTCAGTGAGGGGCGCCCCAGGGTCACTGCCTACTCACAGTGGGGTTTCCATAGGCTTCTCCTTGTGGTCCTCGTCCACCTTGAAGAAGCTGATGTCAGAGTGGGCGGGGAGCTGGACGTGCCGCACGCCTGCTGAGACCCGCAGGACACGGCCGCTCTCACCTTCCAGGAGAGAAATCGGGCCTGAGGCCAGAGCCCACGGAGCGCTGGACGCGCACAGTGGCTCACTGGGACCTCATCCTGGGATGCTCTGCTCGCCACTCAGTCAACACCAACCAGCCAGGGACTGTGCCCTGGGCGAGGCTCTTGGGGCTTCTCACTGGAACCCCTGCGTCTGTCTCGAGTGCTGGACCCCACAAACCCAGCTCCGGGCCCCAGGGGCCCGGCTTGCTTGCATTTTCCTCTTGCCTGTTCGGAGCGGGGGTGGGGGGAGGAGCTCACAGTGCTGGCCAGGGACTTGGGTACTGGTGGCAAGGCCTCTTTCCACTGTGGTCCCCATCCCCCAAGGATGCTGCTACTTTTCCTGCATCCACACCCCATCTGTGCCCACACAGGGCTAGGCACGGGGCTGGCACCCTCCACATGTCTGTGGGTGGCACGTATCTCCAGGGCCAGCTGCCAGGTGCAGATGCTTACAGCCTCCTGCCCCTGCCCCTGGGGACATGGTGGTGGAGGAGCAGGGGTGCCAGGCAGTGTGGGCCCAGTGTGGTGTGGGTGGTGGCAGAGTAGCTGAGTCCAAGTGGGTGGGCAGGAGGTTGGGGAAGGATGGCCTGTCTTTGAGACCCCAGGGCCAATATGGGGCTCAGAGGAATGGAAGCCACTGAGTTTCTGCAGACTGAGGACAAATGGACCAAGCAGCAGGCCCAGGGTGCCTGAGGTGGCTCTGACAGGGTTGCCTCGGACCTGGGGGTGCCATATGAACTCTGCTGCAGAAGCAGAGATGAGAACTTGGGGGGAAAGGACCCACCCTGGGCCAGAGTTCAGCCCCACAGTCGGAGTAGTGGTCAGGGAGCCCTGCAGGGGGTGGGCTCCGAGGCCCAGAGGCTGTGGCCCGAGTCCTCAGGGGCTCTCGCCCTGCAATGGGAGTAGCTGACCCTGCCCTATTAACAATCATGGACAGAAGCCAAGGGTGAGACCACGTCCCAGGAGTGCAGCACTGCCCAGAGTGGAGCAGGATGCTGGCAGAAATACAAGATGCCCAGCACCCAGCAAGGTCAGGTTTACTGCGCCTGGCAGCAAGTGAAGGTCGCCAGGTGTGGACACCGAGTATGGATGCCACAGGGAGAGCAGGTGGGCTGAGCGCAGAGTGGGCCTGACCCCAGTTGCTCAGGTCCACGGCAAGGACGCAGAAAGTTGTGTCCAGTGATAAAGCAGACACAGAAGATTAAAGAAAAGATCAAAGCCAAGCGGGAGATGAAAACCATGGCACACACACAACGGTTCCAACCCATGGGGCCCCACAAAGCTGCACACTTGTGCACTGTGACTGGGTCACGGGGGCCATACTCCCCACTGTGAGGGAGCTTCTAGGAGCAAGGGGGCTGGAGGTGGGGCTGTGGCCGGCCTGGCAGGGCATGCTCCTCCCCGTTCCTCCCTCTCTCTGCTTCCTGACAGCCATGATTCAGGCAGCCTTCCTGCACCTGTCATCTCAGCACTCTGGGAGGCTGAGGCAGAAGGATCCACCCCAGCCCATGAAACCGTCTCATAAAAGATTTAAAGGGCTGGGTATGCAGCTCAGTGAAAAGGCCTTAAATTTAATTCCCAGTCCTACAAGAAGAAAAAAAAATGTTAAAGAGTAGTGATACGAGGTATAGATCTGTATCTGTGTCTACAGAAGGGGTGAGAAAGCTGGAATTAATAAATGGATCATTTTCCTGTGTATGAGGAACTCACAGGGAGATAAGCAGCCTTTCCAACAGAACACATCACACAATGGAGCATGTCACACCAGGAGTGTACGGTGTGCGAAAACAGGCTCGGGAGTGGGGCACACAGGTGCCACCGTGCAGTTGGATACATAGGCCAGGCCCTCCTGAAGGTGACTGTGACACGTTTGAGATGCACACTATGACCCCGAGAACACCCCAAGACAGTGAGCAGTTTAACTGGTGAGCAGCAGACACATGGAGTCATCGAGTCAATCAGCAAGAGACAGAAGCAGGGTACTGGGGGAATCAAAGAACAGCCCGTTGGTGACCCTTCACGTCCCTTCATGGCCGCCTTAACTGTGAATGGCAGAAGTACTTTCGTTAAAAGGCAGAGACTGCCAGAGATGAAGCAAATGGATGGATCCACTTCCGCCGCCTGCAGAACAGCACCGGATCGAAAAGACACAGATGGGTTTGGAAGAAAAGGGTGGCGGGGGGCGGCGGGGAGATAGCAGGTGACGCAGCCACAGCTGCTGCACTGAGGGCACAGGAAGTGGACACCAGTGTGGGGGCCACCGGTGTGGCGACTCCACAGGGACGGGGAGCCGAGGTGTCACAGATCCCCGAGAGTTTACGCCCACAATCCCCAAGCGCCAGCATACACGAGGCTGAGGCACAGGCAGGAGCGGAAACAGCCAGGCAGGGGCGTGCCAAGCCCTGCACCGGTCCCATAGGGCATCCGCTGCATTCTGGAGCACTGGCTGCATTTACATCACCCTTAAAAAGTTTGGGATGTCGGGTTTCAAATTTTTGGGTTAGGCACGCTCAACCTGCAGCAGCAAAGGCTGACCTCACTGGCCCTGACAGAAATCCACACACAGAGAGAGTGGCATTCATCTCAAGTATTCACTGAGCATCCACCGAAACCGACCATGTTCCGGCCCAATGAATCTAAGAGAACTCGGCACACACAGAGCATGACCAGCAGCACAGAACCAAGTTAGACAATGTGACGGGACAAACTCTAGGAAGTCCTGGAAGATGTGGGAATGTAACAAGATGCTCATAACTTCTAATAACTCGTGGATCAATAAAGAAAATCAAAGGAGGAAATAAAATACCTTGAGTTGAAGGAAAAATGAAGACAATATAAGAAAACACGCAGGATGTTGCAGGATCAGTACTGAGGGGAAGGAAAATTTGTAGCAGTAAACATCTATGTTACAAAAGAAAGGTGTGAAATGAATAATCGCAGCGTATACCCTAAGAAACCAGAAAAAGAGAGCAAACTCGGATGAAAGTAAGCAGAAGGGAGGTCAAAATAGAAATGGAAAGGGAAAAGAGAAAAACAAAAGAGGAAAGTAGGAATTGGTGAAACTAAAAGCAGCTCGATTCTTAACGAAATTGATAACGCTTAGCTACGTTAGCAGGGGAGGGGGAGGGGAGGGAATAGAAAGGGAAGGGGGAGGGGTGGGAAGGGGGAGGGGAGGGGGAGGCACCAGTAATACAGACGTTGCAGACTTGGGGAATCACACATTTGAACCAAAGCTCGCTCAAGGGAAGCAGCCTGCATAGGCCTCAACTCATGAAGGAAACCCGTTGCCCGCGAAGAAAGAGATCTTCCTGCAAAGAAAACCGTGGGCCCAGAGGAGCTGTATATTGAATCTGTCAAACACTTCAGGAAGAAATAATGCCACTTTATCACAGACCTTTCCAGAAAATTAAAGGTGACAGAATTATGCACATGCCCAACTCATGCTCTGAGGTCAGCATCACCTTGATATCGAAACCAAGCAAAGAGCTGTAAGAAAACCAGAGACCATTATCTCTCATGAACAAATGAAAAAATTCTAAATAAAATTTTAGCAAATTTAGTGCCAGCATAATCCACTGGGTAAAGAAAAACCTTTTTAACAAAAGGTGTTGAACCAATCGGACCTTCTCTTTCCCTCCCAACAAATCATAGGCTAAAATAGAAGTGCTAAAACTATAGAATTCTTAAAGGAAAACACAGGCATAAATCTGCATGACCCAGTTTAGGCAAAGTTGTCTTAGATGGGACCAAAAATCCTTTCCTTTTGGTGTTTTTAGGCTTTTGATAAATTGGATTTCACAAAAATGGTCTGTTGTGCTTCAAGGATATCACCAAGAAACTGCAAGTTGTTGTGCCAAAAATGGGAAAAATATCTGCAAATCAGACAACTGATACACAGGCTTGACTCTAGGAAGAACTCTTACAGCTCATAATAAAAAGATTAACCCAATTTTGGAAACGGGCAGAGGATCTGTGTAGCTATTTCTCCACAGCAGATACATAGATAGCAAACAAGCACAGGAGAGGATGCCCACTACCATTAACTTTAGGGCAAACGCAAATCAAAAGCATGACATGGTACTGCTCACACCGACGTGGGCAGCCACACTGATAAGTCAGAGAACAGCACGTGCTGGTGAGGAGGTGGCGATCGGCAATCCTCGCCCTTGCTGGTGGGGACGTGAAATACAGCAATGGAGAGAAAGAAAGAGCGTGCATTCAGAATCAAAGGGAAGAGGTAAATTGTACGGATTTGCAGACAATGTGATTCTATGTACATGAAAAGTCCTGAGAATCCTCAGAAAAACCAGCAGCATTAATAAGTGAATTCAGCCAAGTCAAAGGACATAAGATCAATATATAAAGATTAATTGTAGCCCAGCAGTTTCCCAATGAAATGAAGGAAATCCCATTCCCAGAAGCACAGAAACAATGTGACACAACATGCAGTTATATTAATAACTGCAGTAAATAAATAATAAATCGATGATGATCTATTCATAGATTCAACAAAAGTGTTGCAAGACTTTGCATGGAAAGTAACAAATGTGGGTGAGAGCACAGCTCTGCACGTGTGCAGAGGCTTCATGCCATGACCTAGGGCAGCCAGGGTCACTGCGATGGTGGCCTCCCCCGGGGACACATGGGATGCCTCCAATCCCAGCGGGCCTTCCGACGGGGGCAGCATGGACTGACAAGCTGGTCCTAAGGTTCAGATGGAAGCATGAAGGCCCCAGAACAGCCAATGCAATTCTGACCAAGAACAAAGGGAGGACTCCGGTGGCAAAGCCTGCTGGAGCTGGGGCGAGGAGGGCGGTGCAGGACTGGTACGGACCTGGGTCCAATGGCTGCAGCTGGGTAGGTCAACGGAGCAGGACCAAGAGCCTGGGCAGGATGCTGGGCCTTTGCTAACTGACCTTTGAGCACTGGCCAAGCCAGTGCAGCAGGGAAAGGCTAGGCTCTGACAGGGAGCTGCTGCAGGAGGGGCTCAGACTTCACCGTGGCCCCAAAGCTCAGCCCCAAATGGGCCACAGACCTGAACACAATATCCAGAACTATAAACATTCTACAGAACAAAAACCAAAACAACCAGGACAGTATCTTTGTGAACTGGGGTTAGGCAGAAAATTCTTAGACACAGGACCAAAACTGTGATTTGTAAATGAAAAAGTTCGCAAGTCAGAATTCATCAAAATTAAGAAGTCACTGGGCACGCTGGGGGCACACGCCTGCTTCCCAGCTACTTGGGACACTGAGTTTGGAAGGTGCTGAGTTTGAGGCCAACCTGGGCAACTCTGCAAGATCCTGTGTCCAAATCAAAGGGCCGCGCTTGGGCTCCGTGGCAGGTGTTTGCCTAGCATGCACGAGGTCCCGGATTCCATCTCTAGCATAAATAAATACTATAATAAAATAAAACTTTTACTATGCATAAGACATTAAGAAAATGAAAATATAAGCCAGACATGGCGGTACATGCCTGTAAATCCCAGCATTTGGGAGACTGGGCAGGAGGAGTGGGAGCTTGAGGCCAACCTAGGCAACGTAGAGAAACCCTATTTCAAAAACTCAAAAAGTAAAACAAAGAGAAAATATAAACCATGGGCTATAGACTGAAGGAATACATACGTTTGCAAAGATATGTTTGATCAAGGACTTGTATCCAGGGCACAGAAAGAGCTATTTTTTTTTTTTTCCTTTTTGAGACCGAGTTTCACTATGCAGTTCAGGCTAGCCTTGAACTCACAGTGATCCTCCTGCCTCAGCCTTCCAAGCGCTGGGATTACAGGCGTGCGCTGCACAAGAAGAACCATTATGATTCAGAATTAAGAACATCAGCAGCCCCATTTTTAAAATGAGTGAAATGATACAACAAAAATTTTCTCAAAGATCTACACACGGCTGATAAGCACATGAAAAGCTGTTCAACATCACTTCTCATTAGGGAAACATTCCAGCCACATGGAGATGCCACTTCACGCTCCCGAGGCAGCTTCCCCCAACGTGAGAAATCCCAGCCTGTGTGGAGTGGGGAGCGGAACCCTGCACACTGTCGCAGGTACGCACCTGGGAGAGCTGGTCACCGTTCACACAAATGTGCGAGCCGGGTTCACGCAGCGCAGTCCGCAAGGCCCTAAGGACAGCAGCTCCGCGGCCCGCAGCCAGCGATCTGTGAGCAGGGCTGGAGGCCACAGAACACAACACTGCTGCCTAGCCACAGGGACGCAGACACACACAAGTGAGCCCCAAGACATGCGTGCCGGAAAGAAGGCAGCTGTCGCACGCCGCCATCCCAGCTCAGTTGGGAGGCCAAGTGAGGGTGCTTGCAAGTTGGAGCCCAGCCTGGACAGCTGAGTGACCTGATGAGACCCTGTCTCAGAATAAGAAAGGGCTGGGAAGGCAGCTCAGTGCAAAGGTCCTGGGCTCAATCCCCAGGAGGGGTTGCCGGGGGGAGAGAAAAGACCACACACGGAAGCCTCCCTTTGCGCGAAGTGTCTTGAGAAGGCAAATCTACAGAGACAGATGATAGGTGAGTGGCTGCTGCAGCAGGGAGGCACAGGCCCCAGGCAGGAGCCAGCAGGCTTTCCGGAGTGCGGGAAGTGTTGGAAGGGGTCATTGTGTGGTGGCAGCTGCCCAAATCCTTAGCTGTTAAAGGCTGTGGAGTCATTTAATACAGATTAATTTCATGGTATGTAAATGGTGCCTCAATGAAGTCGTTAAAAGAAACCAGTTGTGACGAAATGCATTTGATCTGCGCTACACACTGTGGCTTCCTGATCCAAGCAGAGCGGGCCAAGGTGAGTCCCTGCATTCCGGGATCACAGATGTGCTGCGATGGTTTGGGAGCAGCAAATCCACTTGGCCTTCCCTGCTTTCCCTGTGAGGAAGATGGGGTGCCCCTCGCCCCATGGGCCGCAGCCCACGCCCCCCACAGCCGGGCTGACAGCGCCCTTCCCATCCCTGTGCTGTGAGATGTGTGCTAATGTTGCTCAAGAGCCCAAGTGGGCCAGGACACATGTGTGCACACATGCACACACATGCACGTACCGTGCACACATGCACACGCTGCCCCTACCAGCTGGAGGACGCCTGGGCCTCCTGCCCCTTCTTCCAGGCTCTGGGACCCTCTGTACTGGTCACTAGGAGCCAGTGGGCACTCTGTCTGGGCCTCTGCTGCCCAAGCCCAGTACCTGATGGCCTCTGGGAAGCCTGGGGTCACCTGGGGACACTCACTGTCTGCCGTCTCCCCGCCATCCTGCTGCAGCTGCACACACACTGTGAAGGGACAGCCTCGGGCCACCTCCAGCACCTCTGGACCGAGAATCTCCATCCTCGTGGCAGGTGCTGTTGAGGGCAGGGCAGGCATGAGTGCAGGGGCACTGGCCAGACACTGCACGTGAGGTTGGGGCATGCAGGGTGCAGCTGAGGCTGGTTCAGAGTGAGCTCCTGCTTGCCAAGCATGGACTGGTCACCAAGGTGTGGATGACAGGCCACCGGGCTGCCACCAGGAATAACACAGGGAGCAGGAGTGGCTAGGGAGGCCTGGCGGCAGCCCCTTCAAAAACCTTCTGCAGTCACATTGGAGAGCAGAGCTCACCACAGGCCTGGATGAAGGTGCTTGGGACCAGAACAGCTCTGCAGACGCCTGGCCTCTATGGCCAGAGGTCCTATGGCTGGGGGTGGGGTGGGTCCCTGGTTCAAGAGGGTCATGGCTGGGGTCACCACGACTGCTTGGGTCCAAGGTCATTTCCAGGGCCTCTCAAGCTCATGCAACCCTTGAAATCCCAGAACAATCTGCTTTTCCTGAGAGGGGCTGGGATGTTGGCTGTCCCAGCCCCTACCCAATGCACTCAAGGTCCAAACCATCTTGTGGCTGCTGGGGTCCTGTGAGGGACAGTGAGGCCAGTGGGGACACAGGACCCTACCTGCCGGGTGGCCGTTGATCCACAGTCCACAGTAGGTGACCCCGGAGCAGTGGGTCAAGCTGCCCAGTCCACTAAACACGTCGCTGTGCCACTGTCCCTGCAGAGAGGACAGAGTGGCCTCAGGAGGCTCCACAGGGACCGGAAACCCAGAAAGACCTCTGCCCAGGACTGCAACTCCCTCCCCATCAGGGCTGTGTTGGTGGATGTGACTCACGTGCCCTCCCGTGTGGACTGTGACAGTGCCATGTGGGGACACAGACACAGCCACATGGAGCTGCTCCACAGAGGACAGCACTGGGTCAGATCCAGGCACCCTGGCCTGCTGGTGGCAGCAGAGTGGGGATGGCTGTACATGCTTCTGAATGAAGAGGTCGCTCAGACCTGCGGTGTGACACGCACTGTGAACACAGGGTGTCGGGGCCTGTGAGTGGGTCACATCCTGCGCCTGAGGTTACCACAGCGACCTTAGGACTGGGAAGGCCATGTTCTGCTCACAGCTGGGACACACTTGTGACACAAGCAGGGGCTCTACCCAGCACCCTTCTTCACTCTAAGGCCAAAGCTGTGCGCCTAGCACCCCTAGCCCCTTGGACACCATCTAGTAACTTCTCATGACCAGCGAGCCCAGCCCTTGGTCCTGGACAGTGCTGGGTGCTGTCCGGACTGCAAATTGAGTCTGGAAATGCTGGGAGAAACGCTCATGGGGGTCTCCATCCTCACCCCAGGAGTTCCATCCCACCCACACTCTTACGGAGCTGACTGCGGCCCCAAGCCCTCTCACAGTTCTGGTGTGTGTCCAACTGGTTACCTCCCCAGGGTGCCAGACTCCAGCTGACCCCACTAGGCAGGGCCCTGCAGGTGCTGAGCAGTGGGGGTGCCAGGCTATCCCCTCACTCCTGCAGGAAATAGCTCTCCCCATCTCAGCCTTTCATCACAGCCTCCTGCTTCTGCCGGTTACACCTGTGTGAGGAGTGGCCCAGCTCACCCTCCTGGGGCCCTGGGACTGTGCAGGACCTGAGTCCCCAGTTTGCAGGGATGGCCTGTGTGGGGGGTAGGGGTCCCTGTGCTCAGCTCCCCGTCACTGCCGATCAACAGTGGGGTATGCAGGGTGTCAAGCTTTGACCTCGGGATTCTGGGTCTCCTGAGTGCGGACTATGAACTCCGCCACCCCAGCAATCCTGGCACTGAGACCCTACCTGGGTGGCAGGGTGTGCAGTGAACGTGCAGCCCCACTGGCTCTGAGGTGGCTCCCATGGGCAGTCGGGGTCCACGTAGAAAGGGCAGCCTGGTTCCCCAGAACCCTGCATCCCCATGCCCTTTTTGCCATCTTCTGAGAAGTGCACCTTGAGGCTACTTCCTAGACTGGCCCTCCTGGCCTAAGGGCTGTGGCCCTGGCAGTGGGTGGTGGCCACAGGACTCTGTGTGGGGACACGGATCAGGCAGACACTGTGCTGCAGCGGGACACTCAGGTGCCTCAGCTGCACATGGCTGCCTTGTCCTGTATGTGGCTCCTGCACCTGCCAAGGTCACCCACAGCCCCATGGGTCACCACCACTCCAAGTCTCCAGGGTCTTCACAGCCCCAGTCCAGAGCAGGAAATGCTGGCGTCTTCTGGGATGGTTGCGTCCTGGGCCTGGGTTCTTTCCCGCCAGGTGGAAGAGAAGCCAGGGCCAAAGCAGCACAAATCCAGGGCCATGGCTGGATGAGCAGGGTGCATGGGAAGGGTTTGACACTTTCCAGTCTTTTCCAAACCATTGCCCAGAAGTGAGTGACAAGCAGAGTGCCAGGGCCACTTCTTGGGGCACAGAACTGCAGAGGCTGAGCAGCACAGGACCCATGGGTGGCACTGGCAGGCGAGGGTGAGGCAAGGACTCAGGCAGGCAGTGACACCTGTGCTGTCCCCAGGGGCTCACGTGCAACTGCAAACCCAGGTGAGGAGGGCGAGGAGTGCACAAACGCGGGCCTGACGGTGCAGCAGCTGTGGAAGGGTCGGCAGGTGTCTCACACGCGGCCGGTTCCACCTCTGGGCACGGCAGCACCCGGGATGGTGACTGAAACAGGGTTCCTGTCACATCCATGTGGCCTGGGCGAGAGCCACTGCCCCAGGTGAGGCCAGCCGGCTGCAGGTGGCACACGCAGGCCCCAGGTGTCAGGCTCACCCAGGCAGTACTGGGTCGGCATGGACAGACGGCAGGGATGGCTTGCAAAGTGGACACAGCTAGCACCACGGGGTCACGCGCTGAGACCTCTGCTCTCTGTTTGACCGTGACAGACAGTTCCACAGAAGAGGCCGAAGTATCTGATGAGGCACCACTGCCCCCCACCCCAGCCTGGCCCCTCCTGGGTGACGCCTGGCCTTGAGACTGTGCAGGAGGCCAAGGCAGTGTCCCTGTGCCGCGGAGCCCAGCACATGGCCCACGGGGCCCTGGAGCTGCACCGGCCTCCACCTCTCCCACTCAGTGAGGCCCAAGGTCGAGACTCGGAACCATTTTTCCACTACTTCGGGAGCCCGGGTAAGGGTCACAGGTGTCTGAGTCCGGATCCCCAGGTCCCCCGGGGCCCGTGTCCCCTTGGCTTCTGGTGCCCCCTGGCCCATGGAAGTCTAGAAAGGGGGTGCATTTGTCCAGCCGTACCAAGGCCGCTTGTAAAAGAAATTCAGGACCTGTGCCTCTGGTCATTCCTAGTTTCTGCTGTGGTCACTTCTGCCCACAGTGTCACTTTTTTGGTGGCAGTTCTGGGAAATGAACTCAGGATCTTCACAGGTAGCTGCATCCCCGGCACCACCCCTCCTTTTGAGAAAAGGTTTTGCCACCACTAAGTTGCCCAGGCTGGGCTTGAATTTTCCATCCTCCTGCCTCAGCCTCCCACAGAGCTGGGACTTCAGGCATGGGTCACCACATCCTCATTTTTACCTCTCCATGTGGCCAAAAAGCTGAGCCACAGGCCACCTCTGCACAGACCAAGGCTGGGGCCTGCCCCTCCCCTCCCCTGGTCTCTGGTCAGCAGGGTGAGGTGTCAGGCAGGCGCAGGGCCAGTGGTGGCCAGCAGTGTGCAGCGGGGTGGCAGTCAGTAGTTTGCTGCTGGGTAGGGGCTGCACGAGGGCGCTCACGTCCTGAGTGGGGGCTCTGGGAGGATGGACGTTGCCCTGTAGGCGTGAAGCCTTAGGGAAATGGTGTGGAATGCAGGGCCAGTTCACAAAGCTCAGCAGACTCAACCCCTTGGGCTCACTGGGCGGTGCCACCACATGGGAGGCCCGGGCTGGGTGTGCAGCCAGTCACGGGGCTGCGCTGCCCCCTGGTGGAGGTGGCCTGGAGGTGAAGCTGCCTCAACGCCCAGCCCTGGCCCACTGGGAAGACCTGCTGGTGGACAGAACTTCCTAGGGACAGGGCTGGACCGTGCAGCCACCCTTCATCCCCGGGGGCCAGTCAGCCCTGAAAGCAGCCTTGCGGCATGGTCTTCCTGGATCTCAGAGCACAGCAATGTGGGCTGGGCGGGCATGGCAGTCAGGCCGCTTGGACTCTTCCTGGCTTGAGAGGCTGGGCCTCAGTTTCCCCCTCTCCCATGTGCGTGAGGGCTGAGAACAGAGCCTGGGGAGGGGAAGCAGCTCCAGGTGCTGCCCCAGACGCCCGCTCACCCGGTGCGGTGAGGGGCCCAGGCATTGGGAGAGAAGGGGCAGGTGGGAGGGCAGGGCCAGGCAGGGTACCACCTCTGTGAGAGGAGCCGGGGCAGTCACAGTGGCCTGCCCATGCAGCCACACCATCCGACTAGCAGCAGCACCGGGATCCGCAGGAGTGGCGAGGAACTGGCCATGGCTGGCCGGCTGCCCTGAGCAGAGCTCTGGGGCTGGAACAGGTGAGCAGCCACATTGGACTTCTCCTCAGAACACCCTAGCTGTCAGGGTCCTGTGCTGATGGCGATCGCATGGCATCTCAGCACCCAGCTTCTGGCCACTCTTGTCCACTGGGCTGCACAGGGAGCTAGACAGGGCATTTCTCCCTGGCTGTGGATACAATGACTGGCTCTGCCAACGGAGGGCGCAGTGGGGTTCACAGAGGATGGCCGTCCTGACCAGACCCCGTGTCCACCCTGGGCCAGTGTGACCATCCTTCCTGGGTCTCAGCTGTGGCCACCCCTCTGCCAAGGCCTGACACTGGGGGGTGGGGTGAGTGCTCTGTTCTGCCACAGACCAATATAGCAAAGACGGTCAACTGCCACGGGGATCTCGACCCTGAGGCTTCAGGATGCTGGAGGCTCCTCTGGGGGGCTAGGCTTGTCAATCCCTCCTGCCGGAGCCCCCCAAACCTCCTGGTCACCATCACAGCCTCACTCAGCAGCCTTTGGGCTCCTGGACCTTAATGTCACAGCCCCATGGGGACAACTCAAGAGGCCAGGAAGCAGGCAACGTCACAGGTCCCTGCGTTAGGCCCAGGGCCAGCCGTGCCACCATCCCCACTGGGGGCTGTCCTGGGCCACTCCTGCATGGCTGTCCCATATTTCTCACTTCTCCCTTTGGCCGTTTGCAGCTCTTCTGAGAGGAGAAATTCTGTGTCGCTTCTTCCCCAGTGACACTGCTCCGTAGCCTCTGGCTCCTGCTTGCATCCGGAGCAAGTCCTGCTGTCTCTATGACACTCAGCCCTGAAATTCAGGAGGGCTCGGTGACCCCCTCTCATCTTCAGCTTGGCATCCCCGGCTGACAAAGTGGTCCCTGTCTGACCTGCGCGTCACCATCTGCACCCTTGGAGGCCCCGTTGCCTTCTTTCTGAGGGATGCACAGGGTCCCCCTGTCAGCATCCAGCAGGGCTCTTCAAACCCAGGACCAGACGTGGCTTCCCCCGCTGCTGCTGGGATGTGGCCTGGCGTGCCCTTCCCTCGGCACCCAGGCTCTCTGCTGCTGCCCGGGTGCCGGGCAGGTTGGCACCCAGGAAGGTGACACATGTGGACTCCAGGAGGAAAGGCACCTCAGGAGCCGGAGCCTCTGCCTGGCAGGAAAGGGCCTGAAATCCCAGGAGACCCCGGGAGGTGACGCCTGAAACTGGGTCCGAGTGGAAGGCACAGGGCGGTGCTCTGGACAGGAGCTGGGGCTCCCTTATTCTGGGGGCTGCCTGGAACCTCATCAGCTTGCTGCCCCGAATTCATGGTGGGCATGGTCTCTGTGCTGTAATGGGCGCTGGGTCCAGGGATCAGGCTGGGGCCCAGGAATCAGGTCACCCTTTTGTTTTTCGTTACTGGAGCTTGAACCCAGGGAGCACTCAGCTATACCCCAGCACTTTTTTCTTTAAACTAATACATTTGAGGTCTGCAAATGATCATATTCACACAGGGAATTTGTCCCTGTACATGATGTATCTTGCTGCTTCTTTTCCCATTCCTCTCTCTCTCCCTTCAACTCCTCTTCCCCCCCGTTTACAAAAGCTTTGTTTTGAGTTTTCCTTCTATTCTTCCCTCTTGTCCCTTTCTCTCTTCCCTCCCTTGTTCCCCTTCTCATTTGAGTAGTTTCTTCCCATTTTCCAATGTCTGTTACACATTTTTGCTCTTATATACATTTTCAGTTTCTCACACCAAAGAAGCAGAGCAGTAAACATGTGTGTCTGATTTGCTTCACTTATGAGTATGCCCTCACGGTATACCCATTTAGTGAGAAACGTCTCAAGTTTGTCCTTTCTGGAGAGTAGTCCTCCATTGCATAAAAGCCGTATATTCTTTATCCATTCATCGGTTGGTGGACATTTGGGCTATTTCAAGATTAGTTATTATAGACTGTGCTGCTATAAACATGGCTGTGCATATATAGCTGTGGTATAATGCTTTTAATTCTTTTGGGAAGATACCAAAGAGGAATATCTAGGTGAAACAGAACCTCTACTCCTAGTCTTTTGAGGAATCTCCACACTGATTTCCACAGTGGTTACACCAGTCTACACTCCCACCAATAGTGGAGAAGAGTTTCTTTTTCCCCACTGCCCTGCCAGGTTTGGTTATTGATTAATCTCTTGATAACAGCTGTTCTTTCTGGGTGATATGGAATCTCAGCATTGTTTTAATTTCCATCTCTCAAATGACCAGGGATGTTGAATATTTTTTCACATATTTATTTACTGTTCTACTTCCTCATCTAAGAAGTGTGTATTCATTTCAGATGCCCAGTTTTGTATTGAGCACTTAAATTTGAGGGGACTGATTTTTTCTTCAGTTCTTTATGTAGTCTAGATATTAGTACTTTGTCTAAGGGACCACTGTGTGTGTTGTCTCCTCACTCTGTTGGTGATTTCTCTTGCTGAGCAAAAGTTTTTTTAATAAGATGAGATCTCAGTTGCTGATTCTTTGTGATAGCTCCTGTGCAATCTAGATTCTGTTCATAAAATCTTTTCCCTCAGCAATGTCTTCAAGAGCTCTACCTATTCTGTCATCCAGCAGATTGTTTCTGTTTTAATATTTAGTTCTCTGATTCATTTCAATTTTAGTTTAGTGCATGGTCTAGTTTTAATCTTCAGGTTGTGGAAAGCCAGTTTTTCCAGTACCACATACTAAAGAGGTTATCTTTCTTCTGGTGAATGTGTTTGGATATTTTGTCAAAGATAGGGTAGTTGACTTGTTTCTACATCCTCTAATCTGTATCACTGATTCTCAGGTCTGTTTTTCCCCTCTGCACCATATTGTTTTTATCACAGTAGCTTTGTAGTATAACTTCAAGTCAAAGATTGTGATGCCTCTGACCTTGTCTTTGTTGCCCAGAATTTACTTTTACTATTCTAGGTCTCTTCTGGTTCCAAATGAATTTTAGGATTGTTTTCTCTAATTCTGTGAAATATGATATTGGACTTTTGACTGGGATTGCATTGAATCTATGTAACAGTTTTGGAAGTATTGCCACTTTCACCACATTGGTTCTTCCTATGCAAGAGCAAAGAATATCTTTCCATCTTCTGATATCCTCTTCAATCCCCTTTTTCAGAGTACTGTAGTTTTCATTGTAAAGGTTTTTTATTTCCTTTGTTAGATTGCTTCTTAAAAGAAGGTATTTCATTTTTTGGGATGCTATTGTGAAAGGTGTTGTTTCTATAATTTCTCTCTCAGTGAGTTGTTTGTGTACAGGAAGGCTACTTGTTTTTGAGTGCTTTGTATCCAGCTATACTACTGAATTTGGTTATTAAATCAAGAAGTCCTTTGGTGGAATTTTCAGAGCCTTCTATGTACAGTGTGATGTCATCTTCAAATAATTAAAATGTCTTCGTTTCCTGTCTTTATTTCTTTTACTTCTTTCTCTAGTCTAATTTCTCTGGCTAATGTTTCCAGAACTACATTGAATAACAGTGGAGACAGTGGAAAACTTTGTCTTATTCCTGATTTTAGAGTGGAAGCTTTCAGGTTTTGTCCATTTAGCATGATGCTGGCTGTTGGTTTGTCATAAATGACTTTTATCACATTGAGATAGACCATCTATTCCAGTTTTCTGTAGTTTTACTTTTTAAATCATGAACGGGTGTTGGACTTTATCAAATACTTTTTCTGCATCTATTTAGATGATCCTGTGGCTTTTGCCCTTGGCTATGTTAATATGGTGTATTACATTTACTGATTTGTGTATGTTGAACCACCCTTGCATTCTTGGGATGAATCCTACTTGTTCATGGTGTACAATCTTGATGACTTGCTGCACTGTTTGCGTGTCTGAGGATTTTTTTGGTTTATGTTCATTAGAGAAATTGACCTATGGTTCTCTTTGTTGGTTGGATCCTTCTCTAATTTTGATACCAGGGTAATGATTACTTCCAGGAATGAATCTGGAATTAATTTCATTAAGGAGTTTCAGAAGTAGTGGTGTTAGGTCTTCTCTAAATTTCTTGTAGAAATCAGTAGCCAATCTGCCAGGGCCTAGGCTTTTCTTTGTTGGAAGGTTTTTAATTTCATTGACTTCAGTTTCATTGACTCATATTGGTTGATTTAGAATTTTTGTATCTTGATTTAGCTTTAGTGATTACAGGCATCTAGGAATCTGTCTATCTCTTCTGTGTTTCAGAATACAGGTTCTCCAAGTAGGTATTGATGATCTGGATTTCTTCAGGATCTGTTGTGATTTTACCTTTTTTATTCCTAGTCGTATGGATTCCAGTATTTTCTTTTTGGGATAAGGCTGATTAAAGGTTTGTCAATTTTATTTAATCTTTCAAAGAACCAACTCTGCCTTGTTACTTCCACTATTGCCACTTCAGAGTGTCCAAGTGGGTGGCTTTTGAATTATTGTACCTCATTTTCCCCTAGATTTGCCTTTGGAGAGCTGAAAGTCTGGGGTTGCATCTTGCCTAAGTGTTTCATTTTTTACTTTTTAAAAGTTTAATTCCTGGGTCGATCCTTGTAAACTGCTTATGGCATGTAGCCTTATTGCTAGTACTTAGAACACTTAAGAAATAACTACTTCTGGGAGACATCTTGTAGGTGTAGTTGGCTTTTGAGTCTGTTGCAAGTTCCCACCCCTTTGGTTTATTGGGGATGAGAAGTTGCTGCCTCCTTGGCCAGGCGCTGGCCCTTTGGCTCTGCCTACAGCACTTTTTATGACCCGTAGGTAATCTCAGGCTTGGCCTACCAGGAAGGGCCACTGATTAGAACAGTTACTTCACCTTGGCTAAGGTGGTACAACCAGCAATAACGCTAGCATCAAACAGTATAGAGAATGACAAACTGTGGTTCGTTTGCCACCTTAAACCATATGAACTAGGTTTGTGGTTATATAACAAACCTAAAACAAACCAGAAAATTGTAAATATGTCCTCAGTATGGTGATTTTACCCTCAGGAGAGAAGATTTAAAGGCATTTAGGGGAAAAAATAGAGAAACAGAAGAAGAAGAGATTAGAAGTGGAGCTGGAGGGCAAAGAAAGATCATGTGAACTGTGGGAAACCTGTGGAGAAGGCAGGAGGGGAAGAGAAAAAAACAGGAACAGAACAACAAAAACTAGAGACCACGTTCACACTCATATAAAAACAAGAACAATCAATCAAGAAAAGTAAAACAAAAACAAGAAAAGAAAAAGAAGAGAAAGAAGTTCATTCCGGGATGTGTCTCTGCCATTACTGGCAGACAGAACGGGCAGTCCAGATCCGAGCCGATTTACCCCTGTAAGCCTGCCGCAGCTTTACTGTGGGGGTGGATGATCCCAGGCAGCCTGCACCTTTAGTTCCACTGGGGTTCAGGCTGGTTTATGGCTGCGAGGCTGGAGCCCGATTCATTCAGCCTGCCCTGCTCTGTGCCTCCTGCCAGCTTGAACTCGGCTCCTTGAGCTTCTGCCCACTTAAACTCTTTCCAGGTCACCCTGACACAGGAGCCACTAGCCGGAGCTGGCTGAAGCTGCTCTGAGGTCGAGCTCAGCTGGTCCCTCTCTGAGAGGGCCCCAGCCAGTCACCCTCTCCTGGGGGCCTCTGAACCCAGATAACGCACCAGCCACTGTAGTCTGCTGTGTCCACTGCTCCAACCCACTGGTGTGTTTCTACATGGAGGCCTCTGGGGTCACCAGTGGTCACTGTGTGTCTGCAAGTTCGAGCTGCCCCTCCTGAGCAGTGAACCAGGGCTTGGGGAGAAAGTGCCGCTCACTACCTCCTTCCTGAGCATTGGGGCTCTCTCTTCCTTCTCCCCGTGGGCTTCAGTTCTCGCTTCACATCCTTCCTGGGCCCCAGGGACCCGATTCCCTCCTTTCTCTCTTCCTCATGCTGCTATATTCCAGTGTCTGGACACCAATGCTTGGAGAGGCTCTTTCTGTGCTGCTCTCTGCTCTGCCATTTCCCCGGAAGTCCCTCTAGCCCTTGAACTTGTGATCCTCCTGCCTCAGCCTCTCAAGTAGCTGAGATTGTAGGTGTGTGCACCACTGTGCCTGGCCCCAGTCACCCTCTTTTCCCTCACTTTCCTAAGAGTGATGTGGGAACAATCCCAGCCTCTGCCCACAGGAGGCCAGGGCTGCTGTCCCAGTCCCAGCAGCCTCTCTGGCACATGGACCCCTTTGATCAGCTCTGCAGAAAGCCGCTGCACCTGGGGAGGGAGACACTTGTCCACGCAGGACCCACTCCATGACACCCCCTGAGCAGTCAGGGGCCAGCTGCTCGTGAGGGAGGAGGTGGTGGCCTGCTCGACCCCCTCCCCTGCTTGGAGCCCCACGTTGCCTTCTCCTGCAACTCAGCAGGACAGACCCCAGCCCAAGAGCCAGGCCCGGGGCTCCTCTCTGAGGTGTCCTGTGTGCAGGAGGCACCAGGGGACACTCTGAGACCGGGACAGCTGGAGGGGACTCCCTCACACTCGGTGGTGTCGGGGGCTAGTGGTGCCCCACGCCATCACCTTGGGGACACTGGCCCAGGCCAGAGCGCTCCTCCAGTGCTACTGGGAGCCTCACGCAATGCAGAGCCTCACGGCGGGAGAGGGCGGGCACCTCGTATGTGGAGCCGTCAGTGTAGCACAGCACCCCGTGGCCCTGGCGCCGGTCCTGGATCCAGTCGCCTTCATACTTGTCACCGTTCCTGAGGGCATAGCAGAGGGGTCTTGGGTGGGAGCCAGGTGGGGCTATGACTCAGACCGGCTCCTCCAACTGGGCTTAGCACCCACCTTGGGGACCAAGGCAAAAATAGGCCCTGAGCAGATGGCCTGTGAGCTGGCGTCCTGCCAGGGCACTGGGAGGGCAGGGATGGGTGGGACATGTTTGCCCATCTGTGTACTCATCGGTGGCCCTTGGAACAGAAAGGATGGATGGAGGAACAGAAAGGAGGGGGCTGGGGAGAAGCCACAAAAACACCTGAACATGCTCAGCATGTGTGGCCCTGCCTGAGAGGCCGTGCTGGTGGAGGGGTCCTCAGTGCCCCTCCTGCTGGCCCAACCTTCCCTCCAGATACCCCAACTGGGGCAGATGACTTTCTCTACTAACATTTAAATGAGAGCCTGGGGTGGCTTGGCGGTGGAGGACTTGCCCAGCCCGTGCTGGCCTGGCTTCCACCCCACAGGGCAGAGAGCACAGTGTGGACAGCAGGACGCACTTCAGAAGCTGGGCCTTTGACAGAGCTACCCTTTCTCTGGGCACCCCAGGATTCATCCCCTGCCCAGCTGCATACTCACTCAAAGAGCATCTGCCCCCAGCCGTGCCGCTTGTTGTCATGGAAGGACCCCTGGTACACCTGTCCATTTGGGTCCACCAGGACCCCCTGCCCTAGAGAAGGCCAAAGACACCAGCTGAACTTCACGCCTCCTGCCAGTGGCGAACCTGCCGCCCTGCCCCAGGGGCTCTGTCTGCAGCCCTCAGGCTGTTCCATGTAACAGAGGGCAGTGTGGGCCTGGGACAGGACTAGAACTCAGGATGCCCTAGGGAGCCAGGCTGCTCCTCCAGCACTGCCTGGACAGGAGTGGCAAGTGTGGTTGGTTGCAGACAGTGATGATAGCCATGATGTGAGTCAGCTTGGAGGGCAGATGCAAGCGGCACAGGCAGGCTTGAAAAGGCTCTGAGCAGGGGGGCCTCATACAGGGACCCTAGACCCAGCCTGAGATGGAAATGCTTTGTCGTCTGGGGGACCACATGGGGCACGCTGTGAGTGGCTGTGGTGCTGCTGCTTCTTGATTTATGAGAAACTCCACTTTCCTGCACGCCACCCTCTTAGCACACAGCACCCAATGGCCAGAGGAAAAGCAGGCAAGTATGGCTGAGTTACACTGTGTTATTTGCAGATTTGGACAGTTCAGACATTTGAAGGTATTTCTGCTACCCCACATAAGCAAACCCTGGAGAAGGGAAAGGAAGTTGCCTTTGTCTTTGAGGGGTAATTTTTCCAGGGTGCAGCTAGTCTTTCTGCCCCTGCCTGGTGTAAAGGGACAGGCACCTCTTGCATCTGCCTCCTAAGGTCTCTGTGGCCCTCAGAACCTCAAGACAGTCAAGTGCATGCCGTGGCTGCAGCTGGAGGAGTGGTGAGCCTGTGTAAGGTCAGGAGACCCATGCAGGAGGCCTGGGCCAGCCGCTGAGCTCAGGATCAGGAGCCAATAATGCAGTGGGGGCTGTCTGAATCCCTCAGTGGGGGGTGGCTCACCACGTAGCAGCAGAGAGCTCCCTGGTGCAGGGCCCAGGGGATGAGGTGTGCCACCTCTTTCCAACCTCTGAAGTCTGACAGCTGGGGCAGTAGCTTCCCCCACCCTGTGCCCACCCTGGACCCCGTGGATGTCAGACCTTCCCTGAGGCCGCGGCAGAGCTCCCCTTCGTAACGGCCCCCAGCTCTGTACATCATGATGCCGTGTCCTTGTGGCTCCCCCAAAACAAACTGTCCACAGTAGGTGTTTCCTGGGTGCAGAGGAGGAGGGGGTCACCACTGTGTCCAGTGTCCCCTCTGTTCTAGGCAATGGGTGTCGGCTGTGTCACAGCGTGGTTAAGGGAGGAGGAATGCTGTGACACGGCCGGACCCTCCCTGCCCAGTGAGCGCAGCGGACTGACCTAGATGACCCTTCCTGTGGGCACATGGTGGGGGGCTCGTCCCAGGCCTTCTCTGTGTGTGTGGTACTAGGGATGAAACTCAGGGCCTCACACGTACTGGGCAACTCTGCCACTGAGCTGTGTCCCCAGTCTCTTTCTATTTGGGCAGGGGGACAGGGTCTCACAAATTGCTTAGAGCTTGTCAACCTCTTTCTTAGCCCCTAAGGAGCTGGGATTACAGGCAGGAGCCACCAGGCTTGGCCTCCCTGGGCTTTTCAAGGCAATGGGAAGCCGAAGGCAAGAGGAGTTCCCCTGAGCATGGACCACACACTGCCTGCGAGTCTGAGGCTCTGGATGATGCCTGGCCACGGGCATGGGGGTCTCAGAGCAGGTTTCCCATCAGGGCACAGGATGTGAAATATCTTTAAAAGCTAAGGAAACTGCCAAGTTTGGGATGATACATTTTATTCCAACGAAGTGTTATGGAGAAGCTGGAGTTGCTCGGACAGGTGAGTGCAGAGCCCCCTCTAGGAGTCCCCAGGGAGCCCCTTGCCAGGCTTAAAGGCCATCCAAGCTGTGAGGCCCAGACCAAGTGCCCCAGCCTGCACGCTGCTGTTGCCCTGCATTGGGGGAACTGCAGGGTCATTTACACACAGCAGCTTCTGTGTCAGAGTCAGGGACTGGCCTCCCTGAGATGGCTGTGAGAGAGGGGTCAGGAGCCCTCCACCACCTCCAGTGCTGACCTGACCAGGCCCAGTGCTGGAAGCCTTGCCCTGTGATTTCGCCATCCACGAATTCACCTTCGTAATAACTCCCATCCTTAAACACCAACTTTCCATGACCTGGGAAGAGAAGTCGTGTGAAGTAAAGTCATTTGGTGACTAGGTGTGGTGGCTGGCAAGCCCACAGCCACTGAGCTTTCAAAGACTCCGGCTGCAAAACCCGCAGCTTTCACACTGGCTCCACTGCTTGTCCAATACGTGTCCTTCACAAACTCACTCATGGATTCTATGTTTATCTAAAGACTTCTCAGACCAACTATGAAATATTTCCCAGTGCCCCACTTTCTCAGCTAGAATGGCCAGAGGCATGGACACTGCAGAGGAGACTTTGCTCCCCACATCCTCAGAGGGATGTGAACATGAACACAGGGGACAGCACTGGGGGAGACAATCTGAAAAGCAGGTAGCCATCGAGGCAGCACTGATAACAGCCTTGCACATCAACATAAATGCCTGCCTGGAGGAAGAGAATCCTTGATGTTTGCACACAAATAAAAAGTGTCTGCATGGTGAAAACAACATAAAAGCCAAAAGATGAAACAGAAAATACTGGGGCCCAAAAGGTTAAAAAACCCAACCTTTCAGGGGAAAATGGGTAGAAGCCACTGAGCAGGCAGAATTCACACACGGAAACAAAGTCTTGTAAGTGCAGATCCCGGCAAGTCCAGACTCCAAAACACTCTCAGTGTTGGTGGCCTGTGTGCCGGGGCGGGGTGCGAGAGTAGAGACGTTGCCCTAGAGCTCCATGCCTGGAGAGAGCCCTGTGCTCCTGTGAGTGGAGGGTATTCCAGGAGATTTTACTTTACACTTCCTTTCCTCTACTGGCTCTACAGAAGTAGGTCATCTCTTTTAATCAGAAACAAAGTATAAAGCCAATTTTCACTCTGGAGGGCCCGGGATTTAGCTCAGCGGCACAGCGCTTGCCTGGCAAGCAGGAGATCCTCAGTTTGATTCCCAGTATGAAAAAAAAAAAAAAAAAAAGGCAATTTTTACTCTGGAAAAGAAGAACAAACTAAAACTCTAGGGAGGATTTCCAAGCTTTGGCTTCCTCTGCTGCAGGTGCCTGCAGGCAGGGGTAGAAGTATGTCTCCCTGCCTATGCTGCCCCTGCCCAGCCCTGCTATCCTCTGGGACACATCAGGTGCAGGGACCTCAAAAGCTCTGGGAAATAGCCTCAGGGTGGCACCAGCCCAAGCCCAGGGCAGGCCGGTAGCACTGTGTGGGCACAGCGCTGGGCCATGTTTGGTGCAGACTCCTCCTCAGCTTTGAGGAGGCAGCTGCCAAGAGGGACGACCGAGGTTTCTTACCATGTTTCTTTCCTCCTTTCCATTCTCCTTCGTATTGGAAGAAGGAATTTGGGTATATGTAGACACCATAACCTGAGTTTGAAAATACAATGAAGACAGTGACCACGTGACACCGTGACTTGGCGGACCGCAGTGGAGGTGGGCTTGGGGCTTTCTCTAAATCTCTGCACCGCTCTTAACGACCTCAGGGCTGCTTGGGGATTAGTTGTCTGCTTTACTGCCAACCTATCCGTTGGCTGGCTGGCTTCTGAGACAGGGAGGACACCTACCTGGTGTGTAGGAGGGCAAGGACCACATGACGCAGGCCCTGGGGGTACAGATGGCCTTGGGAGGCGGAGTTCTGTAGGGGATATCCCGGTCCTGCCAGACCAGACGGCAAGGGCATGGACTTTGGGTTCATCCCAGCCTTGTTTCTCTGAGTCAGTCTCAGGGTCTTTCTCACTGGATCGCGAGACCACTACTCCCCAACACAGACCTGGGGTGGGACCCAGGACTTCCCGCGCCCACGCACTCAGAACAGGCCAGCTGTGAGCACGCCCCTCACCAGCCACCCCCACAGGGCAGCATGCAGACGAGGCCCGGGAAGCTGGCGGTGGGTTCTAGGCTGGGCTTCCCACACACGCTGTCCGTACCGTCCCGCGGCGGCCGCCTCGGCGACTCCCGGCTTCGCAGGAGCGAGCCCCAGTTCCCCCGACCGGCTGCCGCCATTTTGGCGACTGGCGTTTCCTAGCAACCAGACAGGTCCCCTTCCATTGGCCTTCGGTAGCTAGGAGGCGTGACCAGGCTCAGTCTCGGAAAACTGCAATCTCGGGAACCGAGACCGCAAACCCTGGAGCCCGCGGACGCCACTGCGCCTGTGCGGCGCGGCGCATTTCCGCCGACCCGCCCCTTCCGCTGGGAGGACGGTCTGTCAACGGCTGCGGCGTCCTCACCGGAAGCGGAAATGGTTGGAGCTCTGGGTCCCGCCTCACGGCCATCTTGGAGGTTGGAGGCGGTGCCGCTGGACAGAGCGGAAGTTCCCGTGCAGCTTTCCCGAGCCCAAGTCGAGCGCCGGCGGTCACCCTGCCCGCCGCCCCTCTTCTGCGGCCGTGAGGGAGGCCGCGGCTCGGCCGTAGCGGAGCTGCGAGGTGCCGGGGGCGGGAGCTGCGAGGGGGCGGGGGCGGGCTCGGGGCGCGGAGTCGGCGGACGGTGCCGCCCCCGCTTCTCTCCGGCTGTCAAGGCCGCGGGCTGGCGGATCCGGCTGGACGGGGAGGCGGGGGAGGGGTTCTGGAGAGGTGGAGAGACTCCATAGGCCACGAGGGGACAGCCGGGCCCCAGGAGGGGACCTGGGGCCGCGATGGGGACAGCCGGCCGCGGGAGGGGACGCACGGGCAACACTGGGGACAGGCCGAGCTCCGGCACGGGACCGAGGAGCCACGATGGGCACAGGCCGAGCGCCAGGAGGGGACGGCGCGGGCCGCGAAGGGACCAGATCGACCCTTGGGAGTGGACGGACGGTACGGGCCGCGCTGGGGTCGGCCAGGCCTGGACACCCGTGGCCCTGCTGTGGCTGTTTCTCACCCCACCCGGCCGGCGGGCGCCAGAGTCCGTGGCCGGTGCTGCCCGCCAGGCTCGAGGGTTGTGGTGCGTCTGTGTGAGGTTTCTTGTGGCCGCCCGTCACACCTTCCGGACTCATCTGTGGCGTTTAGTATGAAGCCTGAGCATTAAGACTTCATTGAGTGAGCTGGAGGGGAATAGTTATTGGCTCAAGATTATACGCTTATAATATTCGAAGTTAAGACAGCACAGACAGTTCTCTAGGCGCACTTTTCATTGTTGGCTTCCTGGCCAGAGTATCTTGGGGCCCAAAGAACTGCCTTCACCTGGAGACCCTTCAGTGGGCTTTTGTCTGCAGATGGAGACTGGTTGTCCTGCACCACTGTGTCCTTAGTTGAGGTTATTTCCACTTCATTAAAAAAAAAGCTGCTATAAATGAAAACAGGGTCCTTAGTGTTGAGACTTGGCCCATGGGATCCTAATGTGTGCTGGGGGGACCATTGTATGGGTACAGTGTGCAAAGGCCAGGTAGGGATCTACCTGTTAGAGGGAGGAGCACAGGTGGAGCCTGGCCTTGAAGGACCCAAGGTAGGACCTGTGGGCATTTCAGGGAGGGAACAGCACCGAGAACTTGTGGGGCACAGGCTCAGCTGTTCTTGGGCAAGAGTTGACCCCAGATCTGGCACGGGGTTTCCTGCTGATGTCTTGTTTAGTGCTGATGGATCACGGAGGCAACGAGGGAGCTGTAGAACAAGGCACAGGGAGGTTTCTGTGCAGTTTGTGGCCTGGTTCTCATGCTGTCTTCCTAACATGGTTTTGTCTTGTTGCTTTGTTTTCTTCCTGATTGAATGGAAAGCAATTACATTCTACAGACACCTGATCACCTGACTGCCTGCTTTCATGGCCTGTGCTTTAGGGTGGTAAGGCCCAGCTGGGTGTCAGACAAGGGCCTCCTTCAAGGAGCTTGTATTTTGGTAGAGGGAAATTGGGAAGAAATGTAGGAAAAGTATCAGAAAATGATTGTCACACAAAATAAAAACAGGGTCACGTGACACTAGCACTGGTGTCAGTTTGGGCAGCAGTGGAGGGCCTCTCTGAGGAGGTGACTTTTGCAGTGAGCAGAGGTAGAACAGTTGGTGAGAGGGCTGCCCTAATCCAGAACAAGTCTGATGTGCTTAAGGGGCTGGCACATACACAAAATCAGAGGCAAGTACAACATGGGTCACACTATATTAACCAATAAGATTTTAAGTACAGCTGCTTAGCTAACACCCAACCAATAGGAAGGGGGTCAGACATTCCTCCAGCCACAATGCTGTCTTTTTTTTGTAGACTTTTTCACAAACCCAGCCCTTCTCCGACGGTACATTAATTTCTGTCTAATTTAGATGCCTATAATATTGTGCCAGGCTCAGCAGGCTCACCGCAGGGTGCCATTTGGTCTGCAGAGCAACGCAGAGGAGGGCACTGATGTGCAGTTGTCTCCTATCCCAGATCAGAACCCCACTGTTAAACGGTGCGCTTAGCTTACACTGATAAAAACTGCAGGAGGATTGTCGAAAGCGCGTGGTTGGACTCCGTAGTTTGCTTTCTTAACCATGCTTCGGAGCGTCTTGGGTCACGGGTACAGCGCAGATGTGGAGCTATGTCTTCAGGTTGGAGTTCGGTCAGTGCCCTTTTGGTGGGTCTCCCACATGACAGTTCAGAGGGTTTTTACAGTTCAGCTTGGAGGATATACCTTAGCAGGAGAGCCAAGTATTTTCTTTTTGATACTGCTTTTGTCATCTTAATTGAAGCAAAAATGTTTCAGTGATAAACGCTTTGGTCACAGTAAAAAAAGTTTGCAAGCACAGTAGGCTGAAGAATGTGGTTGGAGTAGCTGCCCGCTGACCATGTTTGCCCTAAGTAAGGTGGCCTTTCTCAGCAGTGCATTCTAGCGTGCCCTGTATGTAAATGTGGAATTTCCCTCACTAGCTATAGACAACCACCTCCTGGAGGGGTGGAGGACCTGGAAGCCTTAATGCTGACATCTGCAGGGCTGAAACGGTGACATTGAAGTTGTGACTGGAAGCCAATACACTTGAGGCCCAAGGCCACGTCTGGTGGCCTGCTTACTTCCCCTTCCCTAGGGGGATTCCCATTGCTCCCCGAGAGCTGCATACTGAGCAGGTGTGGCTGCCGGGCTGTTGGGAGGCCATTGCTGGGCCAGCTTCAGCCTCACGTCTGTGGGTGGGCGGGGGCGAGCAGCCTCTGGGCCGCTGTGGAAGGGAACCCCATTGGTCCCGGTCCATGTCTATGGCTTGGGGGAGCCTGCTGTTGCAGGCTAGGCCTAGCCAGAGGGTTGGCTGAAGGGTCCCTCGTGTCCACACAGTGGGCCTAAGCCAGACCTGACTCTGGAGTCTCCTCATCACCTGTGGTGGGGGCAGCAGGGGTTGGGGCGAGGGCCCCTGGCATCCATCGCTCCCGGCCAAAGGGGCTGCAGGCGACTTGAGAGCAGGACTGGCGGTGAAGTTCCCCTTAGTGGGCAGTGCTGTCTGAAGGGTGTGTACCGAGTTCACGCTTGGTGTAGCTCTGTGCTGTTTGAGGCCTGTTCCCTTGAGAAGTGGGGGGCATTGGGGTCCCTTCCCTTGTTGCCCAGCACCAGGTGGGGCAGCGCGTGACCTTTGGCACTGGGTTCTCACAGGCGAATCTGCCTGGGGTCAGGGCAGTGTGGTGAGATGGGAGCGGCTAGGGTTTCCTCCAGGGTGGAGATAAGAAACTGGGACACAGCTGTATGGACTCCCCAGACGTTGTCCTGCAGTGAAGGACCAGCCAGGACAGGGCCTGGAGAAGATGGGGGGCTTGTGTCCTTGAGAAGCACCTGGGTGGGGTGTCAGCCGCCATATCTATGGCTGGGGCGGCGGGGGGTACAGAGGGCAGCAGGACAGGGTGGATGGTGCTGCTCTCCATGGTCAGCCACAGTGTTTCACGTGCAGGCAGAAGCCCATCCGGTCACCTTGTTCCTGCTCCTGCTCCGCTCTCCACCACTGGGTTAGCGGGCGGTAAAAACTCAGAAACCGGCATGGCAGACCGGTCCATGAGGGGCAGCATTCCCATCCGAGTGCTTTCTGCTTCATTTGAAGGTGCTGTGTGTTTCTCTCAGTTGCAGGATGTCTGAAGGGGACAGTGTTGGGGATTCCGTCCATGGGAAGCCATCTGTGGTGTACAGATTTTTCACACGTCTGGGACAGGTCAGTGCATTTTTAGGGGATTAATGGGAACATTTAGGAAAGAAATCATCAGCTCCCAGCACTCGTTGCTGGGCTTGAGTCCGGGGCATTGCTGGAAGAGGCACAGAGCCGCAGTGCCCCTGCCCACTGCCAAGCTCTTGGGGTGCAGCAAGTTCCCGGGAGCCCCTGGCCACACTCTCTGAGAGGTCACATGTGCATTTTTATCCTTTAAACATATGAAACTCCTCTTTTATGGTGGCAGTGCAGATGGGTGGCTGTGCTCCGTGGATATCGGTCCCAGCCTGCCCGAATGAACCTCGAGGGCTCCTGCGCTGGGAGCCCTCTCCCAGGGCGGGATGCAGGTCACTGCCCTGGGTCATGTCCAGACCCTGCCTGGTGAACAACTGCAGATCCTGATATTTTGACTTAAAAATGTGTTATTTTTTATGCTTTTTATTTTTATTTATTTATGTATTTATTTTTTATATCTTTATTTTCTGTGGCACTGTGGGGTCAAACTCAGAACCTTCGCACTGAGTGGCATCCTAGCCCTTTGGGTTTTTTTGTTTGTTTGTTTTGGTTTTAGAGACAGCATTTTGCTATGTAGTTCAGACTGGCCTTGAACTCTCAGCGACCTACCTGCCTCAGCCTCCTAAGTGGTGGGATTACCAGTGTGTGCCAGCTTTTTTTTTTAGTCAAATTTTTAAGTTGAAAAGTAGCACATGGCAAACTAAGAATACTGAAGCTGGGTAATGAGTATTTACATATTTTATGACTGAAAATGTTCATTGTTAAAGGTTGTTTCAGTTAAAATTTAACACACAGGTATGCGTATACATGTGTAGGAATTAAAATACTAAGGACTCCCTCCATGAACCCGGGCCTGCCAGGGTCTTCTGCACATGGGCAGGACCCTTACTGGGCACAGGTTCAGCTGGAGACCCGTCGTTGACTTGGACACCCTGCCTTTGGGTGAAGCTGTCTCCCGCATCTCGGCCCATAGGCCAGTGGCTGTGGCACTGGCGCCCATGCCCCACCAGGCTGCATTTATCACCAAAGGCTGAGAGCCTTGCTGCCTCTGCTCCAGACACGCCAGGATGTTGTCCTCTGACAGTGGTGTGCAGCGCTTCTAGTAAAGGGCGAACCTACCCTGGAAATCATTGCAAATACATTTGGTCATTGCAAATCCAGTCGCTGCTTTGCTTCAGGATTTATCTCTTGCTGTTCAGCTTAGCTCTTTTTAAAATAAAAAGCTAACTGTAGCCAAAGTGTATTTTGTAGCAAAGCCATGTGGTGGGAGTCCCCGGGTCCACTTCACCTTTCCCACCTCTGTCTTCAGATCTATCAGTCCTGGCTGGACAAGTCCACACCTTATACAGCCGTGCGGTGGGTGGTGACGCTGGGCCTGAGCTTTGTCTACATGATCAGAGTTTACCTATTACAGGTAGGTCTGGGCTGAGAGGAGACCCGCTCTGTGGTTCCGGGTGTGGTGCTGCTCGGGATGTTGCTGTGGAAGGAAATGATGTGTAATAAGCACTTTTCGGTTCACCAGTGTAAGAAAAGTTTCCATGTCTCTTTAAAGAGGCAAGTTTACAGTTCTTTCTGAGATCGACATCTCCTCTGACAAGGGTTCCCAGCAGGTCCAGGCCAGTCTTGACCTCAGCCTGTGCCCTGCCCATGTGACAGGCCTTTGTCCCCTTGTGCCTGCCGCCTGCCTCCTGCCTCCTGTGGGAGAGGTCCTGCCCCAGGTAACGTGATGAGTTGGCAAACCAAGGGCACCGCAGGTTGTGCTGGCATTAGTGTGTTCAGCCGCATGAGCTGTACTTGGGGTGCTTGGAAGAAGCCAGTGAGGTGGGGGTGAGGATGCAGCTGAACTGTCACCCAGTACTTCCAGGGTCTCTCTAGGCCCTGCTGCGAAACCCCTAGGACAGGTGACATCTGCCCAGGCTGTAAGCACTGAGGGTTTGGGGCTCCCTGCTGGCCAGGGGCTGGGGACAGGCGAGAAGCTGTTTTTGGAGGTTCACTCTGGACCAGAGTGGCGCCTGGGCCAGAAGGCACCTGGTCTTCTGAGGCTCCTGCTTACCTTTTTGCCCTTCTACAAGATGAGGAGGCCATCCGCACCTGGAGTGACAGAATTAGTGCTGGGACTGGGCAGAAGTTTGTGCTTTGCTGTTGGCATCGGGTTTGTTCCTTTGCAGAGACCTGGCCCTGGCTCGGTGTGGGGAGGTGGAGCTCTGCAGCTTGGTGTGGCAGGGACACAGTCCTTACGGGACGTCCAGGGTGCATGTTGAAATCTCTTTCCATAGGGTGGAACTTGGTCCATTTGCTCATGGAAAGACTGGCCTGGCAACTTGGAGTTAGGGGTGTGGCAGGGCAGGTGTGACATGCAGTTTCACTCTCCTGAGCTGGGTCCGCCCTGCAGCGTGACAACACGTGTACACTAGTAAATGTTTCACATGGGCCTTTCATTGCCTGGCATGGATAGTTTTAGGCAGGAAGATATCCTTTCGTTCATGTGAGCAAATGCAGGGTTGGACACTGACAGTGTACTGGTGGAGCTCGAGGGAAGCTGGGATACGATGCCTGCCTCTTCATCGGAAGGCTTGGCCACGAGTTCCTGGCCCATCGTTCTCCAGGGCAGGGTGACACTCCAGGCTGGTCTAGCGATGGGAGTTGTCCCTGAGGATGACCAGCTGCGGTGTGTGTAGTAACAACCAAGATTCTGCTGTAATTCCACAGGGAGCGCTGGCCTATGGCAGGCTAGGGGCAGGAGTGACAGTGTCTTCCAGCAGCCTTGCACCCAGCCTTGAGGGGCAGGTGCCTGTGGTTTGGAGAGCAGCTGGATGCACTCCCTGCTGGCCAGCAGCCTGGCTTCAGGTGTCTTGTGGCCGACTGGGCTCAGAGGAGCATGCCTTGGAGCCCTTAGTGGTTACTGTGGTCACTGTGGGAGCCACAGCCTTCTTACTGAGAGTGAGCCGTGTGCTCTGCAGCAACTCCGTGTGTCCCTGCTGTGACTGGGACAGCCTTGGGTTGGTAGTGGCCGGGCTGCTCACTGTGCTTGCTGCTTCTCTTCCAGGGCTGGTACATCGTAACCTATGCGCTGGGCATCTACCACCTCAACCTCTTTATAGCGTTCCTCTCTCCCAAAGTGGACCCCTCCCTGATGGAAGACTCAGGTACTACCTTCCAGCCCTCATGCTGCAGTGACCCTGAGGCATGTGGGTTTCTGTGACTTGTCTAAGGTCACCACACAGATGACAGGACAAATGGAACTGAGACTTGTGCATGAGTCTCTGAGTCTGCGTCTCACAGCACACCTCTCAGACCTGTCCTGTTGGCACTCCAGGGTCACCCGCCAGACTTCTCCCCAGAGGTTTGCATGTGCTGCCCACCACGGCCTCCACAGGCCACTGGCACCTGACTTCTGGTGGCCCAGCTGGGCTCTGAGTTCTTGGGAGTTGAGATGTTGGTATTTGTGTGCCATGGGCCACACCTGGGCCAGCCAGTCACACAAATGAGGAGCCACCTGTCCCAGGCCTGCTCTGGCCCTGCTGCTGAGCCCTGAGTCGTGTGGGGTACTGTCCAGACTGTTTTCAGATCAGATGAGCAGAAGCCAGCAATTTTCTCTGTGGACCGTTCAGTGAAAACTCTAAAGGAACATGGCCCCTTTCATGTGAGGATGCTATCTGGGGAGACCAGAAAGTTACCTCGGGGCCCTCCGTGTGCAGGCGGGCGGGGTGTGTAGACAGCATCGGCCCTGCCGCTCCTTGAGTGCCTGTAAGCTGTGCTCACCCCTCTGTTTAGGACCTAGTGGGCGCAGTAGGTGGAAACCTGTGCACTGGAATGTGTTGTGCTCTTTAAAAGGTACAAGAGACTTTTAAAGAGAAAGTTGAGTAAGCGGAGTCCTGTGAAGCCCGAGTTGTCTGTAAATTGGCCGCAGGCCCGCCATGCGTTTGGGTGAGGGACGCAGCCTGTGGCTCAGAGGCTTTGGGGATCCCTAGGAGCGGTGAAAGCTGCAGGGCTGAGGGCCGGGCGCTATTCTCTGACTGATACCCTGCTTTCCAGACGATGGCCCTTCGTTACCAACCAAACAGAACGAGGAGTTCCGCCCCTTCATTCGAAGGCTTCCAGAGTTTAAATTTTGGTGAGCTAATTCTTTGTTCTTTTGTTAAACTTTTAAAAACTGAGTGTTTGCCCAACACCCCGGAATTGCGTATGTTCATGGGGTACAACGCCACATCTTGGTCTGTGTGCACACTGTAACTGTCACTCACGTGCAGCTTGGCAACTAGGCACACCTGTCACTGTGCTTGGCATTGATCTGTGCTGGGAATGTGCATGTCCCTCAGCCCTCTGGAAGTACACTGTACGCTACTGTCTCCTCAGTTCTCCCCACGCAGCATCTTGGTTTTTGAAGGCAGCTTGGGGGCACCTGTGCTCAGGTGGGGCTGAGGGGGTCCTGCAGACTGGCTTGTTTTCCTTCAGGTCAGGGAGCAGTTGAAATTCGAGAAGCAAGAGACTCTGGTTGTGCTTCATCTCCTGGTGTCACCCATGTACCCAGAGGGCATGGGCCAGCAGGCTGCAGGGCATGGGGAGACCACTCTCCAGGCTTGGGTCAGCACCGGTGGTTGGGGCTGGGAAGGGGGCTGCCGACCTTGTGGACCAGGCCTCAGGCAGCAGCCTTGGGGAGTGGGTCCTGAGCAGGGTCTACCCTCGGGGCTCGGGGGCTCAGGGCTCCACAGACCTGATTTCCTGCAGGTGGCAGGAGATAGGGCAAGAACAGTGGGGACAGTGCCTCAGGGTCAGGGGCTCTGTTCTGGGGCCCCACTTGGCACAGGAGGGGAGGAGTGGAGCAGTGGAGCGGAGCTGCCAGGGCTCTAGAGGCTGGGGCAAGCCAGAAGCCTGAAGCCAGGGGTCTGGGCGGGGCAGGGCCAGGTCTGCACACCTGCATTGGCAGCGTGGTTTTCTGTGCGCACAGAGCACATGGCTGGGCCCACACTGTCTCCCGCAGGGTGCAACTTGCGGACCTGAGCAGCCGGGGCCCAGGAGGTGGTCAGGAGATGCCTGCTACCAGTCAAAGGCAGGGCATTGACCTCTGCCCTTGCTTTAAGGCACGCAGCGACGAAGGGCATTCTTGTGGCTATGGTCTGCACCTTCTTCGAGGCTTTCAATGTGCCGGTGTTCTGGCCCATCCTGGTGATGTACTTCATCATGCTTTTCTGTATCACCATGAAGAGGCAAATAAAGGTAAGACTGCACGCTGCTGCTCGGCTGCTGCAGTGGCGGCCCTGGAGCGCTGCTTAGGTGGGTGGGGTGGGCAGTGCGCGGGGTGCAGGACTCTTGTGGGGTGAGGACAGGGGCTGCCGTGTTTGTAGACTCAGGGAGCCTCTAAGACCCAGGATGGGAGTTGGGGAGGCCGCTTTGTTAGTGGGGAGCCAGGAAGTAAGTGCGTTACCCGTTGGTATCTTTTTCATTTGTTTTGAGATGGAGTCTCACTGTGTAGGCCAAGCAGGCCTAGAACTCCGTGACCCTCCTGCCTCAGCTTCTGGAGCACTGGGGTTACAGGCATGCGCCAGCACGCCCGGGTTAGACCCATTGGCATCCTGCGTGGCAGGGGCGGAGGTGGTGCCTTTGGCTGTTCACAACGTAGCAGACACGGAAGTAATGAGTTTGTTCTGTTTGTTTTCCAGCACATGATTAAATACCGGTACATACCATTCACACATGGGAAGAGGAGATACAAAGGGAAGGAGGACGTGGGCAAGACGTTTGCTAGTTAGAAGTGGACTGAAGCTCACGTGGTCAAGACCAGTTTTGAGCCATTGTAACAATGCCTTTTTCTTCACATAAAGTAGTTGATTATGAGGGAGTTGAATTTTCTTTTTAAAAGGAAGCCTCGATGATTTGTAACTGAAATATCAGGTTCTTGAAGAAACTGGCATTTAAACCAAATTGCGATTTCCTCTTCGGTGATATTCACGTTTCCCAGTGTATGGAATTGTAGTAAACTGCGGGCTCGGGGGGCCAGGGGTGGTGGGGCGAGGGCAGGAGGGAGGGCTGGAGCCAGGCAGCCTTCCTGCCCCCCTGAGGCTCCTCCTGTGGGCCAGAGTCAGCCTGGCTGGTGTGGAGAGGGGGTGAGGCTGTAAAGGCGGACCTCACAGGCCCGTGGTTCTCATGCCAGTTTGCAAACTTCATCTCACTGGAGATGGCTCATGTTGGCCTCTACCATTATGACTTTGTTCTTAACTACCCTGCTTCTGAGGGCCTGGAATTATAAATATATATATTCTATTTTAATTGTTTGAGATTATTTTGACACATTTCTTTGATACCTACAGTTTGCTTTTGATTAATTTAAATCTGTTCTCATGCAGCAGCCCCTGTAAGGAAAGATCAGACCTGGTTAACGCAGACCAGGCTGTGGATTTACTCAGCTTTTCATTTCCTGTGGGGGAAGACAGAACCTACTGCATGTTAGCTTTTTTGATGTGATAAACATTTTACTAATTGACTTTTTAATCCCAACTTTATTAAAGACAATGTCCCCTTGCTTGTGTAGTCTTCATCTCAAGCGCGGGTCACTACCCCAAAGCACAGCATCTTTTGGCTTCTCTGGGAGGTGAACCATTTTGCCAGCACAACAGCGCCCCCTCACATCGTGTGGACTTCGAGATGCAGCCTCGGCCGACTCAGACGCCCACTCAGGTAGTGCTCAGTGCTGAGTGTCAGTTGTCTGTCTGCACTTTCTTTTGCTGAATTTTGTACACCTGGACTTGATTTCCTTTGAGAGCCTGAATTTGGGTCCTTTATTCTGCTCCATCATTTCATGGGACCTTCTTGGTACTTCTGTTAGCTTGTGGGAGTCTCCGGAATTCTCAAACTCTGGACCTTTTTGGTTTCTCTGGCTGGTGGTCAGGCCTTACCTCTGACAGGAAATGGTATGAATCAGAGCAGCAAGAGATGGCTCATGTTGCCCCACCCTGGCTCTGCTGGGATCACCTTCCTGTGGGGGACTGGGAGGCCTTGATGACCAAAGCCCCGAGACTTTTCAGTGGGGTAGTGTGACACAGCCCAGAGGGCCTACCTTTTATGAAATCCTTCCAGGTTAGTCCTGTGGAGTTAGTTTGTGAGAGGCCAAGCTGTCTCTGGCATGTTAATTGTAAAAACCTGGAAGTACTAAGCAAGGCAGGAAGCAGGCCAAAGACAGCTGGGGTGGTGCTGGCCACAGCAATGAGTGTGGGAGAGCAAGTTGCCTGCCCAGGAGCCCCGGAGTGGCCCTGGCTTCCCTACACAGTGGTGTGCTTGCTGGGCTGGCTCTGCCTGCGCCTATCTGGAGGAAGAGGAGGAGGAGGAGAAGGCCCCTCCCGGTTTAAGGCAGAGACAACTTCTGTTTCCTTAAAACAGGAAGCAGAGAACATAGATTGAAGTGTGTGCCAAACAGCTCAGAGGTGCTGAGCCCTGACCGGCGTGTGGGTCCATGAGGCCTGGGACCACACTGGCTGGGCCCTCCGTGCCCGTCTCTGCACAGCCCAGTGTGAGCGTCCCCATCGCCAGTGAATAAAACTTTCTGGCCAACTTCTGCACCTCGTTCTCAGCTCTGTGGCTCTGGGGAGGGAGGGGTGCTGCCCGCCAGGGTCTAGGGCCACTGTCACAACATGGTTCTAAAGGCTCTGGGCCAGGGCCTTGCTGGCATCCTCTGCCCAGGAGTTGGCATAGCAGCTTGTGTGATCAATGTGAGGATTTTAAAATTTCTGTGCAAACTAGTTAATCTTGAGGACAGCTTCTCCAGGCTCATTTCTCCAGCCATTTCCTGAAGCCCCTGGTAAGGCTCAGCAGTAGTGCCGCAGGTAGATGAGCTTCTGGGGAGGGAACTTCTCCCTGCAGAGGGGACACTCCGTCTGTGGGGAGAGGGACAGTCGTGGGCAGTCCCCCAGCTTCCACCCTGTGCCTTGTAGCACACGAGGCTGATTCCCACTACTCTCTCTGGGAAACAGTCTTTTCCAGAGGGTCCTGTATATGTGTGGAAGAGGGGACAGGCGGTGCTGGAAATGTGACAGGGCTGGCTTAGAAGGCTTTGCAACACTCTGGCCTCCATCCTCCATGCCTAGCATCCTCAGGTGGGGGCCCACCCTTCGGGTTTCTGGCACCCAGGCCCTGCCTTCCTGTCCAGCAAGCCTGTGGGCAGCCATGGGGTGCACTGGGCCTCGTCCATGGGACGGGAATCTGGCCAGAGCGCTGCTCCCAGCCCTCTGCCCCAGGGCCCGGGTGGAGGAGCTCTGGTGCTGCCCGCTGACACAGGACTGCTCTATGCCTGGAAGAGCTTTCCATACTCTGTCTCCCAACTGTGCCCTGCCACATCCTTTGCAGGTGAATGCTAGGTTGGGTCCTGGGTGCCTGCTGCCAGGTCGCACCTGTACCCTCAGCCCTAGCTCCTGGGCCCACTGTGTTAGGTCGGCAGTGTGCCCCACGTCACCCCAACCCTAGGGGCACCTGCCCTGCTGGAAAGAGTAGCGCCATGTGTGCAGGTGCACTGGGGCTGTCACGTGCGGGGACTCCTATGCCCTCAGTGCTTCTGGCCAGGCTTCAGCAGGCGAGCAGCTGGGCACCTGACTTCCCTGGGTATCCGACCGGGCCCACTCTGGGCCCAGAGTGTACGGGGTGCCCTGCTGCTGGGGTCCCCACCCCCGCACACCTTGGTGTTACACCACTCGGTGATGCACTCCCAGCAGAACAGGTGGCCGCACGGGGTGGCAGTTGAGTGCCGGCGCTCCTCCAGGCACAGGGTGCACAGCGGGGCTCTGGACGCTGGCCGGTCCTCCACAGAGCTCCTGGGGGATGGGCGGGGGGACACAGGTGAGGGTGCTGTCCACCATGCACCCCAGTACCAAGGGCGCCCCGACTGCGCACCTGCGGTGAGGCAGGCTGCGGTAAAGCCGCCACTCCTTGCGGGCGCGCTGCCTCTGCCGGAAGCTGTGGAGCTGCAGTGCCAGGGAGAGTGCTAGGTGCAGCAGGGAGGCCAACCCCAGCAGCTGGTAGCTGGCACGTGCCTTCAGGTCCTCTCTGGGCACATGGCGGATGTGGAGCTGTGGAGGCAGATGGCCTGGCGCCGTCAGGACCCCGAGGGAGCCTAGCTACCCACTCTGTCAGTACTGGGAACATCCAACAGACAAGACTAGATGGGGGTAGTAGGTTTGGGACCTACTATAGCCCGTGGGACCCCCCCAGCTGGAGGCTGACCTCCAGGTGACATTATCCTGAGCCACGAGGCCAGGTGGGTAAGGATGCAGGGTTATCCAGGGCGGCGGACACAATGGGAGGGGCAATGGCATGCATGTGGGGCAGGATAGTGCCCTCTTAGCAGGGCACACAGCCCCTGCCAGGACGCTGTCCAATCTCCCACAAGCCAGCACCTGAGTAACTTCTGGCCACATGACTGGAGAGACTGCCTGTTGTCCTCCACCTGCCACGTCCCTTCACAGTGGCCCCTGGAGAAGACCCCTGTGCCCACCCCAACTCCCGAGGGTGCCAGTGACCCTCAACAGAGAAAGAGCTGCTTGGTGAACTCCAAGTCCTGCAAGGGAAACGATGGTGTCGCATATCCTAAAAGTCTGACCACACCCAGGACTGACACCTGACTCTGTCCATGAGGGGTGACCTGGCTGGTGGGGAGAGCAGGGCAGCAAGGGCATCCACAAGGAGCTGGATGGGAAGAGCTTGGCGCTGTCTGAAGAGGAAGATAGCTAGGCCTTTGAACAGGAAGGGAGTGTCAGCAGAGAAGCTGGTCAGTGGCAAGGAGGCCTCTGTCACCATGGATTCCTATTGGGGAAATATCCCTGGCCAGAAATGTTGCTTCTCAGGGCTGCTGAGTGGGGGTGGGGCAGTCCAGCAGGTTGGTGGGAGGCAGCTGGAGCCTGACCTCCAAGTGTTGCCAAGGCCCCCTTGGTCAGTGACCCAGCCCTATGTCCTGGCTGCCCCCACACACTGGCTGCAGGAGAGAAGACTGTTGCTGATGAACTGCCTGACCTGACCTGGGTTTTTAGCACAGTGAACCCAGGAAGGACACACTGTTTTCCAGCCTCGAAATAGAACACCCATCTGTGATTATGTTGTGGCGCGGCCCTGAGGAGCCAACGTATGCAGAGGGACATGGACTGGGCAGCAGCAGTGGGGTGGTCAGAGCAGGGGCCCCTTGGCACAGCTACTCACGTAAGTGATTCCTGAGAACCTCTTGGCCAGGTGATAGAAGATACCGTGGATGTAAAACCAGGCAACATGGAGCCGGTGCAGGCAGGTGATGCCCTGCCTGAGGACAAAGGTCATCCGCTGCAGTGACTTCTTCTGCTGCTCAGTCAGGGTGGCTGCGTGGCGACGCACCCATCGCCGTGCTCTTGACTGGCTGTGCCCACTGGGCACCAGGTTGCTCTGCGAGGCCCGGGTTCCGTCGCTGTCAGCCTGCAGCTCCTGCTCCAGCGGCAGCAGAGCCTTGTCCAGCACGTAGGGCAGGACTGCATGGAGCACCAACAGCACGCTGCGCCGGAGCCTGGAGGGCACGCGCTGCCTCGAGGGGTCTACCTGGACAAGGCCCACATATTCCTCCCCGAGCGTCTGGTAGCCTGGGAGGACAGAGGGGTGTGCCCAGGTGAGGTCCTGTCTTAGGGATGGCCTCCCAGGCCCAGCCTGCAGCCCTCACCTTCTATACCAAGTGCTAGTCCCATCTGTCACCCTGGCCCAGGCTGACATGGCCACCATGGGCTTGCCAAGTCCACCCTGGGCTTGCTATGACCCCAGGCAGAGGGTCACACTGCCTGCCACTGCAGCTGCCCTCAGTTCCCAACATCTGGCCTGTGTCCCCCACACCATTCCTGCTCCTCTTGGGTCTGTGCTGTTTTTCCCCTTCTCTTTTCCTGTCCCCCTCTTACGCCCTACTTAAGCCATTGGATCAGTCTCATGGCTCCCCACTTCCTACATGCACTGGTGTAGTTACGATTTATGGCCTAGCTAGACTAAGTCCATTCCCAAGTGCAGGCTTCCAGCTCAGCTGCCAACTAGACATTGCCATGGGGATTCAAATAAACACCTCAAAACTCACTTGCCGAGAACAAGATTCCAGCTCTTCCATCTCCCAAAACCAGCTTCCCTGCTTCCTGTCTCTGCTGAAGGTGATGCTGGCCCCTTGCTCCCGACTTCCCCAAGTGTCTCACCACAACCCATCCTGCCTCCATCTCTCCTGCTGCAATCTGGTTACAGCCTGGAGGCGGCCTTATCCCTGCCGGTGTTCTCTTGATACCCTATGCCTTACAAGGAAAACCAACAGGAGGCAAGGCCCACAAATCCCTTGGGTTTTCCCAGCCTGCTGAGCGGCCTCCCTCTCTGAGGCTTAGCTCTAGCTGATCGCTCTGTCTGCAAAATGCTCCCCCACACTCCAGACCTGCCTTTGTCCCTAAAGTGCTCATTAGTTCCCAGCATGCAGCACAACACAGTCACCTGGAGCTCACTGACTGCTTCCAACCAGAGTGCTGCTCCACAGTGGGACCGCTCCTCCAGAGACCCCTCCTAGGGACTGGCTGGGCCCAGGAGGTGTCCATCGACCCTTGCTGGGTGTTAGGCTGAAAAGGCAATCCTGAGAGCTTCCCTGTTAGGTCTTCCCTAAGGGAACAACCATCAACCCTGGCCTCTCATTGTCCCTGCAGGGCCTCCCTGCTAGCACCTGTGGAACAGGTAAGCGCTGTGACACACTAGTGGCACCAAGGCTGGATCCTGAGAAATGGTTTTAAAGGTACTCTGGACACAGCAGTTCCTAGGTTTCCAGCCACACAAAAAAGGATGGAAGGAAAGGCCCTGGATGGGAAAATGCTCCAAGCAGCACCTCCAGTAGCTACCACTCCTGTGGCCCAGATCCCTTCCTTCCCTGAGGCCGCCTGTGAGTATTCCAGAAGCTCTTCACTGTGCATGGTGGAACCTAGCTCCCATACTGTCCCGACTTGGCTGGTTGTGGGTCCCTCATGGGTCTGCCAGGGATGCTACCTGCCAGTGTAGTGAGGCCAAAGTAGGCTACATCTGAGAGCAGCTCAATCTCTTTCCTCCACTCCAGCCATTTCTTTGCACCTGAGAGAAGAAACAGACGTTACTCCTAGGAGGACCTGGGGGTCATCTAGATTATGGACGACCATCTTCCTGCAGTCTAAGGCCCCCTTCCACAAAGAGCAGAAGCTGTCAACCACTTGTCCGTGTCCCCCAACCTCCCTTGCAGTCCACTCAGCAGGCCCTGCCTTGTCTCCCTTTCCACCTGCCTGGGCCACGGACCACTTGGGAACTCCCCACTCTGGGATCCTTCCCGATAACTGTTCCTGGAACTTACAAGCCACAAGAGACAAAGGGTAGGCTAGAGACCACTTGTCTAGCATCAAATCTGAGCTCTACAGTTCGTTGGCTGTGGGATCGCTCTGGAATCTCCACTTGTGTACCCATAAGAAAAATCATTACACTTCCCACTGTAGAGCCTTACAGGCTACGCATCCTTGAAAGGCCCCCAAAACAGTGCCTGGCAGAGAGTAAGTGCAAAGTATTTGCAATACAACATGTAAAGCCATCTGCTCTACTCATCCGTCTTCTAACTGCGGCTAGCCGAGTCCCCCCGGCCTCCAAATGCCTAAGCTGGTCGCGGGGCCACCCCATGGCGGTGCCGCGTCTTGCTCCGGTCCGGGGGAGGCGGGCAGAGGTCTGTCCGGGGAGTCGCCTGTGTGGACGCGCCGCCTGCCAGGCTGTGCAGGGCACGCCCACCTGCCAGGCTGTGCAGGGCACCGCCCGCCACGCTCCGCAGCCCCCCGCGGTAGTACTCGTCTTTCTGCGCCGCGCGGATCACCTCCGGGGGGCTGGCTGCCTGTGCCATGACACCACTGTCCGTGGCCCCGAAACGCACCGACCCGGCCGCGCAGTGATGACGCGAGACGTGGCTTGGCGAGCGGCACAGGCTTCGTGCGTCATGAAGAAGAGGGCGGGGCCTAGGGAAAAGCGTGATGGGGCGAGGCGGTGTGCGGCGGGGCCATGCGGGAGGCGGGGATGGGGCGGGGCCAGGCTCGGAGGCGGAGCGAATCATGGGCGGGACCAAGCCGGGACGGGGCGTGGCCAATGCGTGGTGGGCGGGGAATGGGGAGGACCAAACCCGGAGGCGGGCTGGGGCGGGGCCATGCAGGAGGTAAGCGGGGCGGGGCCGAAGGTGCTTCAGGGACTCGGGGCTCCGGGGGACCTAGCACGACGGTGATGTGAGGGCCGCCGGCAGTCGCCCGAACCCTCAGACCCCGGAGCAGCTCTGCTCCAGAAGGACTGATCCTGGGAAGGTGGAGTGGGCAGGGCCACATAAGGGGCGGGGCTCGCTGGTGGGTGGGGCTTCGCCGGAGTTCTGCGGACCCTCTGCGCCCGGAACGCCGACTCTGGGAGGCCGCAGGAAGAAGACGGGTAGCGGCCTCTGTCTCCTGGCGCAGGGCGTGACGGGCTGCGGCCCCAGCTTCGGTGTCATCTCGGGGTTCAGCCCCCGGCCGCAGTGGCACCGGGGCGGGCAGGTCCCTCGGAGGGCGGGCTTCCCTCGGTGTCCGCTCCTCAGGTTCTGCAGCAGCTCCTGCGCCCCAGCAGTGTGGCGTGGGCCAGGGAGCGTGGGTTCCGCCGGTTCTGGAACGAGCCCGGTCCTAGTCCTCCCTCGATATCAGCCTCCAAGGAGCCAGACCAGAACCCAGAATCCACTCGAATCCGCCTTCCCTGTGGCGGGGCGTGGGGCTCGGACCTCGGCCCTGCGTCCACGCTTCTGTCCTGCGCGGTCTGCAGCGCCCTTCGGAGGACGCAGCCCATCGCTACCGGCAGGGGGCGCCGTCGGGCCGTGTGCGCCTATCAGGACGCTGCGGAATTCGCCCTGTGGGAGCTGGAGGCTGGTGTGGGGGGGTCCGGCTCGTCCTCAGGTCAGCCCCGCGTCCTCTGCCTGCAGCAGCCTGGGGCTCTTGCTGAGGTGGGCACCCGGCGCTCGCGGGAGGCACCGTGCTCTGAGGCTCTGGCAGGAGCGCGTGGCTGTGGGAAGAGCAGCCACAGCCTGGGTCACAGGTGGCTGAGGGGCCCAGTCCTGGCCTTGGGCTCTGACCTCTGCTGCTGCCCCATCGTTAACTAGTTATCCCCTCCTGGCACGCCTCTTGGTGACCCTGCCCGGGGCGCTTCTGGCCTGCGCCTGATCATCTGCTGGGAGCGTCACACGATCCCCTTGGGCTCTTCCTGGGCCTCGGTATGCTGATCTGGGAGCTGGGGCAGTGGTCGTAATTGACTGTTTCTCCAGAGCCTCCTGTGCTAGGGCCCAGCACACAGACTCCGGGATCTCGTGGGGGTGTGGGCTGGGTTGGTGGGTCGGGATGAGCATTCTACCCTCAGCAACACAGACCACCCCCTCCAAGGAGCGGCCCCAGCAGCTCTCACCCCAGCCAGGTGGCCGGGTGTCTTGAAGGCTTCGTGGCTGGGTTCCCTGCTAGGTCTGTGCCAGCACCACCAGCAGAAGGTGGAGGGGGCTGTGGTCAGCGTGCTGGACACAGGCTTCACTGGTGCAGGCTCGGCCATGTAGGACCAGGCACACAGGGCTGCCCAGGACAGCAGCACCTGGAAGGCAGGCAAGCAGCAAGAAGATAGGAAGGAAGGTGGGAAACGGACAGGAAGGAGGACAGGAGGAGCCAGCAGAGTCATTGTCCCGGCCCAGGTTGCAGCAATGTGGGTGCATGCCTGCCTAGGGGGCGGAGTGCTCCCAGGTGATGCCCAGATCCCCTCCTGTCCATCCTCTCAGAGGAGCGGGACTACCCTTGCTCCCTGCAGCTAGGGGAGGGTGGCTGTGTGTTAGATGCCAGGTGCCTGGCTGCTGGACCTGTTCCCACCCCGAGGAAAGCAGTGTGGTGGGTCTGGGTCCCGAGTGGGCAGGCGTCGGCTCTGGCACTGGTGTGGGAGGCCCCACCCAGGGGTATCGGTTCTGGCCTGAGGAACTGAGGAGGAGCCCTCACCCACTGAGACGCCCAAGAGATCTTGGGCACAGGATCAGGCCCTTGGTGTGCAGCGAACTGGGAGGAGGCTGCCCCGCCAGTTGCCTGGCCCAGAGAATAGGTTTCCCTACCCGTGAAGTGGCAGTGGAGGCCAGAGTGTTGCCCTGGCTGCTGTGGATGGAACTGGAGGCCCGTGAGTATGGGCGCTGGGTCATGGATGGGCAGTACCAGGTTGGCTGTGGCCCAGCAAAGGGGCTTTGTAGTTCAGGGCCGGGTGCAGAGCCACAGGCTGTCCTGCGAGTGAGGGCAGGCAGGCAGCTCTGGAGAGAGGAATGCCTTTGGCCCAGGCCTGGCCTTCTCTGTCACACGATTCCTGCATGTGACAGAGCAGCAGGGCCACTACCTGCCCCTGAGTGGGGGCCAAGGAGGGGCGGGTGCTGCCGAGTGCTTTGGCGGCTGGGCTGGGTCAGGTTGGAGGGAGGCACAGGGTCCCAGCTCTGCCCACCCACACTGCCAGGCGGGGGCGCTGTGACTGCTGTTCTGAGCTGAGCTGGCTGAAGTGGATGGAGGGCTGGGCACAAAGGCCCTGAAGGGGAGATGAGGGAGGCTTCCTGGAGGAGGAGGAGGAGCGGGAGGGGGTGTTGTTCTGGGAGGAGGCTGAAGGGGCTCTGTCTGTCCAGGAGAGGTGGGCAGCTTCCTGGCCTCCTGTGGGTGGGCACCCAATGGGCAGTAGGTGAAGCTAGAGAGACCTGGGCTGTGTCCATTCTGTATGAGGACTTGGGTCAGGTCTGTCTCGGCTCTGCCCTGATGGGGGTGGGACACTGAGGCTGGATGCTGGGGCACATGCTGGGGCCCTTGAGGCGCTTGCTATCCGTACTGCCCTGTGTCTTGCCTTCACAGGGGCCTCTGCTGCCTGCAGGTGTGGCCTGGGTGTGTCTCAGCTCCCACCGGGTTGGTGGAGCAGCCGGGTCTTGGCTGTTCGGGCGTGGGCTCTGGAAAGCCTGCACCCCCCACCCAGGAGGTGGCTGGGCAGGGTGCAGGGTGCGCTTCTAAGAGCACAGGGGTCTCCGGGCTCTAGGAAGCCAGACCCCTGCCCACCCCAGAGCTGGGCGCCCCAGGCACTCTGGACTGGCCTGAGATCGGAGTGGCAGTGCCAAGCGATGAGGCAGAGCCGACTGCTTCTAACCATGCCTCAGGCTGCCTCTGGCCTCCGGCAGAAGAGTGCAGGGCCTTTTGGTTTCAGAATGGTGGCTGCAGCCAGGTGTGGTGGCTCCCATCTGCAATCCCAGCACTATGGGAGGCTGAGGCAGGAAAGTCTAGCTCAGCCTGTTTGGGCTACTTAGTGACTTAAGAAGACTGTCTCAAAATAAAAAATAAAAATGGGTTTGGGGATGAGCTTAGTGTGAAGGCCCTGAGTTCAGTGCTCAGCAACACAAGACAAACAAATGAAGCAATCAGGGAAGTAATATCATCAGAAGCTGACTGAGCCTCAGGCTGGCCCCAGTGCCCAGGCCTTTCAGTGCAGCAGCCTGTGGGAAGGGGAGGGCTCCTGGGTCGGCACTACCCCCTACCCCCGCTTCCTATAGCTCTCTTTCCTGGAACAGAACTAGAAACTGCCCTGCAACTCATACCCTGCTCTCACTCCTGTGCTTTGGAACCTTCAGTGGCTCCCCAGTGCCCACAGGCTGAAGCTCCAGCCTGCACTGGCATTCAGTGCTTCATGCCAATAAGGGCACCCTGAGGAGCTGCCCAGGGGCAGGGTCCCAGTCAAGCAAAGGCCGTCCCAGCTGCCCCTGCTCTGTGGGTCAGGTCTTCCCAGCAGGTCCAGGATGGCTTTCCGTGGTCTGGTGAGGCCAGGGTCTGCGGTGTCTTCTCCCAGCCAGAGCAGTGGCCTCTGCAGGCCTCCAGGCTGGCGTCTGGGGATCTCAGGCCCAGCTCTGGGCCCTGAAGGCGGGGCGGGGTGGGGCCCAGAGCATCCAGGAGGCCCAGAAAAGGATCTACCTGGAGGTGAGCGGGATTCAGGCGGCACTGCCTCTTGCAGTCCTGTACCAGCGGTGCCCCTGGCACCTGATGTCCTGGTGGCCTGTGGGGATGCTGCGCCTCTCCGAGCCTGGAAACCCAGCCCTGCCCTGGAGGGCAGCTGGAGGAGGTGCTGGCACCAGGCCCTGGGCTCCAATGCGCTGCCCAGTCACCTCCGGCTGGTGTTAGGGGCTGGTGTGTTGTCATCATCCCGGACTCTGGATTCTGGGGGTGGGGGAGGGAGGAGGGCAGAGACAGGCTGGGTGCTGGACAGGTGGGCCTGGGCTGTGGCAGAAGGTGGCACCCAGCAGGGTGGTGAGGACCCAGGCCCCCTGGCCTTGTCTGTTCACGTGGCAGTGCAGCCACTTTGTCCAGGCTGCTCCTGGGTCTATGGCCACTGGGGTGTGTTGCCCTCTGCCTGGCCTGGCCTGTGTCACTTGGCTTGGACAGCCCCACCCTGTGCCGTCCCACAGCTGCAGTTGGCAATGTGCCCTGCCGTGGGTTCCCCAGCCCTCCTGCTCAGGGGTCTGTGCTCCTGTCCATGGTACCCTCCTTGCTGACCCCTCCCTCTGGTGACTGCGTGCTGTGCTCTGCTCAGGGGTCCAGGCTCTGCTGTCCTTTAGCCTGCCCTGGGGCCTTTGCCTGGCCCCCACCCAGGCTCTTGCTGGTGAGTGAAGCCCCGCTTGCGGGGGCTCCACCCTGGCACCACCTCCCCCTAAACTGGGTGCTACCACAGGGAGACCCACTGGCACTTCTGGGGCTCTCTGGTCACTGGCTCAGGGCTCAGCAAGTGCTAGTTCAAAGATGCAGCACCAGGGGGACAGCTGTGCCCCCCAGCTGACCCTGCCTCCTGCCAGGCTGGGCTCCCTTGAGGCTGCTGGAGGCTGCAAATCATGGGCCTTCTCTGCTACTCGGATTCTTGGTATCAGCAGTGATGAAGGTGTTGGTCTAGGGCCCCTTTACCCTCTTTTTGGGGGCAGGAGGCAGGGTCTCCTTGTGTAGTCTATTCCAGCCTCAAACACATGGCAGTCCTCCTGCCTCAGCTTCCCAAGTGTTGGGATTAGAGGCGTGCACCAATGCACCCAGCTTCCTTTGCCTTCTCTGTTGCCAAGCAGCCTGGAGACCTTTAGTTTGGTGCAGAAACCCCAGAGTGGGCCGGGCCACCTGGACCATCTCTGGCTTCAGTCATTTTTGTGAGCTGGTTGTTGGATGCAGCCATTATGCAAGTCAAATTAAACTAATTACGTATGTAAAACATAAATCACATTAAAAACTGAAGGCAGTAAAATACTGGAAACATGGCTCTTAATTATTGACATCCTACTGTGACGTCTGCCCTTATCTGGTGCGATTTTATTGGGTCTGTGTAGTGAGAACAGACACTCTACAAGTTAGGGCGAACCTTTCAGAGATGAGAGACCAAGGTACAATCTCAAACCTGCGTGCTCATCGCAGCGGCTGAGACTGCAATTCAAACCGAACACCGAGGTTTTAGCTTAGAAAAAGCAGCTTGTACTGTCCTAAAAGAAAAACAACACAGGTGCCATAGGTTCACTGCCGCCGCACCCAGCCATGCTGTTTGTCTCTTCCCAGCGCGGTGGTCAGTGGGTCCTGCTGGGGCCTAGGACTCGCCCCTGCGGGGACTTTCACACCACAGAGATGGGTGAACCCCTGCCTGGCTGGCCCTGGAGAGCAGTGGGTAACCCTGGAGCAGCTGCCCCAGATGGTCGCCGGATGCTACTGGGTTAGAAATCACAGTGACACTGGAAGAGCGTTTATTTATGAGACCCTGTTAACAGTAACACAAGCTACTCGCACATTAGTAGAAATAGCGTTTAGATAAACATTTTATGAAAAACTGTATTTGCTTGAAACAAAAATTCCATGAGAAAAGCAGCGACATACCTTACATCTTTGCAAACCTCCCTGTGTCTGGCATGGGCTTGACAGCTGGGTTCTCCTAGGGCCCTGTGGCCCATCTGTCACCTGTGCTGTGAAACCTGGCCTCACAGACAGACGTGCGGCCTCCCTGTGTGGCTGTGGCAGTGTCCTCTCGGTGGCTGCAGGATGGGCCTAAGCCTTTTAACAGCTCTTGGGGTGTCCCTCGCTGACTTTGGTGGTCTCTCATCATGATAGATCTTCCCCATGAGGATTGGAACACGTGGACGCACTGGCTCCCCTGGGGATGCAGATTCCCACCCGCAGACCCATTTCAGCCTTTGATGTCCGGAAATCGAGTTAGCATTGCTGCCTGCAGCATCTCAGAGCTGGCAGGCTTACAGCGAGGGGTATGGGTTTACCAAGGGCTAATTTTCACTCCGAGCTGGAGTCTCATGATTGGCAACAGATCTTGTGGTTGCCTGTTTAAGTTGCAGGCTTGCTGCATTTTTTTCTTTTCTTCTTTTTATTTTTGAGATGGGATCTTGCTCTGTTACCCAGGCTGGCCTTGAGCTCCTGGGCTGATGTGATCCTCCTGCCTCAGCTTTCTGAGTGGCTGAGACCACAGGCATGGGCTACCACCCCCAGCCTGGCTCTCATTTTTGAGAAGATGGTCTGTCGGAGTTGGAGCTGGCACAGCTGTGGTGCACCTGCCAGCTGCCTCCCAGTGACAGGCAGCTGCTGGTCTGTGTCCCTGGGGGCTGCTGTGCCTGTGACTTTTTGGACCTATTTCCTGTACGTTGATGGGAAGGCAAGTCAGGGCGAAGCCCAGCACCTCAGCGTGTATGCTGCTGTACAGAGGGTGACCTGCTCCCTAGCATGGCTCTGGGCTGTGGCCACAGCGCTGGCCCCATTTGGGCCCCAGTGGAGGCCCATGGTGTCACCCACCCTCCCTGCAAATGTCACCATAGGACAAAGACAACACTTTCGTGGTGGCCACCCCAAGTTCGGGTGGCAGCCCTCTGAGGCTCAGTAACTGCCACATGCCATGTTCTGATTTTCACTGTTTCCACTGGGCATTGGGCGTCTGGCTTCGGAGACTGGTCCCCTCCCTCATGGCCTCTCTCTCTTCTTGCTTTTGACACAGATTCCCCACATGTGTTCCCACTGGGTGACCCCAGAACCTTGCTCTGGTTGGCTGTGAGCCTCTTCCTGTCTTTCATGGGCCCACATGGCAGAGCAAGCTCCTCTTGGACATTGGGCCAGGTCTCTGGGCACAGGGCACCGAGTTCTCTGCTGCCCCACATGGCCAGCTGGCTGGCGGCAGAGCTTCCCTGGCTCCAGCCCCAGTCTCAGCACCATGCTGGCTGCAGCTCCCAAGCCCACGTTGGGCAGTGGGGCCTGGGCTGGGAGGTGGGCAGTGCTGGAGAGGGTGCTGTCCCAGCCAGCTGCCATGTCCCCGACCTGCCCTTCCCAGCCTCACAGGCACATGCCTTAAGTCCACTCCTGGCCTGGACACACAGCTGTGGGGAGCAGGGTCAGAGTAATTGCCCCGTGTGGGTGTGGCCTCAAGGGAGACACTGAAGAGCTCAGGAGGTGGGGGCTGGAGGTGGGGGCCAGGAGAGTAGGGCAGGTGGCCATCCTTTTGCTGTGACAAGGGTCAGCCCTCAGGGCTGAGGGAGCATGCCTGTGGGAGCCGGAATGTGGGGCGATGAGGCGTGGAAGCCCTTGTTTCTCTAGGCCTCCGTTTCTCCTTTCAGAGAGGATTTATCTGTGGTCCTGGGAGGAGGAAGAGGACTCCTGGTCTGACACCCCTGAGCCAGGGGATGCCAGGCAAGGGCGTGGCCTCTCAGCTCCTGGCACTGACGCAGAAAGTGGGAGGTGGGAGGGGAGGATGCAAGGAAGGCAGGCTGGGGCTTGCAGGGGCCTTGCAGGTACTGCCGAGGAAGGGGCGCCGGAAACGGAAGCTGTTGCGGGCTGGCCAGGGTGGGGAGCCAGCTCAGGACTCTCGGCCAAGCAGGTACTTGGTCCCTGGCCTGGGGGGTACGATGAGGGTGGTTGGAGCCTGGAGCTGCTTCCCAGGAGCTCTTCACTCTCAGGGTCTTGGGGGCACAGGACTGGTTCCTTCCTGGAGGAAAGTCTGCCGGCTGGGGTGTAGATGTCACCCCTGGGTCCTGGCCAGGTGCTCGGGGCCAGGACTGGACTCCCTGATTAAGAAACAACAGGGACAAGGGGAACTCTCTGCTCAGGGTCCAGCCTGGCCCTGCATGAGGCCACCAGCAAGCAGTCACCCATGAGAGAGCCAGTTCCCAGAAGGCGGAGCAGGGCCAGAGGCCTGAGAGCAGAGGCATCCCCACCTTGGCCTGGACTCCTTGGGGTCAGCCTGGACCCCATAGTGAGCCCTCCACCCACAACCCCCAGCCACCGGCACCCACCCTGCCACAGGGCCTGCCATGGCTGGTGTGAGGGCACCAGAGGTCCAGCTTCTGGGCTATGGGTGGGCGGGGGGCTCCCAAGTGCCAGGTGCAGCGGGGCCGGTGCCAGAGGCTGACCTCATGGTTCTTGGTGGCCACACCTCGGGTTGTGTTGGCCGGCGTGTGCGAGACTGTTTCCTAATTAGGCTCCGCGGTGCCAGCTCCCCGGAGCACCACGCCTGGCTGAGTTCCGGCAGGCATGCTGAGGCAGGGCTGCTTCGGCCGAGCAGGAAGCTGACTTGCAGGTGCTGGCGGTGCCAACTGGGCTGCCGCTGGGTTTGTGCTGCCGGCTGGGTTGCTGAAGCAGTGGGTACCTAGGGAGACCCTGGGCCATAGACCCTACAGCTGTGGTGAGCCTGGGACTGGTCGAGAGTGAGGGTCCCCAGGGAGAGGCCGAGCCCATGGGTGTTGGGCTGGGACCCTGGAGGCTGGCTCCTGGCTGGGAAGGGGGCCTTGGTTCCAGGGGGGCCGAGTGGAGGAGGGCCTGCCCTGTCCCTTGCTGCCCTCCTCGTGGAGACACCTGTGAGGGGCAGCTCAGAGGGCTCTGGTCCACTGCCCAAGGCCCTGGTCCCTAGCAGTTTTGCTCCCAGGGAGGGGAAGTGGAAAGGAAAGCGCTCAGGAAGAGGCACCAAGAGGCTCTGGAAGGAGCCCGTCCAGGACTGGAGGGGTCAGATGGCTGGGCAGGAAGGGGTGGGCAGGAACTTCCAAGCAGGAACCTGGCAGAGCTGGGGTGTGGGGTCCTGGAACCCGGCAGGCATCTGGAGGAGCAGTGAGTAGGGCGCTTGGAGAGCTGCCGCACAGCCTGCAGGGGTACAGTTGCCTGGGAGATCGCAGGGCCTCCATTCACAGCGGGACTCAGGGCTGGCTGAAACCCTGGACCTGTGGTGACTCTGCTGTGAGACCACAGTGGGAGGGGTCCAGGGGGAGCCCCAGGGTGCCGTAGACAGGCAGGCAGCATCCTTGCAGCCAGTGGGGCTGCAGGTCCTGGGTGCCCTGGGTGCCCTGGCCCTGTGGGGTCTGCTCTGTGAGGCTGTCTGGCTCCTGGTTTGCTTCCCATCTGACAAACTTTGAAGAGAGCTCCTGGCACAGAGTGAGCACGCTAGCAAGGAGGCCTCTGACCGCATCTCTCCTCACCCAGCACCCAGCGTTTGCATGCCCAGCCTGCCTGCATCCTTGGCTCTGAGGCCTCCCTGCCCGGCTGCACCACTGGCAGTCCCTGTTCTCCTGGGCTGGGTGGAGCTGGGCTGCAACCAGGTGTCCTCTTCTGGGGTGTCCATGGCCAACCCTGGGCTGCTCACCAGGGCCCCACAGACCCCACTGACTCTGCTCCTCTTGCTCTCCAGGGGTGTGATGGGTGACAGGCCCAGCTGTCACCCCTGCGGGGGACACCGGAAGAGCACAACCACCTCCAGGCAGCCTCCTGCCTCCTGCTGACCCCAGGCTACCCCTGCCACTAACTGGGGTGCCACAGCCCTTCTTCCAGCATGGCACCCCCTCTGGCCAGGCCCCTCATCGCTGCCCCTCTGCCTGAGGACCCAGGGCCCACTCTGGGCAGCAGATGGCTTTATCTGAGTGCCAACATTCTGCCTGTGGGTAAGTGAGGCTGTGCCAGCCTGACAGAGTGGTTCTCATGCTAAGGGATGGTCCCTGGGGCCCCAGGGAGGACGGGGTTCCTGTGAGGGCCCCCAGGCTGCCTCATAGCCAGGGAGCTGGAGTGCTGTGCCAGGCAGCCCACATACGAGTTGTGCAGTACAGCTGGGAGAGGTGCTGGGTTGACCCCTGAGGAACAACTGTTCCCCCCGACTGGACCTGGTGCTGGGGCACAGTCAGACGGCCCTAGGTCCTGATCCCAGATCGGATGTGGAGACCTGTGTGTGCGCTGCCCCCACTGTCCGGCTCCGGTTTGCGGCTGCTCTGTTGCGGGGGCGGGCCTGCCCCTGCCTGCCCAAGTGTGTGCGCCTGTTCACATGGTGCCCCAGCCCTGCAGCTGGCTGCAGCTTGTTCCCCCCACGTCTCCAGATGCGCCTGGACAGGTCCCTGCCAGCCATGGGTGGGGACATGCAGCTCGGCACACACCATCCTGACACCTGGCTTTCATCTCACTGCTGCCTGGAGAACCCTGGGGAGCACAATTCCCTGTGGTTGGGGTGAACAGAGCCCCGGGGTCTCAGCCTGCTGTGCTGGTGCTGAGTCAGGCAGGTCGCAGCCTGGGGGTTGCACTGAGGGCAGGAGAAGGGGCCCCTGGTCTGCCTGGAAGTCTTCCTAGAAGAGACCCCAGACAGTGCTACTGAGCCCAGAGGGCAGGGCAGCAGAGCAGAGGCACCATCTCCCTGGACAAATTCCGATTCTAGTCAAGGTGGGAGGGGGTGCTGCTTTGTTGGGCCAGCCCCTGGCTTAGCTGTGCAGCTCAGCAATACCCCGTAAGTGTGGGGACATAGGTTGCCCCAAGTGGAGTGGGCCTGGGGCAGCTCTGGGGACGGGTCTGGCCCACTGAGTTCAAGGTCCTGCGCGGGCAGCTTGCCCAGAGTGCAGCTGCAGCTACAGGCCCACTCTGTGCTCTGTGCCACCTCCTCTTGGATCCCAGGCCTCTGTGTCCCACAGGGGCCAAGCCCAGCCACCAGATGTGGGGCTAGGCTGCCAGGGGCTGGGGCTGAGCGATTCCCATCCCCCTGCTTCGCTGCTCCCTCCCAGCAGCGAGCACTAGTGGGGACCAGGGACAGCTGCTGGGGGAGGCAAGGGGCTCGCTGGCCAGAGCCGGGGTTGGACGGTGGTGGCCTCATAACATCCTGCTGGTCCCTTGTGGCCGCAGCCCCTTTGCAGTTGGTCTGCCCCAGTTCTGCGTATCCGTGGTAACGGGTTTCAGGGCAAGCAGCTCAGTCTGATTCCAGAGATGCAGGGCGGGGTGCATAGAAGCTGCCAGCGCCTGGCAGGTGGAGGCTGCTGCATTGTTGGGGTGTGGCTCTGGCCCCCAGACTCAAGGCCTTGTGGCTCAGGGTCCCCCACGGAGGGTGCCGAGGCCTTGCTCCCAGGCCCATCCCTCTCTGTCCCCAGCTGAGACTCCACCAGGCTGTGGGAGAAGCTGGACCCCATACCCCCACCCTGGTGCCCCTGGGATCATAGATGGCAAAGGTGAAAGGTCAGATGTGGGCAGTGATGTGCTGGACAGACATGAGGGTGTTTCCTGCAGGGAGGGTGGTCCCTGGCAAGCAGGCTTTAGGAGCTGTCCAGTAGCAGCTGGCCACCCCAGAGACATATTCCTGTGGGCCCTGAGGGAGGAGGGTGGCAGCTGCACCCTTCTCTTTCTGAACCTCCAAGCAGCCCCTTCTTTCCTCTGGACACATGGATGGCATGGAGGCAGGCATGTGGCCACCCCTTCCTGAGCTGGTAGCTTTGCAGACCCGCAGTGGTCAGGGCTGCTGAGCCTGTTCCTCCTTTCTCGCTGTGTGTCCCCCATGGCCCTGCCCCAGCTGTATGCGACTTAGGTGTAGACGGGGCTGCATTGCCCTAGGAGACAGATGTCTGCTGCCAGCCTAGGTGCACACAGCTGGGTTTCTGCCTCGCTGGTGGAGAGAGGGCCCAGCTGGCCCAGGGAGGCCCAGTGTGCCAAGGGGTGCTGTCCTGCGGGGCTGTGTGTGCCAAGGATTCCAGCCTGTGCCCGCCTGTCTCTAGGGGCACCAGGTTCTGACCATCAGGACCATGGGCCAGCTGGGGCATCAACCAAGCTATGAGAGCCTGTGGCTTGGCTTGAGCTGTGAGGCTGGGTGGGGGGGACAAGCGTGTCCATGTTCCATGTCCATGGGTACCGCTGAGCAGGTTTCCACCTTGAAGATGCTCAGAGCAGGGCTCCCTGAGGACCCCACACTGCACCATGCCGTCTGCTCTTGTACGACTTTGCCTCCTGCTGAAAGCAAGCGGGCATGAGTTGCTGCAGCAAGGTGCAGGAGGACACAGACAGGCAGGATCTGGGCTGCGCCTGTGGCTTCTGGCCCAAGCTCTCACCTGGCCCAGGTCTCACCCTCCACTCCTCTGACCTTGCGTTTGTCCTGGAGCCTGATTTTGCCTCCTGCACTCTACATGCGGTGCCTGGACACCGCTGAGTGCTGTTTTCCTGCAATGCTGCCCAGAAGGGTCTCGCTCATGCGTCCTGCTTTGGTTCCATATACACAGGGCCTCGGTCGTTTCCGTGGAAGCTGCACGTCTGCATGCAGCGGTGTTTGATCTGCACTGGGCTCTTTGAAGCTCTGGCCTTCAGCGGCTCCCCAAGGAACTGGAGGAGGCCCCAGCAGTGTGTGCATGGGTCTCAGTGGGGAGCCCAGCATCTTCCCAGATCCGGCCCACGGGGTGCAGGGCCAGGGCAGTTCTTGGATGAGGAAGGATGTATGGACTCTCGTCTAGTGCCACCTGAGGGAAGTGACCAGCAGCTGCTGCTCAGGGTCCTTGGGGCTGGAGGCAGATGGATGTGAAGCAGGCGGCAGGATGTGGGGGAGGGTCCTTGCAGGGAGTGGGCAGGGCCAGGGCTTCTGTGCGCTCCTCTGGGAAAGAGCCAACTGCTGGCGGAGGGGATCTGGGTGACATGTCACCCAGCTGTGACCCAAAGGGAGGCTGTGTCCTGGGGTTCTTGGGGGGCTGGTGAATAAGGCTGGGGAGGGGAGCTGTGGGAAGCTGGGAGCCAGAGGCCACTGCTGCAGAGGCCCAGTCTGGGATGAGTGCAGCGAGAGACACTGCCTAGGACCTGCCCCCCCACTCTCTCTCCCTGCGGCCTGCAGCCCAGTCCATGGGTGGATGAGGAGGGCAGTTGGGTGGCAGCTGCAGTCCAGCGCCAGGCTGGCCATGAGCACAGGGTGAGTGGTCACAGCTGCTGCCTCCCGGACACAGCCTCCCCTGCTGTTGGGTAAAGGGGCAGGGCTGGCCTTCTTCCTGGGACTTTGTGGGGCTCCACAGAGGAGGTGTGGGTGTGTGGCGGTCCTGTGAGGGTCCAGGGAGGCCAGCGGGGAGGAGTCTCCAGCAGAGGCACCGAGCCAGCTTGGAGCAGGGTGTGTGGCTGTGGATGAGCATGGTCTGAGGTGCGGCTCAGTCCCCTCCTTGGCGCTGTGCCCAGAAGTCCAGGCCCCGGGTGGCCAGCAGGGCCCTGTGTGCACTGCACTGGGTCCTGGTGCTGCAGGCAGGCAAGGGCAGTGTGTAAACTGGCTCCTGGGGGGGGGCCTTCTCTCCAGCCTCCCAAGGGGGCCAGGCAGTGGCCAAGGGTCACCCTGCCTGGCACGGGGCCTTGGATTCCTATTCTGGAGCCTTAGGCTCACCCCTGCCTGCTCAGTGCCAGGAGTGCCCTGCTGCACCCTGCCCCAAACTAACCACCCTGCCCACATCTCAAACTTGTGCTCACTGAGAGCCCAGCTTCAGGGCACCCCAGATTCCCTCTCTGGGCAAACTGCCTGCCCCAAGGCATCCTCCAGGGCAGGTCCTGGGGAGACCCTGCCGCCCATGGCATCCAGTGCCCCTGGCATCCCTGCAGGCCTCGGTCCCCACCTTACTCCAGCTCTGCGGCTTAGCCACCATCCTGGGCAGAACGGGCCACTTCCAGCTGTCCCCTTCCTGCCCCCACTCCACACGCACACACGTACACACAGGTACACATGCCACACACATGTGCCCCTAGTTCACTTGCATGCCACACACGTACACACACACCTACCACAATGCACACACATACAGCACACATGCACACACCTTCATCACCCTTGGCCAGCACCTCCTTGCCTCTGCCCAGCCTCTCCTCTGCCCACCCTATAGTGCTGTCCTCTGAAGGCCCCTCCTGTGGTGGCCCCTTGGCCCCTGGTGTCTCCCCCATGGCTTTTGGAAAGCGCTCAGCAACTTGGCTGGGTGTGTGTTTCACGCTTTTCCCTGGCCTTCCCCCAGGCAGGGTCACACTGAACTCCTGGCCACGCAGCCAAGGCCCTGGGGATGCTTGCAGGGGCCTTGTCAACAGTTGTAGGGAGGCTCGAGGGAGTGGATGGATGAGCTGCAGCCTGGCAGCTGGCGCTGGCTGCCCTGTGCAGGCAGCAGTGCAGGTTTATAGCAGAGATCTGTGTGGGGGCCTGGGCTTGGCGTGGTGAAGATGGGGCAGGGCCTGTACCCTGCTGGCCTTGGCAGCAGCCCCATGGGTCCAGGGGGGCTTGAGGCACCACAGAGCCATTGTCAAGGGTGCCTCCTTCTGTGCCAGCTTCCTGGAGCGAAGTGAGCTCTAGGTGGTGGTGGGGCCTCTCCAAGACATCCTGCCCCACCCTAGCACCCAGGAAGGGCTGCCTGCCCTGCCCCTGCTGTGAGCCCAGGGTGGGCCCAGCCCTGTCCACATCTCTCTATTGACCATGACTGGGCATCAGTCAGAGTGAGCACTGCTAACCAGCATGGCAGACGTGGTTCTCTCCCAAAGTGGGAAGCCTAACCTGCCACCTGCCCATGCCTCCCTCTGCCAGCTCTGGCCCAGTGGGCAGCTCCCTTCCCAGCTGGGCATCCCTCTCACTCACCCAGCCCTGGGCCACCCCATGAAGGGACCCAAGCTGGCTGTAGGAGCCAAGGCCCTGGCTCAGTGTGGCTGCCTAGCATGGCCCCGCCCCTCTGTGGGTTCCCATGACGGAAGTGCCACTCTGGGCCAATGAAAGGCGCCCTCAGAGCCAGAGCAGGTACCGTCTTCCTCTCTCTGTGTCTTGGTTTTACCTCTAAGAATGTGTGGTGTCAGGAGTCACCCACCTGTGGGCCTCTAGGAGTGTCCCAACCCCTTCCTGCTGGCCCCAGTGAGACACAGCAAGTGTCTGGGGGTCTCAGGGCGGGGTGGTGGGGGGTCCCTGCCCCACGCTGCCCAGGGCAGCTCGACGCCCTCCCCTGGAGCTGTGTGGGAGGCGCCTGCCAGTGGGGACAGAGCCCATCCTGCGTGGCATCTTGGGTTCTGATTGAGAACGGGGTGTCTTAAGACCAGATGCCCATGGAGAGCGGAGCTCACACTTGCTAAATTTAGCCAGTTGCGACGGCACATTTACCCAATTAGACTCATTGATTCGGCGTGCAGGCTGCTCTCCTGTGGTCCTCACTGTGCCTCTCGCTGCTGCCCTGTGTGTGGCCGCAGCAGGGGACTGCAGGGTGCACAGAGGTCTCTGAGCCTGGCCCGGCCCTAAGCCATCTGTCACTCCCTGAGCGGGGCTCCCCACCACAGAGAGCCACTAACAGTGCCTAGGCAGGGGCTGAGTTCCAGTGGACTCCTCTCCAGCAGGGAGGTACAAAACCCGCCTGGGGGTCCCAGAGGCCAGGCTGTCCCCCCGTGTTTGGGGAGCACTGGGTATGCTGCTCTTTGCACCGGGAACCTCACCACTTTGGGGGAAGGCAGATTCAAAACAAGACAAGGTCATGCCCTGGGGTGTTGGGAGGGATAAGGCAACCAGAGACGACTTCCTGCAGGAGGTTCCGTGCACGCCACATGTTGGCAACCAGGCAGCGGGCAGGGGCCATGTGGAAGAGTCAGCCCAAGCAACGCGTGAGGTGGGGCAGATGCTGAAGAAGACAGCCACGCCTGCCCAGGGCCCGAACACACGGTGCCTGGCATCCAGTGCGTGGTGGGTAGCGTGGAGCGGTCAGGAGGCCTGCTGGGAGCTGAGGGTGAGGCCCAGGGAGCCCGAGTCTGGGACCCTGGGAGAGAAGGAGAGGTGCTGGGACTGGGGCTGGAGAGGCTCCAGGGTCGGGCGGTGGTGGTTGGGCAGCTGGCTTTCTGCAGTCCGACCTGCACCCCAGTGCACCTGGCCCCGAGCAGCAGGGGCGTTCCCCGCTCCCCAGCAGTCTGCACCAGGGGTCCCTATCTGGCCACCGGGCAGCCCTGGACTCCTGGAGCCACTGCTCAGAGTCAGGATTTCTTCCTCAGCTTCTGACTGCATCTCAGCTTTGGCTTTGCACGTGAGGAAGCTGGGTCCCTCTGTCCCTGCCATCTGGGTCCCCTGGGGAGCAGAAGTCTTGTACATCCTTTCTCCTGGGACTTTGTCTCCATAAGCTTCAGGCCTTGCTGTGACAGGGTCCTGGCGTCTCTGTGCTAGGAGTGCCCCTCCTCCCTCTCGGCAGAGCTCGGTGCAGACTGTGAAAAGCCTGCGGTGGGTGTGGGGGGAGGGTGCTGCTCCCTCTAGGAGCCCAGGAGGTAGACGGGGTCCCCACCCTGCCTGCACCCAGCTGCTGTGTGTGTGTGTGTGTGTGTAGTTGTTGCTCAGGTCTGTCACTCCTAGAGGGGCTGGGGACAGGCAGGATGCAGAGGGAAGTCTGGGCCCCACTGGCCAAGCCCTGTGCAATGCTCTAGGAGCCTTCTGCTCCAGGCTGCTTGGCTCCTAGACTCTTGGTGGCTGCCAAGCAGGAGCCCTATCATGGCCTGTGCTTGGTCCCTGCCAGCCTGGGTCATAAACTGGGAGGGCACAGGGCACGGAGGCTGGGCAGGAGGCCAGGGGCTTGTGCCTGCAGTCACCCTGGACCTGTTTCTGAGAGTGGTCACTCACTCTGGACTCCTTGGCCAGCTCCTCCTCTGGGCTGGGGGTGGCACTGCTCTAGACTGGGCAGTATAAGGTTCTGGTGTTGAGAGTGGACAGGAAGTGTAGGGGGCAGTGTTTCAGGTTAGGACTTGGAGCTCAATGGGGAACATTTGCTGGAGTGGCCTTCCCTGCATGGAACGGTGCCCCCTGGGAACCCCAAGCGAGAGGCACCCCTGTAACTCCTCTGTCCCCTCCTTGGTCCCCATAAACACACTTAGTGCCAGGCTTCTGCAGTCCCTCACGGTGGCTGTGACCAAGGGTCTGCTGTAGACTTGTGGCCACATCAGGATGCCCAATGCTGCCCACCCTGTGCCAAGGTTGCCCCAGCATGGTGCCTCAATGGTTTGCAGAGTCTGGGTGGGTGGTGGCCAGGACTCCTGGAAAGCAGAAAGCCTTGGTGCCCATGGACCCCATAAGTGCAGGACTGACTCTTGAGGGACAGCATGGTCAGCTGCCCATGGGGCAGGGTGGCCAGCAACCTAGAAAACCCACACATGTCTGAGAGCCTGTGCTTGGGGAAACTGGGGCCTGAAGTGAGGAGGCTGGGGCTACTGGGTCTCTAGACCAAGGCCAGTGAGTGACAGGGTCTGCCATGCAGAAGGAGGACACTGGCTGTGCTTCCTCTCTGCCCCTCCTCCCCCCTGCGCACCCCAGGAATCTACTCCCCATCTGGTGCCCATTTAGGCCTTGTCCCAGAGGCGGCCTTTCCTCCTCTGCCAGGCAAGGCTGGCGAGTCCAGGGGTTGGCACCTCCTCATTGGCCACATCCTGCTTGCAGGCCTGGCCAGGGTTCCCGGTCAGATCCTGAAGAGGCATCTGGGGCCATGGCGTGAGTCACTTCCCTAGCAGCCTGGGCCCTCTCTGTGCCACAGCGGGCAGAGTGGGGCTGGCTAGGAGCCGCCCCTCAGCTCTGTGACCAGGGCAGGCCTGGGAGGGGTTGGGGGCACCTCTGCACTCTCTCCTCCATCCTGGCCTGAGGCTGATGGTGAGGTGGGGTCAGGACCTGGCACTGGGGTCAGAGGTAGGGCCGGTGCAGAAGACTGGGGCATCTGTAAGGGTCAGAGTGCGACTAGTGTCTCCTACCCTGGTCCCCTCTCCAGGTCTGAGGAGCAGTTTCCAAGACAGCAGCCCCCTCCCCGAATCAGACGGGGAGGGGGCCGCGGTGAGCCAGGTGGCCTTGCCCCTCAGAAGAACCCTCTTGGGCAGTCAGAGGGGGGTTGTCACAGGGCTGCCAGGCTCTGCAGGTGGGGTGGGGGAGGGGCGACCCGACCCTTCCTTCCCGCACCTGGGTGGGGGATGGGCTGTGTGGAGCCCTCGCCCCGCCTTCCGCTCGGGTCTCCGCCGGCGGTTGGGGGGGGGAGGCGCCGCGTCTTTGCGGGCAGGGAAAGTACTTTGGCTGCGGCGGCGGCGCGGGCGGGCAGGGGGTGTGGTGCGGGGTGCGAGTGACAGCGCGCTCCTTTAGGCTGTGCCTCCGCGGGGCTCAGTGTCACCGTGTCACTAGGCGCGCACTGCTGCACCCCAGGAGGAGCAGCGATGCCCCCCGTGCCCGCGCCCCGGCCGGGCTGCTGACCACTGCGCCGCGGCGGAGACAATGGACGCGGGAGCCGCCCCGCGGGGACACAGTAGGTGCCGCGGCCACGGGGTCCGGGGGACGCGGTGGGGGGGCGGCACAGGGGGCCGAGGGGCGCTGGTGCCGCTGCAGGGTCGGGGCGGGGCTGGGGCGCGGGTGGGGTGGAGGTCGGGTTGCAGTCCCTGCCACCAGAGGCTCTGGCGTAGGGGCGGGTCCAGGACGCCCCCTGCAAACTTTGTGAGGGGTGGGGGTGTCCTGGGCAGGGGCCTTGGCAGCGGGATGGTGGTGAGGCTTGGCCGTGTGGCCTGGGAGGCGCCGGGTGATGCCTGCAGCCTTCACCTGCAGCCCAGGTGGAAGGCAGGTGGGGACCTGGGCCCTGTTGGGAGGGGAGCAGGTAGCGAGGGGAAGCAGCAGATGTCCTGGGGGGCAGTGGGCATGGCGGGGAGGGGCTAGCACAGAGCGGGTGACCACACTCTTCACCCTTGAGCAGGACTGGTTTGTGTCTTGTCCCATAACACCCTGGGCTCCTTAGGTGACCCAGCTGTCCTGGTCTCTAGGCTAAAGTGCCAGCTCCTCTTGGGGGAACCCACTGGTGTCCGGCCAGGCCCCGGAACCAAGGGCCAGTTGGAGATCTGCAGCCTCAGGGGACTTTAGGCACCTGTGGGCAGGGGTGTAGGTCAGAGGTCAGAGGTCACCACTGAGCCTCCTGCCTGGCTGGTGGGAACAGAGGCAGCCTGGCTGCCTCCCTCTGGGGTGCTGGGTTTGTGGAAGAAATCAGCCCTGCACTTCTAGTCGAGGCCCCTCTGAGATGACAGCCTCGTCCTCCCCGGCTCCACAGGGAGGGTTTGGTTCTAGTGGGACAGGGAAACAAGCACGCAAGGAAGGGTCAGCCCTGGGCTGCACTGAAGGCCCTGCAGTCCCTTCCCTGAGGTCCTGCTGCCCTGCATTCCCCTCTGTGACAGGAGAGCTGACCCTTCACAGCGCCTGGCTTTGGGAATCTGGTGTGGCTGCAGCTGTGTCCCTAGGGAACTGGGGAGAGGCTGGAGCTGCCCTGGGTGTTGACTTGGGGACTTGATGGGCATATCTTTGGGGCTCCCAGGGACCTGGTCTGACGGTCTCGGTGTGGGGACCCTTGCCCACCTTGGTGCACAGTGAACCCGAGGTGGGAGCAGGCTGCCCCCCCAGCCCTGCAGAGCCGGCATGCTGCCCTTGGGGACAGCTGAGAGGTGCCCCGAAGTGGGTTGGGCAGTGACCCCTCCTGCCAATAACCAGGCAGGGACCCCCTGCCCTCAGAGGCCCAGCCCCAAGCACCCTTGGTCAGGTTTATGGGCCTGGGGTCCCCCTGCAGGTCTGGGCACCTCCCCTAGGGGCCAGAGGGACCTGTAGGCAGGCGAGACCACTACAAGCCCTGATGGGGGGCTGTGGGGGGCAAGGGCCCCCATCATTGGAGGCTTTCACTCACTGCCCCCTCAAGAGCTCAGGTTACATAATTCCCCCACCCTACACACCGGGCGCTGAAAGCGGCAGCAGCCAGGTTTGACAATACAAGTTGTAATTGGATTTTAATTTTTAATGTTTGCAATAGATGAAGTGCTATGGGCCAATTTGTATATACTCTGTTACTCTGCGCCTGATAGTCTACTTCATTTGCTGCTAACTATCCCGCCTGCCCTGCCCCTGATGCGAAGAAGGGTGCGAGCCCAGCCCCAAGCCTGTGCCAGGGGCCCGCAGGCTGCCTGCCGCTTGCTCCGGTGAAGGGGACGTGGACAGGGTGGGCTGCCTGCTGGCGTGCGGGATGGACACAGGAGTGGGCAGAGAGTGCCTCCTTGCTGCCCAGCCAGCCTTCCCTTCTTCCCTGCTCCCACATCCACCCCACCACACCCTGTTGCTGGGAGGAGGGGGCTGCCAAGGGCCCAGGCATAATGCACTCGTGAAAGACCTTGATGCCCTGCTCTTGCTGCTCTCGGGCCATCGCAGACCTGGCTGGGACTCTTGACCCCAAGGCCACGGAGTCCAGGTGACCCAAGTTCTCTGGGGTGCCACTTGCCATTGTCATGACTCCCTGCTCATCCTGTGAGCCTGGGCTGGGGGTGGGAGCCAGGACTCTGCAGAAGCTGTCCAGTGCTGGGGTGCGGAGGTCTTGGGGGACCCTGTGGCCTGCAGACCCCGAGCAAAAGCAGGACCCCAGACCAGGAAGTCCCTCCCTTCACCCCAGCCAGAGGGGTCCCGGGGTGAGGCAGTGACTCGGCGACCGCCCTCCAGATTATTCTTAGGTCTGTTGTGTAACAGGCAGCATCGGAGGCAGAGGGAGGAAGGGCTCTGAGAGACGTCTCCAGCGGCAGCCGCTAGCCAGCCGGGAGTCAGCTTTTGTCCTTCCCATCTGCCCAGTGCGAGGGGACAAAGGCGGCTTCCTGGCCACCCAGGCCAGTAGGTGCAGGCCAGCCCCGGCAGGGAGAGGGCTGAGCTGGGCCCGGGCAGCGGGGCCTGGCTCTGTCACCTGCTGGGGCTCACTGAGGCGGAGGCTGACCCTGGCTGAGTTCCCTCAGCCTGTGCCTCTGCAGCCGCATGTGTGCGCGCACATATGTGTGCGCGTGTGTGTAGCATGTGTTTGTGCGTGCGGGTGCCCTCCTCCCTGGCCAGCTTAGGACAGCAGTGGCCCTGGGGGTTGGAGGGGATGCCCACCCTGGCTCTGAGCTGCACCCTCCGGATGCCTCTTCTTGCCTTCTTTTCCCGCCCCCTTCTATGCTCCCAGCAGGCTATGGGCACGGATTCTGGGGTCTCCACCCCCACAGATCCGAGCAGGCTCCTCACACCTGTTTTCTAAGCTCCTGTGATATGTCAGACCCCTGTGGGCGGGCAGCGCCAGGAGGAGCCAGGCTTGATGGCAAACAAGAGGGACCCTGGGGAGCCAGGGCCGAGGAGTCTTCCAGGCTGGCATTTGCTCCTGCCAGGGTCTCACCCTCTGCACCCTGTAGCATCATCCCCCGTCTCCTCCTTCCCAGCCCTGGACCCAAGGAGATGCATGTGCCCTCAGATCTTCGGGCACTTACCTGCACGTGTGTGCCCTGGCCCGCTCCCAAGACGGGTACCCAGGCAGCCTGGAGAGGGGTAAGCAGGCTGGCATCCCCATGGCTCTTGGATTTCCCCCAAGACTTGCTATGTGCAGCGGGGCTCCCTGTCCCTGGCTGGTGGGGTTTGGCAGCTGAGTGGCGTGGTCACAAGGAAAGACACGGAGGGACCGGGGAAGAGGTGCTGCACTAGGGCCCTGTGGCTCCGGCCTGTTGACCCGAGGCTCAGCTTATGATCCGTGATTATGACGGAGCTGCTGTCCAGAGAGACCAGAAGGCTGAGAGGACCAGGAGCACAAAGGACTAACATCCCTTGCCTGCATCTGGGATGTTCTGGGAAGGCCTCGCACCCATTCCACACCAGTGCCCCAAGCTGACCTCTTACCTGGGGTGGGTCCAACCTGGACCTGGGCAGGGTTTGGGGAGAGACATGCCCCTCAAGGGTTAGCAGTATCCCTTCTGGGCAGCTGCTCCATTTTTGTGGATGTCCCCCATGTCCTTGGAGGTGCATCTGGAGACACATGTCCTGGGTGTGAGGCTCTGGGGTCCCTGCAGGGCTCTTGTCCCTGACTGGCGGTGGCCCCTCTGCTCTTTCCTTCTCTGCAAGATAGTGTCCGAGTGGCTGCAGGTCCTGCCTGGTCCTTCAGAGCAAGCAGCAAGCACGCTGCCTGCCAGTCCTTGAGAGGGTCTGTGGCCCCTGGTGGCTGCTGCATCCTTGTTCCCAAGGGGCCCGCACTGGCGGTAGCGCTGTGTGGGAGGCTCCTGCTGCCCGGTGCTGTGCTGTCCGCAGCGGCTGCTCCCTTCCTGCTTTTCCTCTCTGGGTGGCCTTCATCTGTGGCCCTCCGCCTGTCTCCATGCTCGTCTCTTTTCTCTTGGAAGCCACTTGTGCTGGGATGTAGGGCTCCCCCAGGTGACTTCCGATGGCCTCCTCATCTCGGGGGCCTTAATTACACCTTCAGAGACAGCTGTTTGAAATGAGGTCGCATTTGCAGCTTCTAGGATGTGAATGTACTTTGGGTACTTTGGGTCATTCACCCCACTGCCAGGGCTCCCCAGTCCACTTGCTGCTCCCCTGTGTGAACCTGGGGAACCTGGAGGCAGGGCTGGTGCGTGCCTCATTCCCACAGGTTGGGGACAGGGCGGCGGACACTTGGCAGGGTGAGCAGAGATCCTGGGTTCCTGACATCCTGGTCTCTTCCTGGGTCCAGCATGGTCTCCACTGGGGACTGGGGTGGCGAGGAGGCCCCGGGTCTCCCGCGATTCCTCTCATCAAACACTCAGAGGCTGCTAACCCCTGTGTGACGTGGAGTGGGGCAGGAGGGCGGTGGGCAACTCTCTCCAGTGTACCTGGCTTCCAGCAGCCCTGACGGCCTCCAGGGGCCCTGCAGGCTTCCAGAGAGGGCTCACACAGACTGAGCCCTCTGGGACGCCTGGCCCAGCTCTGCTGCTGCGGTGGTCACTTTATACACTGCTTCCAGGCAAGAACGAGGCAGATTGCGCCCCAGCTCCGCAGAAGCCAGGGCTGTTCCTGAGGAGATGGGAGTACTGAGCAGGCAGGTGCTCAGGCTTCTGCTCGGAGGGGATGCAGGTACCAGGGCAGGCGGGGCAGGGACCAGCTCTCACTAGGCTGCTGCTGTCCTGGGTGGGTTATCCACGGAGTGAAGGCCCCAGCCCCAGCCCAGCCCAGCTCCCTGACACTTCTCAGGTTTGACGTGGAAATAGGAGATGATCACCGAGCTGGGGCTGCCTCAGTTTCCCTAAGCCTTGCCCTTGGAGCCCACCCTTTCTCAGGGAGTAGATTAGCAAGGCTGTGTCTCTGCACACAGTGTAGGGGGCTCCCCAGACACTTTGGGCAGCCCCGTGCTTCAGGCACAGGTTGGCCCCGCAGGGGTGGTTGTGCCCTCGGTGTCCCCTCCCTTCCTGTTGGTGGCAGGTGCTTGGAGCCCTCCCGAGGGCTCTGACCTTGGTCTGCAGAAGCTCAGAGGAGTCTTCCAGAGACGTGTTCAACTGCCCCCTCTCTTGCTGCCGGCCCTCTCTGTGGGGTGGCTGGCCCTCTCCGTGGGGTGGCTGGCCCTATGAGCATGTTGTTAAGGAATCAGGAAGTGCCCCACTTTTCCAAGAGCTTCTGATTGCCTCCCCAGCCTGCGTCCACGCAGGGCTCTCTGGGACGCTCCCCGCAGCCTTTCACACACTGGGAGAGAAGCTGGTGAGCAGCCTTGACCCACTCCTGGACCCCATGCCCCATGCCTGCCACTCCCTGGGCTCTCAGTTCCTGGGTGGGATTCTTGTGGCTCCGAGCCTCAGTTTCCTCATTGGTACACAGGGCATGGTGGAGATGGTAAGGTGAGGAATCTGCCAGGAGGTGCGGTTGCTGCACTGGACTCAGTAGGCCCTGGCTAGCTTCCTGCACCTGGGAGGGGAGGTTGCTCACAGAGATGGGCTGGGCTGGATCCTAGCTTCCTTCCAGCTCGCCCCTTGGTCATCGGTGCACAGTTTGTCTCCCAAAAGTAAGACTTGGGGTGCAGGTTAGAGCAGAGACCAGGGCAGAGGGTGACAGACAGACCAGCGCATCTGGAGGGAGGAGCCACACATTGGCAAGGTGCTGAGGCAGGCCCCCAGGGTCCCCATGTTCAGTGTAGAGCCAGCGGGCCCCTGTGCCTGAGCAGTGATACTCAGTAGCTCCTGGGGGATCCAGCCCATGGTGACAGGTGAGAAATTGCAGCCGAGAGCGTGGCTAATCAAGATGGATCTTGGAGCTGTGCAGATCAATGCTGGCCTCGGGAAGCCCGGTCACTCTGCAGTGGCCTCCCTGGCTCTGTGCTTGCAAGGTCCTTAGTCTCCTCCAGTCCTGAGACCTGGCCCTCAGGCCAGCCCTCTCTGTCAGGCAGCCCCATGGGGTCTGTGAGGCAGGTGTGCGGTCGGCCCTCCCTGGGGGCCAGTCAATGGGGGTCCTGTCGGCCCTGGGCCGTGACATGCTCTGGGGCTGCATGGCAGTGATTCAGGCATGAACTGCACAGGAGGCCGTGTCCTCTGCCTGCTGGCACAGAAGCCGCATCAGAGCCCTTCAGTGCCAGTCCTAGAGAGCGTGGCTTGTGTCCAATCGTGGGCCAAGGTGGACGGAGCCTCTGTCCGGGTGCTGAGCCTGGTGGTGGTCTCAAGGTCTTGCTGGGAAGGCTCGAAGCTTGGGGTGGTGCTGGACTGAGGACCCCAGGCCCTCAGGGAGCAAACCGGAGCTTCCCCAGGAGCCACTGCCGGGGCTCTGCTGCCCACAGCTGGCCGGCCGGCCAGGAGAGCTGCCCCGCGGAAGTCCCATACCTCAGCTCAAAGGCAGCCGCTGTGGCCTGCAGTGAGCCCCGCTGAGAGGGCTGGTGTGGCAGGGACGGCAGCTCTTGATCCTTGTCCTGCCTCCCCCACCTCCTTGCCTTCTCCCCTCCTAGGTCCCAGCCTGTGGGGTCTTTGAAGTGGCCACCAGGAGTGGCAGGAGGCCTCACTAGTGGGCCGTCACTGCTCTAGAGCTGCCCAAGGTGCAGCAGATAGGGCCCCACGGTGCTTAAATAATTCACAGTGACAGGAGGGGGCTGCTGGGACTGCTCCACGGGATGGATCAGATCACAGTGGGGCCAGGACTTCCTTCCTGGGGCCTGGCCCTGTTCAGGCCTGGCCCTTCTGTTCTGGGGTGGGAGGACTGGTGTTCGCCGAAGTGCTCTCAGCTGGTCTCCTCTGCTCACGGGCCGGGCCCTGTGTGCGGCAGGAGTGCGGCAGAAGTTGCTCTGTCCTGAGTTCAGCTGAGCCTAGAGCAGCTTTGCTCAGGAAGGAGGAGACTGAACCTCGCTGTTCAAGGGCAGCGTGGGGAGGGAGCCCTGCTGCCACCCCTCCCACCCTCCACTCAGTGCCGTCCTGGTGGGGAGGCGCCTCCAAGGGGGTCTCAGGGCTGTCCACTTCTACCCCGTGCACCAGCGTGCAACAGCCTCTTGCCAGGTGCCCCCCTTTTTGTGGCTACTCCCACAGCATCAGACCCTTGCTCTGTGCAGCCTCGCTTGATGGGAGCACAGGAGACAGAGACCTCTCAAGGCATCTGTTTCCAGCCGGTCCCATTTTAAAGATGAGGAAGTTGAGGCTGGTGGTGAGGAGTGACCTGTGGGGGATCTGGGGTGGCGGAGGCGCAGGCTAAGCGGGGCATCTGTGCACACGCTGGGGCCCCACCTCGGCCTGACTCCTGCTGCAGCCTGAGGTGGAGGTGTCACCCTCCAGTTGTCCCGAATCCTCAACCTCACCCCTGTATACCTGTTGAGCGGTGCGTGGGCGGCTGTGTGTGCCTGGATGTGAGCTTGTGTGCCTGTTTGTGTGTCTCAGTGTCTTTTTAAAGCGACTTGCAGCTGTGTTTGAGTCAGTCTCGTTCTCCGCGAGGAGCCGTGTGAGCAGCAGCACTTTGTGTGTTATTTTGGGCTTGGCATTATGGGATTATTATATTCTGTATCCGTAAGGACCCTTGAGCTGAGGTGGGGGCATGGTGTGATTTCAGGAGAGGGGCCTGGAGTGTAGCACGCCTGAGCCCCAGGCCCTTTACTGGGGTTGGGGTCCCTGGGCCACCAGAACCAGGTCTTGAGCGAGTTGGGCTTCTTCCCTGAGCACCGAACACTCTCTCTGGGGCCCTTCTCTGATCTGGGGATCCCCTGGCTGCTACACAGAGGACAGGAGTGGGGCAGGGGCAGAGCATCCTCCCGGGCAGTCCCCTCAGGGCCTGGCCCCTGGGGACATCTCCGTCCCACAGCAGCAGAGCCCCCGCAGGCTGGCGAGCACTGGTCATGGCCACAGGGTCTGGGTTGGCTCCTGTGGCGTCACCTGGAGGCCTGCAGCCCTGGCTGACGCCTGCCTGCGTCCTCCACCCTGGGCGTCAGACCAGAATCATGCCCGTGCTGTGTTGAGCTTTAAAAAGTTGGGGATGTGAGTCAGCTGCCACCACTCCCTCTGCCCCTGGGGACACATGAGCTCATGGGGTGCCTGGGCCTAGCAGCCCCACAGGCTGGGGACCTCTACAGCCCCCACACATCACCCTGGGAGCCATGGGCAGGAGTGGCGTGGGGAGGGTCACATGGCAGGGAGACTTGGGCCCCACACCATGGCTGGGACCTCAGGTGACCTCCCTGGACTCAGTTCCCCACTTGCATGTGGAGAGCTGGGCCTTCCTCTGACTTTGGTTTGCCCGAGGCTGTCAGTGTAGGCAGACTCCCCATGACTCCTACTGGGGCCCGGGTGGGCTGTGCTGGAGCAGGAGGGACCCCAGGATTCGTGCCAAGCCTCCAGCTCTTTGAGGGGCCCTGTGCCTCTCCCTGGAGCTTGATCAGCTTCTCTCTGTCCAGCCTGGGCCCTCCCTGTCAGCCCCTTTCCTAAAGGGGAGGCATGTCTCCAGTCCCAGGCTCTGGCTGGCCAGGTCCTCAGGTGCCCAGCGGTGGCTGCAGGGCCTGGGGTCCTGCCCTGGTGCTCAGTTCATGCTGGCTGGCTTGGATCCAGGGCAGCCTGGAATTTAGGGTGCTTGGGGAGATACCTGGACTGACCAGTGGTTGGTAGACTTACCCCCATGGGGTGAGGGTGAATTCCGGCCTGAGCCGTCCTAGCCCCTGGGCCTACTTTTGGGGCTCCTCTTTCCCTCCATTTTCTGGGCCTCAGGCTGCAGTGGCCAGGTGGTGGGGCCTGGGAGTGGCTGGGCAGGGGACCCATGAGTGGCCGGGGCTGGGGCTGACAGGGAAAAGACTCCGCTGCTTCGGTTCCTGCACAGCAGCTTTCCTAGGCTCCTGCAGGCCATTCACCAGTGTCCCCCACCCTCCTGATGACCCTTAGCTCCAAGATTGACTGCTATGGGAAAGGGCAGGGCACCAGCCCCACCCAAGAGGTGCAGCCCATAGCATGGATGACCTGGCCCCTCTAGTGCAGGAGGGACCTGCGGGCAGCTAGGGAGGATGCCCCCAAAGCTGCAGTGTCCTCAGATGGGACGTCTGCTAGAGGCAAGTGACCTCGTCCTGGAACCCGAAGGCTGAGTGCTGGCTCCCCCACCCCATCACAGCCACACCCACTCCATGGCCTTGGGGGCAGGGACAGTTCCGGTCCCGGCAAGGGGGTTGTGCTTCCCCCACCTTCCAGTTGAACACCCCCAATGACTCACCCTCCTCCTTTCCTTTTCTGTTCTGCCCTAAGGATAAAATAAACCCCTGTGTGTGTAGCACTTCATGGCTGTGGGCCCACACACTCTGCAGGTGGCACGGGCAGAGGGTGGGGAGAACTGGTGTCAAGGGCAGACAGCCAAGGTCATGGTGCTTGACTGTGGGGGTGACAGTTGCCATGAGGTATACAGCATCATCCTACCCAGACCCCTCTTGGGAGCCGTAATAGCAAAGCAGAGGTGACTGGCTGGGCTGTGGGCCTCAGGCAGGAGCACCAGGCTGCCTATGGCACGTGGGGCTCCCATGGAAGTATGGGACCACCTGTCATGGTTGGCACTGGTGACCCCATGAGGTTGAGAGCTGAAAGGGGTCTCTGCCACCCAGACACCTTGCAGAGTTCTGTGTGGGACACAGGGCCATGTTCCAGTGTGTGGCTGCTGTGGGTACCTGGGGCAGGGCTGGAAGGTAACATTGGACACAGGGCAGGAGGCGGGGCTACCCGATGTGCTGGTGGCCAGGGGACTGCAGGCCAGGCCAGCAGAGACAGCAGCAGCAAGCAGGCTGCTTGGGGCAGCTGCTGCATGCACGGAGCCACTGGCCTGAGGGCTGCATCAGGCAGGAGGGGGTGCCTTCCCTGGGTCCTGACCCAGGCCTGACTGTGGGTGGGTGCTCCCAGAAAAGAGTAGGGAAGGTGCATCTTCCAGGTTCCTTAGGCTCCCAGCTGTGTGTTAACGCCCTCCCTGAGTGCTGCATTCACACCCTCCCTCTCCCGGACCTATATTCACACTGTCCCTCAGACCTGCATTCACACCTTCCCTCAGAGCTATGTTTGCACCCTCCCTCAGGCCTGTGTTCACACCTCCCTGAGTGCTGTGTTCACACCCTCCCTCAGAGCTGTGTTTGCACCCGCATCAGACCTGCATTCACACCCTCTCTGAGTGCTGTGCTGTGTCCTTCAGACCTGAGTTCACACCCTCCCTCAGACCTGCATTCACACCGTTGCTGAGTGTTGTGTTCACACCCTGAGTGCTGTGTTCACACTGTCTTCAGACCTGAGTTCACACCCTCCCTGAGTGCTGTGATCACACCCTCCCTCAGAGCTGTGTTTGCACCCTGCCTGAGTACTAGGTTCACACCTCCCTCAGCTGTGTGTTCACACCTCCCAGGGACAGTTATGTTGCACTGGGACTGACCACAGCTCCCTTAAGGCCATGTACACTATGAGGCATCTGCCCTCTGGACTCTCTCGGAAGAGCTCCAGGGGCCTCTCTCGGGGGCAGATGCTGGTGGAGTGGGTGCCGCCAGGACTGTGCCCTGCACCCAGGCCTTACCTACTGGGACGCTCACATCTGCCTTCCATAAACACTTGTCAGGTGCAGGTTGGATGAACAGTCACTCAGTGTACAGCAGTGGTCCTGCCCTCCAGGGATGCCTCCCCCAGACCTGTGCCCACGTGGACACAGGCCCCTGCTGAAACTCTAGTCTTGCAGCTGTGTTTATTTCCCCTCAGCCTCTGTTACTGGGGTCTCACTGGCTTTTAATCTCGCGCTGTTTTTATGTGATGGTGGCGAGTTTCCAGGCGGTGCAGTGTGTGGCTTCCCAGCAGTGCAGGCAGCAAGCTCTGAGGACACCTGGGTTTTCTAGGTGCACTGAACCTCTGCCTCCTTGTAGCCTGACCCCAGTTCTCGAAGAGCCAGCCCTGAGCTCTGTCTCCACTGCCCCGTCCCTAGGGCTGGTGCAGGTGGGCTGTGGTCCTGAATATTTCCAGCGGTCAGCACAGCTGTTGCTGCTTGTCCAGAACCCTCTGGCTTTAGGCCACTCTGTGGATGTGGTGACCAGCTCCACAGAGCCCGCGCCAGCTGCATTTCTGGAGACCGGTGAGCTCTTGTTCTACCAGTGAACACCGAGTAAGCAGTTTCTGAAAATACCCCTGGGGTTTGGAGCACATGTAGGGATGACGCACAGGGTAGGATCTGTGACAGCCCAGGGTGGGCAGCATTTGGAGGGTCACTCTCGGGCCATGGTGATGGACGGCACTGGGGGCACAGTGAGCAGCACTGGTGAATGGGTCCCCAGTGGCATGATCCAGCAACTGCCCAGACCACTCCCTGACAGAACTTCCTCACCTCCGGCCTGAAGAGCTCAGCGCTGGCTGCCACATGCAGCCCTCTGCACCTCAGCCTCCCAGTGCTCCTGTCCAAAGAAGATTCCTATTCTTTCCTGGCCTTTCCAAACATGGTCACCCTGGGGCCCCGAATTGGAGCTGGGGGCTGAGGCCCCAGCCTAGCAGCCCCCTGGGGTGGGGACTGCTTTTCTTCTGCCTATTTCAGTCTCCTGGGCCCAGGGCCATTCCTGACCCATGGCAGGTGCTTATCACAACTCTCGACAGCTGGAGGGCAGGGAACAGGCAGGGGGAAAGGGGCTGGCCGGGCCTGGCCCTGGGTAAGGCTGTGTGGGCCTAAGGGTCCCTTCTGGCTTAGGGCATCCTATTGGCATGCAGGTGTGCATGCTTCAATTCTCAAAGATTTTCACATCTTTAATCTGTGCAAATGACCAAGAGGCTTAGGGCACTGGGGGTGAGGACTGGCTTCTTGGTACATGGTACAGGCTGGAAGGCTGGAGGGAGCCCGTCCTGGGGTCACCTGCTGCATAGGGGCTGAGGCTGGGGGTCTTGAGAAGCACCAGCCCATGGACCCAACCTGGGAAGAGGCTTCCCCATGACTCAAGTGGCTGCAGCATGTCACAGCCTGTGGAGCCGTGGGCCCCTGGGTGCAGGGTGGCACTGCCCACATGGAGCTGCTGGAGCTAAGCCCAGGGACCAGGTGGGCTGTGAGGGGTGGGACTTCCTTCCTCGTCCTCTTCTCCCCCTGTATCCTTGTGAGGGGCTCTCAGGACCATCCAGAGTGAAGGGGAGGGGTGGACCTATGGTGGCTGTCCTCGGCCTCAAGGGTGCCTGCGGTGGCCTGGAGCTCTGCCCACCTGTCTCGCTGCCAGGCCACTGAGGCTCTGCATGGCTGCCGCACATGGGCACAGAATCTAGGTCAGCCTGGTGCAGGGAGGCAGGGCGGGCAGCACCAGCTCCCTCTGCTCCAGTGCCTGCCAAAGCCCAGGGCAGGACCCTGACCCACTGACCTAGGCCCATTCCTCCAGCCGCAGCCGAGAAGGGCAGCTGGCGAGTGGGCGCGGGCCGTGGTTGCAGTGGCCAAAAGCTGTCGTCTTGTGTGGGACCCGGCCTGGGGTGCTGGGACCAGGACCTGGGGTGTGGCTGCAAGTGTTCAGGCTCCACTCCCTGACACCACCCCCCCCGCATCTCTGCAATTTAGGGCCACCTGATGGCCCCTTCTCCAGCCTGTGGCTGTCACCCCACCCAGTGCCATCATGGCCCCTGGGATTGGAGCTGGTCGCCCATCCTGAGGCCCTAGCTGCCCTCCTGCCCCAGCACCCAGGGATGCAGCAGGACAGTGATGACCCAACCAGAAGTGCCCCTCCTCGCCTGCTGCCCCGGCCTCAGCGGCCCCTGCCCGCCAGCTAATTCAGTGCTGTCCCCTTGCTGCCCTTGGCTGGCTGTCTTGGGTTTGAGTGTCCTTCTTTCTGGACCTGTCTGCTCATTCCACATGGCCAGGCACCAGGAGCAGTACGGGGGCAGGGAGGGCTGCAGGCCCCTACTTGAGCAGTTGGGACAGCTGTGGCCAGACCAGTTCTTGTTGGTCTGTCCTCCGCCTCTCCAGGCCACGGGCCCCCTGTAACCGTTAGCCTTCAGAATGGAGATGGGCTCCACTTGGGGATCTGGAGCCTGAGGCAGAGGGGACTTCCGTACTGGGGACACACTGGGCCTGGCGAGGGGCATCTCAGAGACCAGCTTCTTCTCTGCCTTGCCCTGGGGCTGCTCGCCTCCTCCCCCACCTGCTGCTTCCTAGGGCCAGGGATGGCTCAGCCTGCGCTTCGGTGTGGACGTGGGGGGCTGAGGGCTGCAGGACGTGCTGGGATGTAGGGGGAAGCCACTGTGTGGCGTGTGTCCGGCCTCCCTCCAGGCCTGCTGGAGCGGCTCGCTTTACTGACAGAGGCCATAACATTGACAAAACCCTTGAAGCAAGCGCCAGCAACACCCTGTGGCTCCGCTGTTGAATAATGAATGGCGCGTGTCTCAGGCCCGGGCCAGCCTGTCTTCAGCGCTGGGCTGTCGCTTCCCTCAAAGCTCATGCCTTTGAAAGAAATAATTGCTGAGCAGCTCCAGTGGACTCCGGTGCTCACGTTTTGGGTCAGGGCCAGTGGTTCTCCTGGGGATCCACCACCTGGGAAGGCACCTGTGGCTGTTGGCTCTGCCTCTGCCTGCCTCAGTTTCCCCTTCTAGAAAGCACAGGGCTCGGAGCGGTGGCCTCTGCATGCCTCCTGGCTTGCGCAGTTGGAGTCTGTGCTTGGCGTGTTGCTGGTGAGTGGCTGCAGTGGCGCTGCCCACTGTGTGGTATTGGCCCTGGGACAGCTGTGACAGTGTCCACGGCAGCAGCCATTGGGAGCATCTTGCTGGAGGCAGGACAGAAGCTGGGAGCCCAAATCTGAGGTCCCTGCAAAGGAGCTGAGGGTGTGGACCAGCCCACTTCCCCGCTGGGCCTCCTGCTCCTGGAGGCTGTTGGGAAGTGCCACAGCTGCCTGCAGACCCCAAGAACAGCAGGGCCAGTGTCTTGGGGACCCCTCCTGGCGGTGGCCACTGAGGGCCATTACACTTGGAGCTCTGGCCCGAGATTCCCCGGCCTCTCTTCCTCCTGGGGCTGCAGCGAGTGGCCAGGCCCCAAACTGCAGGTCCTCCCTGTTGACAGATGGGGAAACTGAGGGCTGAGAGGCTGTGAGTTACCATGCTAGCCAGAGGCAGTCAGAGCCAGGATTGCACTGGGATTTCTGACCTCTGGTGTTGGCACTTCCCCTCCTGGGGCCTTTCCTGGTATGTGACAGTTCACACCAGCTGGACGTGAGCCCCAAAGGACTCTGTGCTGGGCTGATGAACTTGGCTGCGCAGCGGATGCTTCCTGCTGGCCAGCAGAGGGCCCTGGGCCCTCTAGCCTCTGGGCACCCCTGCCGTCCTGGGGGAAGGGAGTCTCCTGCTGGCTCTGGAGCTGTGCCTTGCCTGGCTCGTGTGTCCCTGTGCCAGCCCAGAGCCCTCTTGGAGGTGCTCAAAGATGGGGGCTTCTGTTCAGGACTCTGGGCAGAAGGACCGTCCTCTCACCGCTCTGTGGGGAGCAGCTCCAGGGGGGTTGGGCACCAGCTTCTGCCAGGCTCTGCTGCTGCCCACTGTGGGATCCTGGGCCCATCCCTGACCCTTTCAAGAACCCCTGCATGGTATAGGGCCAGAAGTACCCCCAGCTGAGGGAGACCAGAGGGAGACCCTGAGGGGCCCAGGGTGGGCAGCATGGCTGGGGGGGCTACAGCTCCTGGGGAATCAAGGGAAAGAGGGCTGGACACCCAGGTTCAGCAGGGAGGAGGTGGCTGCTGCCTGGTGCCGAACTGGAAGCTGTGACCGTGCATGTGGTGTTGCCACTGGACAGAGAGGAAACTGAGGCACAGGGCAAGGGAGGGCTCTGTCCATCCCATGTCTCCTTCCCTTTCCAGACAAAACCTCTGGACAGAGCCCGAAGTCAGTCAGGGACCAGTGGGGAGGGTAGGACAGTGCCTGCTCTGGAGATGCCCTCAGAGAGGACAGGGCTCGGGGGCCCCCATACCCAGCACCCGTGGTTTATCCCTGTCACCTCTTCAAAGGAGAAAATTAGACCCCTGGGCCCTGCGAGCTCTTCCTCACCACAGTGCCTCCTGCCTGCCGCCAGTCGAGCCCACGTGGAGGGTGAGGACGGAACTCGGCTTAAATGCCCAGAAAGGAGGCCGAGGAGATCAGAATCTTAGCAAATTAACATGTGCGGCAGCAGGGTTTAATCACCGCCTTTTATCACAGCAGTGCTGGCAGAAATCATCTCCTGGCTGGGGGTGGAGGCGGCCCAGCGTGCGGATGGATTATTCATCAGGACCTGAACTTGGGTTTCACCGAGGTCTAGGGGAGGCTGGGGGCCTTGGTCCACACTGGGTTCAGGGCAGCGGCCCCAGGCCTCTTCCTCCCTCCCTGGTTCCTACTCTCACTCTGTCTTTGGTGTCTGTGGTCTTTCTTTTCTCCTGTTTCATTCCGCCTCATTTTCTCCTTTTGGAGGATTTAGGATCAAGGAGACAAGCCCAGGTGTAGGGTGCCTGGGACAGCCAACATCATTCCCACCTCTGGGACACAACTGCCCCCTTCTTGGCCTGGCCGATAGTACCTTGATGTCCCACCATGGTCCGTGGGGCCTTGCTGAGCCTGGTGGGCGGCTCTGTGCTCGGGGTTCTGCCAAGCGGCTCTTACTGCACTGAGAGTGAGTGGCCTGTCAAGGCGGGTCCCGGGACCCAGAGCACCACCAGCAGCAGGTGCTGCCCTCAAGGCACCTGGCAGGGGCCTGGGCTTTCCTTGGCTTCTCCCTGCCCTCTCCCCTCTGCTCTGGGGCCCTGGCCTGGCATGAGGCCGTCACACAGGGAGGTGGTGGTTGTACTGAGAGCACAGAGGTGGCCTATGTCCTCCTTCGGCCTGGGCTTCCAGACCCTGGCTCCAGAAGTCCCCCTGGCCACGCACACCCTGCTGGGGCAGAAGGTCGAGATGCCACTGGGTGGACTGTGGGTGGACCATCGTTGCTCAATGGCAGGGGGACAGTGTGGGAGATGGCGCCTCAGGCAGGTACTGGGCATGGCAGGTTGGGCCCCAAAGGTTCTGCTGAGTGCTGTGGGCAGAGCCTATCGAGGTGGACACTGCTTCTGCATGCTGGACAGGACCCTCCAAGATAACTGTTCTATCACAAGATAACTGCAGCCCCCACCACCCCTAAGACCCACACACCTGTTGTCAGGTGCCCAGTGCTCACAGGGAGACACCTGGGGTGGCCAGGAGCAGCCTGGATGTATAGAGGGTTGGAACTCCCCCAGGAGCTGACCTGGACTCGGCTTCCCCAACCAAGCCACCTGGGCCACCTCTCAAAGGCTCAGTCCTTTGGGGCTCTCCTGGGGTGAGGACATCCTGGGTCCCCACGGGCTGTGGGGATCAGCAGGGGCTGCCAGAAGGGGCTCAGGCTGGCCCAGGGAGGCACAGAGCTGCCCCTTGGGGAGCGAGGGGGGGTAAGTGGACAGCAGAGATCACTGGCGCTGAGTGGGAGGAAGCGCCAGGTGCCATCCCGCTCCCAGCCTCTGAGCTGCGGCTGGGTGACACCTGGGACTCCTTCCGGGATCTTGCGGGTTCGTGCTCAGCAGCTGGCAGCAGGAACAGAGCTGCCAAGGGTTAAGGGTGGGCGGAGCTCCCGCGGGAGGGGCGGTCCCCGGGCCTCGGCTCCGCCTTCCCCTCCCCTCCCTGCACTGCCTTCGCAGGCGGCGGTGGAGCGGCGGGCAGCAGCGGGCTTTGAACCGGCATGGGCTCTGAGCGCCCGGTGCTCCGGCTCAGGCTGGGGTTTGGGGGACGCTGGAGGTCAGCTCAGGGTCCTGGCCCCCTGGGGCCGTGCTGGTAACTGGGATTGGTGCCCAGGGGCCATGGAAGAGCCCGGCCCCCCTGGTGGGCTCAGCCAGGACCAAGGTAAGGGGGCGGAGGGTCCAGAGAAGGGGGCCATGCCCCAGAAGTGGGGGCCCTGGCACCAGAGCTGTGCATAGGTTGAGGGCAGTGCATGGGCTCCCTCCCCCCCGGCAATGACCCCATTCCCACCCACTGTCACAGCTGCTCAGCCCCTCTGGCCCTGGGCTGGCACCTTGCCGTGAGAGACCCCTGCAGATGTCACCAGAGTCCTGGGGACGGCATGGCCTCACCTTTCTGACTCCCAGCTGCCCCAGGGGATGCCACTGCCTGGGGGCAGGTCTAGGGCTGTGGGGCTCCAGGGTTCTCCTGGCCTGACCCCGAAACCCTGGCTCTGGCTCTGGTCAGCACCACGGACAGGGCAGCCACCTTCCCTCTGCAGCCCCTGTCTGCTGTGGCCCTCAGGTTCTAGTTCAGCTCTGCCCCGCTTTCCTGACCTGGGAGGGGCCATGCACTGGGTGTGCGGGCAGAAGGACAGCTGGGGTTCAGGCGCCAGGGGTGCTTGGGGCGTGAGGGGGCTGTCCACAGGGCATGTGTGTGGGCACCTTCCTCCCTGGGTGAGCAGAGTTTCTCAGGCAGGGTCTCCCAACACGGTGCCAGCTCTGGGCTGGGGCAGGAGATGCCAGGAAGGAAGGGGTCCAGTCCAGCAGGGGCGACTTGGGCAGACTTCAGAGAGAACTTCCTGGCCAAGGGCTGGGTGCCCAGGAGGGTCGCACCTGCCCCTGGCGGTTTCTCTGGACCCTGGTTGCTCGGGATGAAGCCTGTTCTGCTGCTGACTGACATGGGTGTCGGGGATGCTCTGGGAGCCTCGAGAGCTGTGTGACCTCACTCGGGGTACCTGCCCTCTGAGAGCCCCATCAACCAGTGGGTCAGTGTGGAGCTGCGTCTTGGGCGGCTTGTGAGCATGCGAAGCTTATATGTCTGCAGTGTCCTGTGGTCCCCTGCCAGTGCCAGTACCTCCCCTCCCAACTGAGAAGCCCTTTATGAATGGGAGACAGTGATTGGGTGTGGACACTCATTGGCCCTTGTGAAAGGACAGGCTGTGCAATTGGGTGCACTCTGCCCTGATCACAGCCCCTACCCCTGGGCTCCAGATGCCTGCCTTCTGATGGGTGGCACTGGCCACCCTGGGGGCCAAGATGCAAGAATGTGGTCCCCACAGTCGCAATGTGCAGTGAGGATACAGCAGATGGGCCGGCGTCCTGGGTCCGGTCCTCCATCTGCACCGCTAATGAGCTGATGACGAAGTTTTCCAGAGCCTGGCACCTTCCCCTGGAGAGCTGGGCAGTGCCCTTCCCTGGAGCAGGTGCAGGGTACAGGGGGGAGGTTGCTCTCGGGGACCAGAGCCTGGCAGCCCCGATATCAATGAGGCCGACGGGGGAGGGCGGGAGGAATGAGTAATCGACGCGCCTGTTCTTCCCGGGAGTTTGCTTCCAGCACAGCGCACATGGGCTGGTGTGGGAGAGGGGTGGGCACTCCTAGGAAGTTGCCCCATGCAGCACCTTAGGGTGCAGGTCCCACACCAGCCAAGCAGTGGTGATGCTGGCCTCACACGGCCACTGGTCACAGGAGAACAGAATGGGCTCCTGGAGGAGGCAGGCAGGCCTGAGTTGCAGGAAAGCCCTGTCTGGCAGCGGGGCACCTTGTCGTGGGGGACAGTCCCCTCACCCTGCTCAGGAGCAGCCAACTGTCAGGGCTGGTGAGAGCAGGTGGGGGGCCTGGACCGGGCTGGTGATGAGGAGCTGGGAAATGTTATGACATCAAACTTGGAGGTCCATTCAGTTCCAGAACAAGCTCTGCAGAGCCTCCCTGGCCAGTGCCTGGCTGGCCTGAGTGTCCCAGGGCCGGGGTCTGGCCGCCAGGGGCTCTGCTGGCCATGCCCTCCATCCCCAGGCTCCAGATTGGCTCTGCCCTCTGGGAAGCTGCACCCCTGCAGCTCTCCTGGGCAGGCAGGCAGTGGCTCTGGAGCCGGGACCTGTCCCAGTTGGGCCCCTGCCTCTTCCTGGCCAGGGTGGGAGCCAGGGTGTCAGGCCAGGCGGGTGCTGCCTGCACAGCCAGGCCCTGGGGAGAGCACGAGGCAGGTGAGGCCTCAGGGAAGAGTGGCCGGTGGCAGGGACGGGAGCCCCAGGGGCACAGGGATGCAGGGCACCTGCAGGAGCTGGAAGCTGTGAAATGGGCTATTAATAGAGGCCTCCTCCCTGTGGAGCTGTCGAACATGATTAATGCCACCGCTGTGAGCTGAGCGGCTGCATGCCACCAGCTGGGGACTGAGGGGACATTGAGGGACAGAAAGGGACCCACGGGGGCCCTCCTGGAGGCTGGGATCTGCTGGGGGCAGAGAAAGGCCCAGTGTTGGGGGCTCCTGAGCAGAAGCCACCACGTACCCTGCCATTGAGGCCCCAGGAAAGACAGCATGAGTGGGGGTCCTGTGTGGGCAGGAAGCAAAACCCCAGCATGAGAAGGGGCTTCCCTGGGATAGCTGCTGGGCAGGGCACCCCCCTGGCCTCAGAGAATGTCATTTTGCTCCCACAGCCAGCCAAGTGCATTGTCTGGTGACAGAGTTCCCAACACTGCTGGGTCCCTGTGTTGGGGGGGCCGTCTGGGGGCCGGCGGGGCTGCCGTCCTGGTCTGGGCTGGGTGGGGGCTGGGTCAGATGGGCTACATTGCTGCTGCCCCCTGCCCACCCCAGCGGCCCAGGCCGGGCAGCACGCACCCCAGAGATCTCACACGGGTGGAAGGTGAGGCTTGGGCCCAGGGATCGAGCGTGGACGCTGGAGGAAACATGCCCATCCTCTACGATGTGTGCTACACTGGCTGCTCCTGGGGTCTGAGTGCTTGTGGGGATGGCGGGGTGAGGGAAGAGCAGTGGCCTTGTTGTGGGGCCAGGCAAGGCGGGGGGCTGGTCCTCCCCACCCCAGAAGCCTGCATACCTGCCCATGGCAGGCCCAGCTGAAGAGCCAGGAGTGTATGGGATGGCCTGACTGGGGTGGCCATGGCCTGTGGACCAGTCACTGACCCCGGGCTCGGCAGCGGCTTCTGTCTCACTGCCCTTGCTATGACCCCAAGGCCCTGGCTCTGATGCCCTGGCAGCACCATCCCAGGGTCCTGCGGGGGGAGGGCTGGAGGAGCCAACTCATGCTCCCTGATAAAGTAAAAATAGTTGGGGAGGAGGAGCCCAGACGTGCGGGGGGACGCGTTGCTTCTCCCAGCCATTTAAATAATCTCGGCCATATGTGTGTGGGCCTGTCCCTCCCTCCCTCTGCATGGCGGCAGTGGCCAGGGGCCGGGCTCCTCCCAGTGGGCACCACTGCTGCAGGACTGGGGCCCAAGGCCGTCTGCTCCTTGCCCCCTGCTGTCCACCCCAGGCACAGACTGAGCACCTGCTGTATGCAGGGCCCCAGCTGGCAGGGCTGGGGCCGGGCAGGAGCCCAGCTCCTCCGTTCTGCACAGACCCAGGCTGCTTTCAGAGGGCTGGGCACTGGAAGGCCCTCAGGAAGGAGAGGAAGAGGGCAGAGAGGCAGGGTGGGGGGAGCCAGCCCGAGGGACCACGCTGTAGTGCCCGGCTGAGAGGTGGGGATGTCCCCATGCGGGCCTCACAGCCTCACCACCTTGGTCCGTGTGCTTCTGGCGCCTTGCTCCTGGGAGGAGGCTGCACCTCTGCAGGTGCCCGGCATGCACGCCTGTGGGTGAGCGTGTGTGCACCGCCAAGCCTGGGGTGTCAGTTTCTGAGTTTTGCTGGAGGATTACATTGATTTTTCAGTTTTTCCTGGGGCGAGGCAGACACGCCAAGCTTCGGCTGGCCTCTCGCGGATGGTGGCCGAGAGCAGATCGCCATGGTGGTAGAGTGAGATCAACCCTCATTGCCACACAGCCACACGCACTCACGACACCACTGCCCAGCCCTCCGGGCGCTCCCTCCTGTGCGTGGTGTCTCAGCGTCCCGTGCAGGCTTGGGGAGGAAGGAGTATGGCCAAAGACAGAGCTGAACTTTTGTGTCACGAGGAAACAGGCACGGGAGTTGGGGTTGTGCTCTCAGGCTGGGGGAGCCCGTGAGCCCTCCATGTCCTCTCCCCACTCCAGCACCGTCTGTCTGCCTGTCCTGGGCTCGAGGGTACCAGTGACTGTGGGCTGCCACACAGTGGTCCTGTGCCTTGGCTTCCTGTCCATACCCTGGTGTCCAGCAAGTGCTAGGAGTAGATTCTCAAGGATCCCAGGCTCAGATCCCCTCCTGGGTGCCACCGAGGGAGGGGCCCCCACCTAGGCTGCAGTGGGCACAGCCCCTCCCTGGCCAGGGTGGGAGCCCTGGTCTGGGTGTCAGTCCTGGTTTTTCCGGCCCAGGCTTGGGGGAGCCTGGGCTGCCTGGGTGTGGACCGTGGCTGAGCAGGGTGCCTGTGGGTGCCCAAGGCAGCGGGTGCCAGGCCCCAGGCCAGCAGGGTGAGCTTTAGGCCCAGCCCCTATCATACACTCGGCTGTTATGGGAGCAGCCTGGAGTGGGGTGGGCTGAGGTGGGGCCCTGCTCCGAGTGGTCCAGCTGTCAGCTCGGAGTCTGTCTCGGGGGCAGTGACTGGACTGTGTCCTCTGGCCATGCTGGGCTCGGGTGGCACAGCTGCCCAGGGCTGGGCACTCCCCTGTGATGTCCCTGTCTGGGCTGTGGGTTCACTTGGCTGTGGCCACAGGTCTGTATCCGCCTGTCCTTGAGTGTCAGAGTGGTCCCCAGCACCATGGAGGGACCTCCCTGGCCATGCCCTGCCTAGGGCAGATTAGCTGGGTCACGGTCAGTGGAGGATTATGGCCTGGGACTGCCCAGGAGGGGTCAGGGGATCTGGGGGCAGGGCCTCCCCCATGCCTCCTCCCAAGGTGCTCGGCCCAGACGCATGGTCCCTCCAGGGTGAATAGTGAAAGATGGGCCAAGGGTGGTCGCCCTGGGGGGCTTCATGGAGGTGGGGGAGGAGCTCCCTCGCCCTAAGGGCAGAGGAGGACTGAGACGTCCTGACCCTTCTCCGTAGGCTGAGAGCAGGGTATGAGGGACAGCTGACACTGTGAGTGCAGGCGAAGGGGCTGAGCGTCTCACCCAGCCTTGGGGACACCGGTGGCAGCAGTGTCTCCTAGTACTTGGACCTGTGTCCAGCCTGGGTCCCTGGGGCCTCTGTGGTCCCCACACAGGGCTTTCTGGGGCTCTGGGGGACTTCCAGGACCGAAGCCCCTTCTTGTCCCAGAGCAGGATGTATCCCTAATCCCATCCAGGCAGAGGGAAGGCTGCCCGCTGACCCCAGCCAGAAAATGAGGCAGAGTCCTCTGGCCAGGACCTCTAATTGGGCTCTGGTGGGCTCTTAGCTGATTACCTGGTGGGTCCTGGTTCTCTGTGGCCAGGGCTCCTGTTGCCAGGGACACAGGCATGGCAGACCTGGGATGACAGGGTGGACTTGGGTGGGAGGACCGGATGTCCTTGTCCCAGTGGTGCTTGGCTGGGTGGATGTGGCCAGTGGCTGGGCCTGGCCAGCAGGGCCACTGGGGTGGAACTCTGGTATCCTCTCCTCCCACCCAGGGCAGCCAGCAACTGCCTCCAGCTGCTGCAGCTGCCTGGAGGTCTGGGGCCCTCGCTGGTAGAAGGGGGCTCTTTCCCACCCAGTCACCTGCCCAGGTCGGTGGCCCTCATGGGGGCAGCCTGCTGGCACGCCAGCCCCAGGACATAGTGCCACAACACATGTGCCCAGGGTGGAAGCTGCCTCCAGGGCTCTAGCCCTGCACATGAGAGGGAAGTCAGTGTGGGGCTGTGCCACGGGTGGGGCTGCACAGTGCTGGACCTGGCTGGAGGTGAAGGAGACCATCCTGCCTGGCGAGGGGTCACAGCGGAATGGAGTCCTTCCTGTGCTATGGGACAAGTGCCCTGCACTGAGGCCTGCAGCAGAGGAGAGCCTGGCCGGGCCTGGGTTTGGGCGCGCTGCTGCTTCTGCTCCACCTCCGGGCCCTCTTGCTCCCTTGGGACAGCTGGGATACTCTTGGAGGTCCCTGTAAATGTGAGGGAGTGGGTAGGGGCCCAGGACAGAGAGGGACAGGCACCCGGGGTGGGCAGTGTGGGATGGGCCACAATGTCCCCCCTGGGGCAAACCGTGGGCCCATCCCTGAGGCCTTGGAGCTGCATCCCTGGGTCCCAGGAGGTCCCCCCGTTGTCCTGCTGGATGTGGGTCTGGTGGCCTGGGGTTTCCTGGGGTGACCGACTGCTCTCCTGGCAGCTGGGCATTCCTCTGGCCTAAATCCTCTGGCAGCTAGGCTGGAGCTGGCAGGCAGGATTAGTGCAGGGATTGGCGGAGAGTGGGCAGGGTGAGGCCGGCAGCCCCGCCCCCCATGCAATTCTTCCGGTCCCCCAAGGAACCTGAGGGCTGGTAGACTGGCTTGTGGCTGCGGGTGGAGGTCGGGCCAATGCCAGCAGGGCCTGGGGGCAACCTGGGGGGGTCTTCAGTGGGCTCTGAGGGGGAGGAAGACAAGGCAGAGGAGAGCAGGGGAGCCCCAGGAGCCCCTGCACCCAACACCACCACTGCCATCTGTGCCAGTGAGGGCTCTCTGTGGGCTCCAAGAGCCGGCCGTTGGCCACCATTTGGGGATGCCCAGCCCTCAGCTGTCCACCACCAGCCGGGGCACAGGAGCAGTGACCTGCCTGGCAGAGGTGCTGCTCTGGGTTGGAGGGAGTGTGGCAGTGGCACCACGGTGGCAGCTCGGCCTGCTAGGTAAGGGGAGCAGGGACGCATGAGGCCGGCAGAGGCCAGCCTAGCCCCACGGGGTGGGGGACCATCGGTGCCGCGCTGGAGTCGCCCTCCCTCCCACACCAGCTTCCAGCCCCCTGCTCCCTTGGGCTTCCCTCTGTGGGTCGGGGGGTTTAGCAGTGTTGGCTGCCGCACTCCTCAGCCACTCAGGAGCTCCCAAGTCCCCCCTCCCTTAAAGCAGGGCCTGGAGGCCAAACCTCAGCAGACCAGGCTATGAGAGTGGGTCCTGGGCATGCTGGGTGGGGCTGGTGCCCATGCGGTGGCCCCAGAGGCAGCCGAGGCTGCCCGCGGGTGGCTTACCAAGGGATCCAAGTGTAGCTGCTCAGGCTTCTCTGTGTGCCAGTCCCTGTTCCTGCTGGTAGAGAGGTCCCTCCGGGATCCCTGCCCCGGGCCCCAAGGGCTGTGCCCCACACCCACATGCCCACCTGCGCGTCCCCACCTGCTCGTCCCCACCTGCACGTCCCCTGGAGAGCTCAGCCTCCCTGTCCCCACCCTACTCTGGATCTGCAGCTTCCTCTGCTCATGTAGCAGTGGCCTCTTCCCAGAAGGCCCTGGGCTGGCGCTGCCCATGGTCCCTGTTGTCCACTCATTGTGTGGACCTGTGGATTGAATTTCTGTGAGCTTTGGCATGGGACTTCCTGGTCCCGGGTTTCCTAGAAGCAGGCATGTGGGCCTGTGTGGGCCTGACGGGTCTCTGGCTGACCCTGACTGCGCCCTTCCCCGGGACCCAAGTGGATGGCGGGGAAGTGTCTCAGGCGAGGGACGGGTCAGCACTAGCTCCCAAATCTGAGCCCCGCCCCATGACAGCCTGCCTGGTAGCCCCAGGAGCAGACACAGAACCAGTAGTGCCCTGTAGGGGGACAGTGACTTTCCCGGGGAGGCAGCAGGGAGGCCTGGACCCTCAGGAGCAGCCCATGCTGGGCAGCAGCCAGGCTGGGGGTTGAATTGGCACCTGCGTGGGTCCTACCCTGTGCCCTGTGTGGTGGCCTCTGCTCTGTGGCTCCCATAAGCCAGCTGGGCCACTGCTTGGTCCTGGGCTGTGGGCATCTGGAGCTTGGGAAGTCTGGGTGACAGTCCCCTGGGGGCCAGGGTGGAAGGATGACAGGCCTCAGCTGAGGGGAGGGGTGGTGAGTGACCCTGGGTGACGACCCCTGGCCTCAGTGGGGGGGGGAGGGGTGGTTTCTGGGCTCCTTGGGCATGCTGGGCCCAGCTTGCTCATGGCCCCGTCTGCCCTGTGTCCAGTGGAGCGCTGCATGAGCGCCATGCAGGAGGGAACGCAGATGGTGAAGCTCCGGGGCAGCTCCAAGGGCCTGGTCCGCTTCTACTACCTGGACGAGCACCGCTCCTGCCTGCGCTGGAGGCCCTCGCGCAAGAATGAGAAGGCCAAGAGTGAGCGTCAGCCGCCCTGGGGGCTCTGGGATGCAGGGTGGGAGGGGTCAGGCCCCTGCCCAGTTGCCTACCTGGCAGGACGTGGGTCTGCAAGAAGGCTGGGTGGCCCTGGGCCACGTGGTAGGGTGAAGGGGACAAGAACCCCCAGGGAAAGAGACTGGCTGGGTGCACTGGGATGGGCCTAGATGCTGAGGGCAGCCACGGGGGACAAGTAGGGGTTCTGCAGGGGCCACTGAGCTGGATGGTGTAGGGCAGGGGCAGATGGGGGGGTTGGGGCAGGCCTAGGGCAGGGAGAGAGCCATGAAATTCTGGCAGGCCAGAAGAAGGGCATTTCTGGCACCTTCTGGCTATGCCTGTGACAGGACTGGTGTGCCAAGCAGGGCCCCAGCCCAGCAGTTGCCAAGGGTGTGCCACAGGCCCCAGGAGAGAGCCACGCTGCAGAGCCCAGGAGGCCCTGGGGGAGGGGCCCCATGGCAGGTGCACTGGATTGGGCACTGCTCCCTGGGTGGCATTGGCTCACTTGTCTCATCTGTCTGCCCTGGGGTGACCATTCTCTGGGCTGGGGGAGGTGAAGGAGCCCCAGTGCCCAGTCGGGGACCCCCTGGGAGCTCTGCCACAGAACTGGTTTCCAGGAGCAGCATAGGCTACTTCTAGCATGCTGAGGCCTGGAAGAGATGGAGACCAGGAGGGCACAGGGCAGCACGCCAGGCCAGCTGGGTCCTGACACCCCTGAGGCCCAGCTTGGTGCCAGGAGCCCTCCCAGGCTTGGTGGGGGGGAGTCCTGTGGGGTGGGAAGTGTGGGGTGGCTATTGTCTGGGCCGGGTCTGGGCTCCGTGTCCCCCTCTGCCACACATGCGGGGGAGCCAGAGCATGGCTGGGTGGGTGGGGTGCTGGGGTCCCAGCGGGATCCAGGCTGAGCCTGGAGAAGACCCCAGCTGCACATCAGGGAGGGGTCAGGGAAACATGAGGGGAGCACCTCCGGCTCATCCACCTGTGGAGTTAGCTTTTAAAGGGAGGTGCTCTGCGGAGCCCCAGCTCCGGCTCCTCAGTGGGAGCCATCAGCTGCCCACTACACCGTGGCTCCCACACCCACTGTGCCAGGGCCCCCAAAGGTGAATGAGGTCACCCCATACCTGGGCAGCTGCTGCGTTTGATGGAGCAGAGACACATGGGCTGGAGCCTGGTGGCGGAAGTGGCCGTGCAGCTACCTCACCTCGTGGCTCCATGCTCACCGAACCCCAAGCTGGCGAGGCTGCCCCCGCAGGCAGGCCGCGCCCCTCCCTCCTGGGGCAGTACAGACTGGACCGGAGGGATCTAGGGGCTAGAACAGTCAGGGGAGGGGCCCTCTTTTATTCAGAGCCAGTGGTGCTGTGTAGAGGGCTTGAGGGGTGTCACCTGTGAGCACACAGCTCCAGGCCTCTCGGTCCCAGCCCTGGGACTCTGGATGGCCACCAGAGGCTGTAACCTGCCACCCTCCCACTGCCCGCAGTCCCCATCGACTCCATCCAGGAGGTGAGTGAGGGGCGGCAGTCTGAGATCTTCCAGCGCTACCCTGACGGCAGCTTCGACCCCAACTGCTGCTTCAGCATCTACCATGGCAGCCACCGTGAGTCGCTGGACCTGGTCTTACCCAGCGGGGACGAGGCGCGGACCTGGGTCACTGGCCTGCGCTACCTCATGGCCGGCATCAGCGATGAGGACAGCCTGGCCCGCCGCCAGCGCACCAGGGACCAATATCCTCGGGCACCAGGGATGGGGACAGGCGGGGGGGGGGGCAACTCAGTCCTCCTGGTCTCACCCTGCGGAAGGACATGTGGGTGGCCTAGGCTGCAGGTGGGGCGGTGCCGTGGACTCGTGTTGGCCCCTAACTCAGCCCCAAAGTGGCTGAAGCAGACGTTTGATGAGGCGGACAAGAACGGGGACGGAAGCCTGAGCATGGGCGAGGTCCTGCAGCTGCTGCACAAGCTGAATGTGAACCTGCCCCGGCAGCGCGTGAAGCAGATGTTCAGGGTGAGCGCGGGAGCTGGGGTGGCCGTGGGCGGCGCTGGGGTTCCGGGGCAGGCGCTGGCCTGAGCCCATGCAGGGCAGGAGACAGGGACCTGGGTGCTGCCTCTGGGCAGCTGGGCCTGGAACTGTGCATGCCCGCTGCAGAGCAGGGGCCGAGGATTGGGCATAGGGTCCACCTGGCGGGTGGACAGGGCCCAGGAAAGGACTCTGTTTCCTGACACCCCCCCACCGACCCCATGCTCTTAGCAGGGGTGTGGCTGGCGGCTTCTCGTCAGCAACCCTGTAAGTTATGGAAATGCGTCCTCAGCCGCACTGCAGCCTTCACTGCTGTAATCAGCTTGCTCTCTGCAAAGCCAGGGTGTGCTCTGGGGCAGGAATGGGCTGCACCAGCAATCCCGGCCCCTGAGCAGGGGCACACACAGACACACACACGCATACTCATGTACAGGCACCCATGCTCCTGGGCTCGACATCTCTGCTGTCTCCTGCCTGACATCTCCTGTCCGCTGCTCACGTGAACAGCCGTCATGCCCGATTGGAGGGCAGCTGGCTGGGCACCATGGCTCTGGGAGGAGGTAGAGTGTGGGGTGCCTCTTGGGTCCCTCCTGGTGGGGACAGTGCTTGGGTGCAGAGGTGGCAGACGGCTGGTGTCTGATGTCAGACCCCTTTCCCCTACCTGTCTGGGGCTCCCCCCCTGCACCTGCAGGGGCAGCCCTGGGCTACCAGGCCCTTCCTCAGGGTGAGGCTGCTGCAGGGGCCAAGCAGCAGGTGACCCAGGATGCAGGGCTGGAGCAGCCCTGAGGCAGAGGACCAACGCCTGCAGGGTCAGAGTGTGAGTGACAATCGCAGTTCCAGGGCTCAGCATGGTGAGCACCCCACGTGGTGGTAGCTCTTGCCCGCCTGACAGGTCCCTGGGGTCCTGCTGTGCGGTCCTGTGCCCCGGTGGGCTGGGCCTGCAGCCAGCTCTGGCCTCCCTGATAATTGGCGTCTATTGGACTTAGTGGAATCACAATAGTGCTCGTGGCAGCCTGGAACTCCTAATCAGAGCGCAGAGCTGTGCGGCAGAGGGAGCACCTCTAACACAAGTGCATCAAACCTGAGATACCACGGAACATGGGCCAAGGCCCTCACCCTTGGGCCTGAGCAGCCCAGAGCGCCCTGCAGCCCTGGAGGCTGGCTCGGCAGAGGGCTCAGGAGAGCCGCACAGGCTGCCATGTGCTGAGGCCAGGAGCGAGGCTGGGGCTGCTCAGGCCCCTGCGGGCCCATCTTCGTGGCACTTTCCCTCCAGCCCAGAGCAGGCAGAGACCTCGCCCTGGGCCCCTACTCCTGCTGCCCACAGGGAGGGTGTTGTTTCTGGAGAGCAACCAGCAGGCACCCTTGTCACCAGGGTACCCTTTGACTTGCAGTGTACACTGGCCTTGCTGGCCTGGGAGGGGTGGTCATCTCCAGGGCGCGAGGCTGCCCTCTGGTCTCATGTGAGACACCGTGGTCCCGGCTAGTGTCGGCTAAGCCCTGTGCGAGTGGCTCTGGGCGTGTTGCTTGGCCCAGGGCCCGGGGCCTGCTGTATGTCCCACTCCAGGCCAGGCCTCCCCGCTTAGGCCCCTCTGGTTGAGGGCAGCGTGGCCACCTGTGTCCCAGTGATTCTGTGGCGCCATCCTGTGGACACCGCAGACTGTGTGGCCACAAGGGGAGGGGGCTGCTGCCCTCTTGGCTGTGGCTGCTCTAGACTGTCCTGCTTCCCAGCACTGAGCTGGGCTCCCTCGGCCTCCCTGGGAGGCTCCGGGTGGTGACTGAGAGCCGGTTGCTCTGAGGCCCCACTGGGGGCTGGGAAGAGGACCTCAGGTCCTTCTCGGAGACATTTTCCCATCATGGGTGTGGAATCTGTGGCTGCTGTGCGCCAAGGACTCCGGCGGTGTCTGTAGACAAGGGGACAAGACAGGGCACGGTCAGTAGAGGTAAAGACTGAGCTTCACAGAGCCAGGGCAGGTAGTAGCTCTGCCAAGGCCTGAGCCCCGGGCAGCTGTGTGTCAGCGTCAGGGCTCCCAGCCTACGTCCTGAGCAGTGCCATTCTGAAAAGGGCAGGGACCCTGCTGGCCGAGCTGTGCTGCAGCGGTGCGGTCTGGACCTGGCATGGGTGTGGTGTGCGTGAGGGATAGAGTGTGGGTGGCTCTGGTAGGGGTGATGGCAGGGTCTGTACTATGTGAGGAGTACGGGAAGATGGGTCACATCGTGCTTCTCAGGCTCACCCGGTGACTTGACAGAAGGGGCAGGGGGCTCCTTGTGCTCACCAGCATTTGCAGTGATGGCATAGGCAGTGGCGGAGGAGGGAGGCTGCCAGGTGGTAGGCTGGACCAAGGACCTGATGGTGACCAGTAGCCTCACCCTGCAGGAGGCAGACACAGATGACCGGCAGGGGACGCTGGGCTTCGAGGAGTTCTGTGCCTTCTACAAGATGATGTCCACGCGCCGGGACCTCTACCTGCTGCTGCTCACCTACAGCAACCACAAGGACCACCTGGATGCTGCCGACCTGCAGCGCTTCCTGGAGGTGGAGCAGAAGGTGAGGCTGAGGGCCGCTTGGGGCACAGGGACCAGCAGTCGTGGCAGGCAGAGGAGGCCCCAAGTTGGCTTCCAGTCCCGCTTCCTTGGCGTGGGCCGTGGGAGCTGCCAGGCGGGCGGGGAGGCCGGTGTTTCTCTCTGAAGGCCTCTGTGTGGCTCTGTCCTGACCGAGGACACCTCAAGCATGTGGAGATGCCCGGGCTCTGCTGTAGGCTGGGGCTCTGTGGCCCCAGCTTTGAGTGCTGTCCTAGCCTGCCCATCAACTCTGTTTTGGCTACATGGCTGGCTGGCTCCAGGACGGCTGGCTGGACTTATCCGACTGCCCGGTGTGCACCCCAGTTCCCCCAGCACTGCCCAGGAAGCCTGTGCACTCTTGGTGGCCATGCCGAGACCGAGTGCTCCTGGGCATTGCACTGCTGACCAGGCACTGGTGTCCTGCACTACAGCATGGACCCACCCTGTAGGGCCCGGCCCTGCCTGAGACTTCCTGGGGCCCTGCCCCGCCAGCTTCTGCCTCAGAGTTGGCCTCTTGTGACGGCCATGTAACCACCAGGTGGGTGGCGCTGGGTGTGGGACAGCAGGAGGGGCACCATAGAGATCCTCTGGGGCTGCCCAAGCCAGGCCTGAGGGCCCACCCCTCCTCAGGGGCTGTGTGGCAGGTCCTGACCCGTGGCAGCCATGGGCTGCCCCTCTCCTGTCCTGGAGGTGTCCCTGGGGAGAAGGCCTGGCATCCTTATGGCATTGGGCATGGCCAGGGGCATGGCCCTGGGCAGGTGCACCATCCCAGCACTGGCATGGGAGGCAGGGCTGGGCATGGGGGCTGGATGAGGACAGGTAGAGCTGACCCTTTCTCCCTGACCTTTGTCCCCCAGCTCTTGGGAGCTTCTCCCTATGGTGGCCTGAGCCTGGGCCCAGCTGCCTACACTCCAGGACCCCCCGGTCATAGCTGGCTCTGGGCTCTGATCCATTTTCCCACTGCCCTGGCTGTCACCTCCCACCTGTCACCTCCCACACTTCCAGATGGCCCTGCTGGTCCCGCCTGGGGGCTGGCACAGGGCTCTGGGGGCCCACTTGGCTTTAGCACTCAGGCAGGGCTTGGCTGGGGGCTCAGTTCTCCAGGAGTCACCCAGCAGGGATTCGGGGACAGCAGGCGGCTTTTGTGCCTGCCGGCTCTTGGGGTGGGACGAGGAGCCCTGGGCACAGCTGTGGGACCCTCCACGCCACACAGGGTGCCCAGCTGGTGAGGCCAGAGGCCCCACCCCTGCTGGAAGAACCCCAGGCCGCTGACTTTAAATGTCCCCCTGCTGCGGTCAGCTAGATGTGGTGGTGAGATGGGGAGCTGTGTAAGGGTGGCCCTCACTGCCCCGGCCAGCCCGCGCTCACACCCCCGACCCGGCCCAGATGCAGGGTGTGACCCTCGAGCTCTGCCTCGACCTCATCCAGCAGTTCGAGCCCTGCCCAGAGAACAGGAGCAAGGGCGTGCTGGGCATCGATGGTGAGTGGCTGGGCGGGCCGGGCGGGCAGCCCGCGGGGCGGGCCGGGTGGCTCCGAGCTCCGAGCCCCGGGCCGGGCTGGCCCCCGACCCTTGATGACCCACAGGCTTCACCAACTACACGCGGAGCCCCGCGGGCGACATCTTCAACCCGGAGCACCACGGTGTGCACCAGGACATGAATCGGCCCCTGAGCCACTACTTCATCACCTCGTCCCACAACACCTACCTGGTGGGGGACCAGCTGACCTCGCAGTCGCGGGCCGACATGTACGCCTGGGTGCTGCAGGCCGGCTGCCGCTGCGTGGAGGGTGAGGTCCCTGGGAGGCCCCGATGGCGGCGGGCCGGCTGCGCTGGTGTCCACGGTCTGACAGGCCTGTGCCCACAGTGGACTGCTGGGACGGGCCAGATGGGGAGCCCATCGTCCACCACGGCTACACGCTGACTTCCAAGATCCTCTTCAGAGACGTCATCGAGACCATCAACAAATACGCCTTCCTCAAGAACGAGTGAGTGGCGGGACTGGGGCCGTGGGTCTGTGACCCCACAGCCTGTGTCCTTTTTGGGGGGCAGTGGTTGTGGTGGACAAGGAGTAGGCTTTATTTCAGGGGTTCCTTGAAGGAGCAGGTCAGGTGGGCTGGGGCCACAGGGCCACCAGTGGGAGGCAGCAGTGCTGGAGTGGACACACAGACTGGCCGAGACCATGTAGGGCACGCGCACCCATGGCTGGCCTTGCAGGCAGTGGCAACACTGGTGTCAGCCACCAGGGCTGTGGTGGCCCCAGGGCTGTGGTGGCCCTGGGAAGCCACTGTGTCCAGACTCAAGGTGCTATTGCTCGGCAGTAGCCGCAGATACCACTGAGGAAAATCCAGTTAGTTTCTGGAAACAGAAGGCCACCTCCCTGCTGCTAGTGTTAGTGCCGCGTCCTGGCTAAACAAGGTGGCAGGCAAGGAGGGAGCCACTTGAGCAACTGATTTAGGAAACAGTACCAGGGCCCCCCTGGGAGAGAGCTGGCCTGTGTCCTGTGTCCAGCTGTGTGGAGGGCGTGAGGCCCCATGGTTGGCCAGACAGAGCTGCAGGGTGGTGCAGACCAGGGACACTGGACACTCTTCTGCCCTGGTGTCCCTGAGGAGCAGAGGCTTGCAGGGGGGCTCTTCTCCAAAGCCCTGGGAAGTGGGGAGCTGCCACCTCTGCCCCATCCTCGGCCCCCTCATGTCACACGGTTGCCCATCTCTGCTCTGGCTCATACCCTCTTGGCATGGGTGCCCCCCGTTTTGGTAGAAGCCCAAGTTCAACGTGCATGGATAGCAATGGAGCTGAAGGGCTTATGCTGCTCCCACTCCCCGATCCCACCACGTGGGCTGCGGCCCTTCCGGTCAGATGGTGCATGCTGGGCTTGTGTCTCCCTGGGCAGCCGGTGTCAGGACCCCACGCCCAGGCTCCCGGTTCTGGATCACCGGGATTATGTTCTCTGTTTGCCTGTTGCCTCTTTTCAACCAGAACTGTCCCCGTTGGTTTTCCTGGATTTTCTAATTGCCTTTTTTTTTTTAACTGGAAAAAATGTTGGCGTCTTCTTTCCTCATCCCTAAGATAGCCTCACTCCTTTCTTGCCCCCTCACTCTCCTGGCCTGGGGGGCACTGGTGGTCTGCACCCCTGTGTGACCTCGCCTGTGTTCTTGGCCCGGGGCCCAGGTACCCAGTGATCCTGTCCATCGAGAACCACTGTTGCGTCATCCAGCAGAAGAAGATGGCCCAGTACTTGACTGACATCCTCGGGGACAAGCTGGACCTGTCGGCTGTGAGCAGCGAGGACGCCTCCACGCTCCCTTCTCCCCAGATGCTCCGGGGCAAGATCCTGGTCAAGGTGAGGCTCCCCCACCCCGGGGGCGGCTGGGCCCTGATTGGCCGGGGTCTCCCTCTTCCCCCCAGTGCTGCCCCTGCGTGTCTGCCCCTCCCAGGGGAAGAAGCTCCCAGCTAACATCAGTGAGGACGTGGAGGAAGGCGAGGTGTCGGATGAGGACAGTGCCGATGAGATCGATGAGGACTGCAAGTTCCTCAATGGGGATGTGAGTGGGCACAGCGGGACACGGGGGGCGCAGGAGGCCGCCTCAAGGGCACTCACGTGGTGGGGTTGACTGCCCTCTGCCTGCCCCTTCGCTCCAGGCCCAGAAGCCCCTCGCTGCAGCCGTGGCCCTTTCAGCACCCATTCGGAGCAGGCTCAGTGCTGCTTGTTGCCTGGGCCCAATCTCGGCCCCTAAGCTTGCTGGGCCCCACGTGGTTCCCACCGCACCTTCTTTGCTGGCCTCTGCCCAGCATATCCTGGGTTCCTCCCACTACAGGGCCAGGCCCAGCCACACACTGGGAGCTGGTGGTCCTGCCCAGCTGGCCTATATCAGCCCCACTCGCAGCTTCTCCAACGCCAGAGCCAAGCGCTCCTGCAGGCCAGCCCACCCTGGCATGGGGGTGGCCTCTGTGTGGTGTCCTCACAGCCTCCCTGAGGCTGGCTTGGCCCCTGTGGAGTGAGGGAGGCCAAGGAGTCTCGAGGGCCCTGGGTGCGAGGGGCTGGGGGCGGCGGCTCTGTCTTTAGCCTCTGCTTCCTGGGCACTGCTCTCAGCTGCCACTGCTGCTAGGAGCAGCGAAGCCTGTGATGGGAAGATAGTTGTGCAGGAGGCTTCCCGGCCAGACTGGCTAACTGTTTTAGAAATGCACTGAGACAGCAGAAACCTGCCCACACTGGGTGCCTGTGCACCTGGCTACTGGGCACAAACCCGTGAGCGCCATGCCTGCGCAGCCCCAGGCTCCCCCGCAGCCCACCCCACCTGCGCCAGTCTTCTTGAGTACCTGGTGGCTGGCATGGGTCCCCTGTCTTGTGCTGCCTGCTGGGCACCCTGACTTCCTCCCCTGTGGCCGCTGGCTAGGCACCACGAGCTCTCCGCTTGCTCCATCTGGGCAGCACCGAAGCGGCCAGATGGGCCTGGACCCTCAGCCGCCCTGGGAAAATGGCAGCCTTGAGAACTTCGAGCTGCAGTGTGTGTGGGGGTCCTGGGGCTGTCCCCTGCTGCTGCTACTTGGGGCCACAGGTGCTGAGTGCTGGCCTCTGGCTCCCACAGGCCCCCACCAATCGGAAGCGTGTGGAAAACATGGCCAAGAAGAAACTGGATTCTCTCATCAAGGAGTCCAAGACCCGCGACTCTGAAGACCCCCATGACTTCACAATCTGCACCACGTCCCCGCTGGGCAAACCTGCGCACAGGGCAGACACCAACAAGGTGAGACACAGCCCCCACCCGCAGCTCTGCAGGGGGACACAGGAGCTGCTAGGCATGTGCTTGCACCCCCCATGCCTGCACACATGCACCCCGGTGCACACACCACGTGCCTGCCCTGCACCCGGCCACACCTCTGCAGACACAGAGGTGACACACACGTGCACATCTACACACACATCTGTGTGCACACGCACCCATACACACGCTTGTATAACTTCTATATGTGCCCTGGGGGACGAAAGTGTTGCTGAAGGGGACATGTGCTTCACCCAGGGTGGAGAGGGTCTCATGATTGCTGGAGAGGGGCCAAGGTCTCAGTGACCCAGGGCTGGAAGTTGTCCAGCAGGTGAGACACGGCTGCCCCACCTCTGCCAGCCACAGCCGAGGGGCAGTGTCCACACGGAGATGATGGCTGACTGAGGCTGTCCAGCACACACCGAGGAGTGTGTGTGTGTGTGTGTGTCTGTGTGTGTGCAAATGCACGTGCAGGGTAGGGCGTCTCTGGACAAGGCAGCATACCTCGAAGGTTTGGCACATCTGCCAAAGAGCCCAAGCCAGTGAACTGTGTGCAAGGTGGCAAATCTAGGGTGAGGCAGTGACTGGAGAGCACTGTGGGCTGGCACCTCAGGCTGGCTCCTGGCCACTTCCCAGGTCCTCGGGAGGCGTAGGCGGGAGGGTTCCTTCCTGGCTGTGGCTGTGTCCTGCAAGGACAGTGTTTTTGGAGACAGTGTGTTTCCACCCACGGCCCAGCGTGCTTGGCCGGCGCACATAGGCCTGGCTCTGTTTCAGTCCCCAGGCATCCACGTGGGACAGTGTGGCACACCTGAAGCTCTGCTGGGCCAGGTGCATACTGATGTTAAGTCTGTGCTTTCCTTAGCCAGGTGACACCTGGCAGGGCAGTCGGGGACACTCGGGAGCCTGACACCTCATGTATGAGCAGCTGATGGGCGCTTCCAGGAACAGCAGCAAGGGGAGGAGGGGCTTAGGTCGGGCCACTGTGGTGGGAAGAGGGCCAGGGTGCTCGATGGCAGCAGCAGGCTGTCCCCTGCCAGCCCGGGTCAGCCCAGAAGGGCCCGAAAGCCCTCGGTGGTGGCCGTATGTGAGGTGGACACGAGAAGGATGAAGGGGATGTGTCTGGTGGGGATGCCGATGGGGACCCTCGTGCCGGGCAGCTAAGGACACAGGAAGTCCTGTCGAGGGCCTCTCAGGCTCTACCTGCTAGACAGGGTGCTGTCCCTCTGCACAGGCACCTGGAGCACATGAGACCCCTCGGGAGTCCCCGCAGGACAACAGGAGAGCCAGGCAGTGGGGCAGATGCCTGGAAAGACAGAGGGGCCTCGCCCAAAGTGCTGGACGCTAGGACAGGGGACACCCCTGGGGGCCTCCGTGAGAACAGACCCCCGGGCCTGTGTGGCACTGTTCCTCAGGGTCCCTCAGTGCAGGCCAGGCTACCCACCTCTGGGCTTACCATGGCAGGCAGAGGCTCAGGGCTGGGAGGGCTTGGCTGCCAGCTGCCCACACAAGTAGAGCTTTCACCTCTGTGTGGATGCCTTGGAGGTGGCCACAGATTCTGGCCTTGCTGTGTGGGCTGTGGGTGGCCAGGCAGTGTCCCTGCCTCCCTTGACAGTCACCCACGAGTGGCGAGGAAAGACTCTGAGACACTGGCTGGAGGGCAGTACTCAGAAGGCCCATGAGACAGGATGACGCTGGGCACCCCCTTGTGTGGCTCTGCCTCAGGCTCAGAGCTGGCCAAGGCCCCTTCCCTGGAGGTGTGTCATGGTCAGCTGGGCCGGTCCTGGCTCCCCGGGCGGGTGGGTAACGGGTAGGGCTGTGGCTGGTGGTGGTGACTTTGGAGCATGTCTGTGGAATCACCTGGCCTTCTGGGTGGAGCAGGGGCTGCCTGGCTCAGCTGCAGGCAATCGGGGGGTGACAGGAGGCAGCTCTGGAGCACCATGGTACATGCAGGGCACACATGGCACGTGCCTGGGTGTCCATGGCGGGTGCAGGTGTGTGGTCTGTGCAGGGGCGTCTGCAGTGTGCGCATGCGTGTCTGTGGTGTGCTCAGGTGTGCACATGGAAGGCTTCCCTTGCATGTAGTCAGGGCCTGCATGGCGTGTTACCTTTGGCTGCAGCTGCTCTGTTTTTTGTCTTGTTTCTTGTTTTATTTTTTGAGACAAGATCTCACTAGGCAGTTCAGGCTGGCCTTGAGCTCACTTTGTAGCCCAGGCTGACCTCGAACTCATAGAAATCTCCTGCCTCAGCCTCTTTTCTTTTCTTTCTTTCTTTTTTTTTTTTTTTTTTGACAGCTGCTCTCTGGCCCTCTTATGTCTAATAGGAGTCACCCCTCCTGGAGCCTGGGAGTGGGGTTTGGGCACCTCCTGGGCAGTTTCAGAGCACCTGTGAGAGGGGCTGGTGGGGAGCAGGTGGGGTGGTGGCAGTGTCCTCAGGGAAGCAAGCATTTGGCACAGGACCCTGGGCCCAGGATAGACAAGCTCTGAGGTAGCCAGGAGGTCGGGAGGCAGGGAGGAGGCAGGGACAGCTGTTTGGTCCCGGAGAGCTGTGTCCCAGCTCCGACCACTGTGTGAAAAGCTCATCTCATGCCTCTGGGTCTGGGTCAGGGAGCTGGTGTTGGACCCAGGACCCAGTGTTACTGGGGTGTCAGGTGACCCCTCTGCTTGGCAAGAAGCAGCCAGGCCTCTGGGTGCAGGGTGCTGAGAAGGTATCATGAAGCAAGCTGGGCTGGGGGCATCCTCGACTGGCACCGTTTAGTTCATGGTCTCCCCAGCCCAGGGGACAGAGTCAGTGGGCGTGGTTAGCACTGGTGCTGCCTGCCTGGCCCCAGCCCTGGCCTCCAGGCCTTGCCCCAGCTCTGCGCCTGCCCAGGACAGGCCGGTCCCCACTCTCCAGGAAGGCCTCGGGGATATTGGAGCATCATTCTCACCATTCCCTCTGTCTCTCTCATGCAGAGCAAAGCCGAGGAGGATACAGAGTCCGGGGAAGATACCGGGGTCAGCAGACGCAACAGCCGCCTTCTCATGAGTAGCTTCTCCAAGCGCAAGGTCCAGCCCCGCTCCCTTCCCCACAAGGTGCTAGTGGGCTCAGGCTCAGATGCCTCGATGGCCCCTTCTGGCCTGGCCAGTGCCTGAGCTAAGACACCCCGGGCTGCCCCGAGTTGCCAGGGCCTGGGGGGAGCCGAGCGGCTGGGTGGGAAGGGCTTGGAGCCTGTGTGGCTGCCAGGAACGCAGAGGCCCAGCCGAATGAGGGCCCTGCAGGTCACGGCTCTGTCCTCTGGCACAGAAAAAGGGTAGCAAGCTAAAGAAGGTGGCCAGCATGGAGGACGGGGATGAGGACCTGGACTCACCAGGAAGCCAGAGCCGAGGGTCAGTGCCCTGTAAGGGCAGGGGTATCACCTGGGGGTCTGGGGGCGGTGGCCCCATGCCCTTTCCTGCTGGGGCCTTCCCCGGACACCACTAGGATTCAAGGCAGTTGTGGGAAGGAAACCAGTGTCCCAGCGACAGCCACAGAGGGATGTGCGGGTGGCATGGGCAGCCTGGAAGGCTGGACACGGACAGGGCCGGCCGGGTCGCCGCATTCCTGAGGCCCCCAGGGTTCCTGGGCCCCATCGGTGCTCCCTCCCCTTCTCTAGTGCCCCAGCCCTCACCCTTTCTAGGTGCCAGTTGTCCCTGATGGTTGATGGGTTCCTCGAGATAGGGATTCCCATGCCACGTGGGGCTGGCACGGGCCCCTGGGACACCTCTGGGGTTTTGTGGCAGCCTCTGCCCACACCTGTCTCTCCCCTCCCTGTTTGCTCCTTCCCTTCCCAAGGATATCCCAGCTGTGTCATTCCCTGTCCTCTGTCCCTCCCACTGTCACACTGGCCCTCTCCAGCCCCTGCACATGGCTAGGAACCTGTGGTCACTGCCTTCCTCCCCCACCCAGGGCCTTCCAGAGCCCACATCCTCAGGTGCCTGGGTCTTTGCTGCAACTGGCACCCTATGGTGGCCTTTGTCCAGCTCTGCATGGCCTGGACCTGAGCCTGATGGGGTTGGCACCTGCCACAGCCTTGGCATAGTCCCCCAGGCCAAGTGGCCTCTGCATGCCCTGACCATCCACTGAGGGCACAGAAGGACCCGCCCAGGCCCTGAAGCCCCAGAGTGGAGCTGGGCGCCCACCCGGCCGGCTCTGAGTGGGAGGGCACTGCAGGGCCCCAACTGTCTCTGCCATGCCCGCAGGACAGCCCGGCAGAAGAAGACCGTGAAGCTGTCCCGGGCCCTGTCGGACCTGGTGAAATACACCAAGTCCGTGGGCTCTCACGACGTGGAGATGGAGGGTGAGGGCCGCAGGGTGGGCGCGTGGGGCCCGGAGCCGGGCTGTGCATACCCCAAGACTCACGCTGCGGTCTGCGCCACAGTGGCCTCGAGCTGGCAGGTATCGTCCTTCAGTGAGACCAAGGCCCACCAGATCCTGCAGCAGAAGCCGGCGCAGTACCTGCGCTTCAACCAGCACCAGCTCTCTCGAATCTACCCCTCGTCCTACCGTGTGGACTCCAGCAACTACAACCCGCAGCCCTTCTGGAATGCCGGCTGCCAGATGGGTGTGTGCGGGCCGAGAGGGAGGGGCGTCCATGCTGTGGCTGGCTGGGGACAGGGGCCTTGTATCTGTCCTCGCCCTGACGCATGGCTTTGGTGCACCTCCCACTCTGCTGGGCCGGCAGCCTGGGAGAGAGGCCCCACGGTCCTGCCCTTGTGGGGTGCGTGGTGGTGGAGCCAGCTCCGGGACTCCCTGCTAGGATGCTGGGCCCCACCTCTCAGCTGGGAGCTCCAGGCCCACTCACTCCGAGGGGGCCAGAGCAGCAGGCAGGGGATGCAGTGGCCCAGGGCACAGTGTGGGGACCGCCGCTGACCCCAGGACCTTTTGTCCTTACCCGCAGTTGCCCTGAACTACCAGTCGGAGGGGCGGATGCTGCAGCTGAATCGGGCCAAGTTCAGTGCCAACGGCAACTGTGGCTACGTGCTGAAGCCCCCGTGCATGTGCCAGGGTGAGGCGCAGGGGAGCACAGGGTGCACTAGGCTGCAGGGAGGCTGGGCCATCACCTGCTCCTAGGGTCCGGAAGGTGGGGGCCGCGCTACCTACAGCTGCCTGTGATGGACCCTGCTCTGCTAGGGCCTCGGGCTGGGAATCAGGGAGCGCCTGGCCCAGCCTGGCCCATGTGAGACTTCCAGCAGGGCAGGTCTGAGGGCCTGAGGTCTGGTCTGCGGGCTCCGTGGAGGACTGGATGCTCGAAGGCCTGCGCCTGCCTCCCCTCTGCCTCGTGCTCGCTGCCCTGTGGCTCCAGCTCCTTACCTGGTCTCTGTCCTATGGAGCCATGCGGGCGCTTGGGGTGCCCACAAAGTCCTCAGCCTGTGCAAGCTCCCGGACGCCCCATCTCCACACCGTCCCCATGCTTGGATGGGGCCGGTTGCTGCCGTGGTCCCCAGAGCCCGGCTGCAGTGGGTTCAGGGTTACTGGCTGCTCTGCTCATGCCTGTGTCCTCTCAGGTGTCTTCAACCCCAACTCTGAGGACCCCCTGCCCGGACAGCTCAGGAAGCAGCTGGCCTTGAGGATCATCAGTGGGCAGCAGCTCCCCAAGCCGCGAGACTCTGTGCTGGGAGACCGTGGGGAGGTAGGGTGGGCCCGTGCCAGTGGAGGGCGGGCGCCGTGGGCTCTTGCCACCTCCATCCTGGTGCCCGATGCCACCCCCATGCTGTCCTCAGATCATCGACCCCTTTGTGGAGGTGGAGGTCATTGGGCTCCCTGTGGACTGCAGCAAGGAGCAGACCCGTGTGGTAGATGACAACGGTGAGCACCCCAGCGCCAGCCTGTGCCGTGCTGGTGACAGCAGCCCAGCCTGGCAAGCACAGGCCTGCAGTGTGCTGGGTACCCTGGCCCCCGGCCCCCCAAGCCCTGGCTGTCGTTTTCTGGGCCGCAACCTGTCACTTGCCTCCTTCCGCTCAGGCTTCAACCCCATGTGGGAGGAGACGCTGGTGTTCACCGTGCACATGCCCGAGCTGGCACTGGTACGCTTCCTGGTCTGGGACCATGACCCCATCGGGCGGGACTTCATTGGCCAGAGGACGCTGGCCTTCAGCAGCATGATGCCAGGTAGCAGCCGGGTGGGGAGCTGGCACTGGCAGGGCTTTTGGCAGTGGCCCCAACACACAGGAAGGAGCCCACTCCTGCTGGCTTTGTGGGGAAGCAGAGGGGGGTTTGCCCACCAGGAGGTCCCTGCAGGCTCCACACCACCCCGGGGTGTGCTGGAGGGGTAGAACCCCCCAGGTGGGGCCACCAGTCCCACTCAGGCTGTAGGAAGAGTGTGAGCCACTGGACAGGGTGGGGAGGCCCGCTGACGGTGTGGCCGTGCTCCAGGCTATCGGCACGTGTACCTGGAGGGGATGGAAGAAGCCTCCATCTTTGTGCACGTGGCCATCAGTGACATCAGCGGTAAGGTGAGTGTCACGTGGGAGGACGGCTTGGGGGTCGTCCCTGGAAACTGAGCCCCTGTGGTGAGCTCGCTGGGCTTCCACCTCTACCCGATGTGGAGTTACAGGGGTGCTGGTCCGGAACCTGGAAGTGCTGACCTTTGAGTCTGTGCCCTGGGAAGGGTTCCCCTGGTGCCCCTTCCATGCCCTCCACCCACCCACACCTGGCTCAGTCACCTTTGGTGGCCTCAGCTGGGAGCCCTGACTGCCTGACAGGAATGGCACATGTGGCCTCCCATGGCCTTCTCCCCCTGACACCCCTCTCCAGCCCACCCAGCACATGAGCCTGGCAAGCTGTCTGGGCCCTACTGACCTTTCTTGCCTGCTGTGCCACGGGCCTGGAGGCTCTGCAGGGTCTTGCTCTCTGCTGCCGTCTGTCCGTCTGTCATCTGTCCGTCCGTCTGTCTGTGTCTGCCTGTTTCCATGGGCCGCAGGCTCCCTCCCTGGCCTCTGGGGCCACTCACCGGCCCTCACTCTGTCTCTTTGGTCTTGCAGTGGGCTTCTGTATGTCCCAAGTCTACTTTTAGAAGCGCAGCCCTGTTAGGAATCTCGAAGGTACCCGGGCGCCTCGGGCCGGTGCAGCCCGCGCCCCTGCTGCATGCCAGGTCGCACTCGTTAGCATCTGTGACTCCTGGTAGCATTTTGGAGACTGTCAGTTCATTTGACATGGGTCATGATGTGGTTCCGGGGTGCTCTGGGCCATCCTCAGCCAGAGTGACATTTATGAGGCAGATCCAGGATTCAGCTGAGGCCACTGCCTCCTCCCCACTGTCCTGTGTCCAGTCTCCTTGCCCTTGGGCATCTGCTTCTCTGGTGTGAGCTCTGCCCTTGCCCCCTGCCCCTTGCCCTTCCTCCCTTCCCTCCGTGTCCCCTGTGCTGTCATTTCTTAGCCCTCTTCCATTGCCTCTCAGTCTGCCGGTACCTGGGCGGGGAAGCCATAGGGCCTGGCACTCCAAGCCTGAATCCTGGATCTCCTTCTAAATGGCATCCCAGCCTATGTTAACCAAATTGCACTGGATTTGGGATCTTGAATCAGGGTGCTGATTCAAGTGCTGACCACGTTAGTGCCTCTGCCAGAAGGGCCCCCATCCACCAGGCCCTGGGCTTCTCTGTACCAAGTACAGCCCACCCTGGGGAGCGGCGGGTGCCTTGGGGTCTCTGTGGGATGCAGGGGTGTCTGGCATGTGAGGACCTCTGCTCTGCACTTGTGAGATGCAGCTGTCCTGTGCTCTCCAGCAGGGACCCCGGTGGGGACTGCAGGAGAGGCCTATGCAGGGACCTCCCCGCCCAGTGGGCCAGAAGCCTGAATCCAGCTAGGCAGTAGTCTAGCACTGAGCCAGCTGGGGATGTGGCTCGCGCAGGCCGAGCATAGGGCTGGGTGGGAGGAGGCCATGCGGAGTCCATAAATGCTCCTGGAGCAGTGTCCCTACGGGGTCACCAGGAGCAGGGGGCAGGGCTGGGTACGCAGGCCTTGGTGCATCTGGCTGCGTTTGCTTCCATGACTGCTGTGTGGGGATGTGAGCCACAGTGACCACAGAGCCCTGCTTCTCTGCAGGCTGCAGAGTGGAGCCAGGTGTGGTGGCCAGGACTGGGGCTGAGGTCGGTCCCTGAGAACCCACGACAGGGCGGTTCCTGCCTCCTCCAGGAGCTTGGAAGGGCACGTTGCTGGTCTGAGAGGGGTTCTGTTGGCCCTGGTGGGGCTGCTGGGAGAACCCCTGTAGCTGGCGTTCCTCACGCTCTGCGGCTGGCCAGCCCAGTGGTGCCTGGCCCGTCCCACCAGCATGCCCAGCGGTGCCCTCTAGGAGCAGGTCTTAGAGCTGCAGTCACAGATGGGCTGTGTATTCCTGGCACCAGCTATGTGGGATCCTTCTTTTGCAGGCCAAGCAGGCTCTGGGCCTAAAAGGCCTCTTCCTCCGGGCCGCAAAGCCCGGCTCCCTGGACAGTCATGCTGCTGGGCAGCCCCTGCCCCGGCCCTCCGTTAGCCAGCGGCTCCTGCGGCGCACGGCCAGTGCCCCAACCAAAAGCCAGAAGCCGGGCCGCAAGGGCTTCCCAGAGCTGGTGCTGGGCACACGGAACGTGGGCTCCGAAGGGGCAGCCGATGATGTGGTGCCCCCCAACCCCAGCCCCACTCCCGAGACCCCAGCCCGTGATGGGCCGGGCAGCAGCATCTCCCAAGGTAAGGCACCAGGGGCGGCAGCCATGGCTGCTGAGCCCAGGAGCCCCGCGCAGGTGCGGCCTCTGCATGGCCTGGAGGGCGCTGGGCCTGCCGGGATGGCCGCCACGTGCATGAAGTGCGTGGTGGGCTCCTGCACCGGTGTGGACATTGAGGGCCTGTGGAGGGAGCAGCCGCCCAGCCCGGGGCCTGCAGGCAGGATCACAGCCATCAGCCAACAGCCCCAAGCCTGGGTGGACATGCCAGGCAGCCCCTGTGGCCTGGGCCCTCAAGCCCCTCCAGGGAGAAGCAGAGAGGCCTCTAAGGGCCCCGGGGCCCAGCAGCAGGGCACAGGTGGCAGCGGCTCTGTGTCCTTGGACTCCAGCAGCCCAGACAGCCCGGGCAGCCCCCAAGGGGCCACCTGCCCGCCTGAAGGTGCCCACAGGCAGCTGGGGGCGCTGCAGGGAGAGATGAATGCCTTGTTCGCTCAAAAGCTGGAGGAGATGAGGAGTAGCTCCCCCATGTTCTCCACGGGTAAGGCCAGCCGCGCCCCTCGCACCGTGTCCTCCGCATACACAGCATGCCTGGACTGCGTGTCCCTGCTCTGCTCGGCTCTGCTTCAGTGTGCTCCTGCAGCCCTGTCTGCCCTGCTCCTGCCCCTCTGCCCAAGAGACCGTGGCACTCTGTAACAGGTGGCACGAGGGGAGTTTGGGTCACATACCCTGCCTGACCCAGCCAGGCCTCCCCCCGGGCCCAGAGTTTCCCCTGCTGGGAAGTCTGCCAGGAGACGGTGGTGCAGCCTCAGGGTGCTCCCAGATGTCCTGCATCCTGGGCTGGTGCTCTGGCCTGGCCACGGGCCAAGTTTGCAAAGAGTTGAGATTGCTTCCCTTGCTCCTGGGCCCGTGACTTGAGCAGCTCTGGGAGACCCTAGCCAATCCTGGTGGGCGGCAGGTGGAGGGTGGAGCTGGGGTGCCAGACCCCAGTCTGGGTGGGAGGGACGTGTGCTGGGCCCCTCTCTCTGCTCCACACCCCTGCCCGCCTCGCTGTGCATCTGCCCCTAGTCTGGCCCAACCCTGCTGACCTCATTCTCCTTTCTGTCCCTGCACCCCGGGCTGCCACCGTAGTTAGGGACTGAGAGCTGCGAGTGCCAGGTAACGGCCCAGCCCTGTGTGCCCTGTGTAGCCCCAGGCCCCGAAGACCTTGCAAGTGGGCACAGGGCCCGGGACACTTTGTCCGTCCATGCCCCGGCCCCAGTGGCAGCAGGGAGGGGGGACACTGAGCACCATATTAACCATGTGCAAACGGATAGGCCTGGCTGCTGGGGGTCGGGGAGCCCTTAGACTCGCTGTGCAGGGAGCTGTGGGTCCTCATCTTTGACATGGCTTTCCTTCCCCATCTCTCATCTTTGACTCACTCTTCCCCTTCTTTCCTGTCTCTCCTCCTCTCCCCCCATCTCTGCCCATCTCCCCGCAGACGCCCGCCCCTTCTCCACGCCGTGGCCCATATCCCCCTTGTGCAGCCTGGAGCCCATCGCAGAGGAACCAGCTCCGGGCCCGGGAGCCCCCACACAGGCAGCCTTCCCCTCCAGCCCTGCCAGGGTGCGGCCCCAGTGCTCTGCAGCGACTGTGGCCAAAGCGGCCAGTCCCCCACGGACAGCTCGGGTACCTCCCGGGTCTCTCCAGCTCAGGCCTGGGGACCAAGAGGACAATGAAAAGTCTCCCAGAGAGCTGCTCAATGGTGGGGGGCCTGGGGGGGCACGTGATGGGGCCGCCAGCAGCCAGACAGACAGCAGGAGCCAGCCTCGAACCCTAGGTGTCCTGCCTGTGGTCAGAAGGGCCAAGAGTGAGGGCCAGGTGCCCTCAGAGCCCCCAGGTGCATGGCGGCCACTGGCCGGGCCCTCCCCGACACCCGCCATCTACTCGGATGCCACAGGCAGCGACCGGATATGGCAGCGGCTGGAGCCAGGCAGCCACCGAGACAGTGTGTCCTCATCTTCCAGCATGTCCTCCAGCGACACTGTCATCGACCTCTCCTTGACGAGCCTGGGCCTGGGCCGCAGCCGCGAGAGCCTGGCAGGGACCTCCCTGGGCTGTCTGCCCCCGCGGCCCTGCTCAGCCTCCACTGTCCGCCCAGACCTGCCTGCCGTGACCAAGAGCAAGTCGAACCCCAACCTGAGGGCTGTGGGCCAGCTGCCTCCCGCACCCGACATGCTGCGGCCCCGGCCTCTGGCCCCACGGCTGCCCGGCCTGCACCCCCGGCCCTCCTCGGGGGGCCTCGCCTTGCTGGGCCTGCGGGACTGCCCAGTGGCTGCCAAGTCCAAGAGCCTGGGGGACCTGACGGCGGACGACTTTGCCTCCAGCTTTGAGGGGAGCTCCCACAGCCTGGGCCGGGGCCTGGGCCCCCCAGGCGGGGCGCGGCGGGACACCCTGACAGAGCAGCTGCGGTGGCTCACTGGCTTCCAGCAGGCTGGGGACATCACATCGCCCACCAGCCTGGGCCCGGCCGGGGATGGGGCACTGGGGGGCCCTGGCTTCCTGCGGCGCTCCTCCTCTCGCAGCCAGAGCCGTGTGCGCGCCATTGCCAGCCGGGCCCGCCAGGCTCAGGAGCGGCAGCAGCGGTTGCGGGGCTTAGACCCTCGTGCCCCCCTAGACGAGGAGCGGGGCACCCCTGAGGGCGCCTGCTCTGCAGGCCTCGAGGGCTGTGTGGACGCCATGGGCCTCCCCAAGGGCACCCCTGAGCAGGCACCTGGTGCTGCTGACAGCCTGCTCCTGCTTAGGCTCTGAGCCAGGCCCCCGGGGCCTGGGAGCGAGCCCGAGGCTGCGTCTGGCCCTGCAGGAGCCCTGACGTGTAAGGCAGAACTCAGCATTAAAGTGAGGCCTGAGCCCTGCCTCGGCCTCCCTGGTGTCCAGTCCCTGGGTGCGTGTGGCAAGCCTGTCCCCAGGATGCCCACTGCCCCCAGGGCTGTGCCGGCCCTGCCCCCCCCCCCCCCCCACCACGCACCTTGCTCCTGAGCGACTGTCCTCCATCGGGGCGTCCTGAGACTGTAAACTTCCGGACACAGCTCCAATAAACGTGCTCACACCTGCGCCCTCGTCCTCCCGGGCTGCTCCCCAGGCGGTCCCAGCACAGTCCTTGGAGGGCTTGGTGGCCACAGCTCTGCTCTGGGAGGCCACGCTGGGGCCTGTCCTCTGCCTGCCCCAGGGCTCAGGACAGCAGGCAGGAGCATCCCACTACCTGTAAGGCCTCGGTCCCCTGCTGCCTGAAAGGATCTGAGAGCCTGCCACTGACCAGGACTGAGGCAGAAGCACTGCTCTGGGGGCCAGGACCCTGGGACGCAGTTACTGGCCCAGTGCACATTTGCATAGCCTCAGGAGGGCAGCTGCGGGTAGCCACAGGGCTGGGGTCACCCGCTCCACACTCAGCCTGGCAGGAGCGGGGTCCTGTGTGAGCTTCCGGCCTCCTGGAGCCTGGGGCAGGTGTGCAGGGAGGGGTGAGCTGCTGCCAGCCATAAGTGGGGGACACTGTTGTGCCTGCTGCAGCTCCTTCCTGCACCAGCGGGAAGAAGGCAGGAGAGCGGAGGCTACAGTGGCCTGGAGGACACGGAGGGCACATGGCTCCTATGAGGAGCAAGCCAGGGTGTTCACAGGCCTGCTGAGCCCACAGTCCCTGTCCCAGCTGTCTCTGTGCCCAGACCTCTGCTCCACCCCCATCTCCACAGGCCCAGCCTGGGTCCTGTGGGCACCCAAGAGCCACTGCACAGTCCAACCAGCCTGTAGCCCACCTGAGCCTGGCAGGGAGGCTCTGCAGTGGGACTGTCTTCCCAGGGGGAGGGCTGCAAGGCTCAGCCCTGATTTGGCTGCAGGAGTCAGGAGGCCACACTGAGCCGAAGGCTTCCCATCGGTGAGGGCCCAGGGAGCACAGGAAGTGTGGGTTGGCTGCTAGAGGCCCCTGGCCATACAGGAAGCAGGGGACTTTGCCCCAGAGCCACAGCAGGGTGTAACCTCAAGACAAGCCAGGCTGCCACTGTGACCATCCAGTGCGGTACCTGCTGTTCCCTGGTGGCCACTGTGGGAGGTGGTGGGGCCTAAAATGGCACTGGACACAGGGGCAACAGTCACTGGTCCTAGACAGAGGCTTCGGGCCAGGCCAAAAGACACCTGACCTGTCTCCTCAGGTGGGGCTGCAGGCAACCTGCACAGTTTTGTGCCAGGAGAGTGGTGTTGAGGGGTGGCAAAGTGGCAGCCACTGCCACAAGGGCAGAACCCAGCTAGCCTTGCTTTGCCCGCTGGCCCTGTGGTTCTCAGCTTGGCGCCTGGCAGCTCCTGGTGCCGTCCCGTGCACACACAGTAGCCTTCACACTGACCCAGAGCACCAAACAGGACCTTAGGTCCACAACCGGACAGGCCAGCTGGACTGCAGCATCTTGCAGCACTCTGAGGCTGGGCTCAAGGCCACAGTAGCAAAACCCACAGCAGCCCGAGCTGGTGTCAGCTCCAAGAGCCCTTGAGGGCCATCCACATCATCTCAGCCTCTGCCCTTGAGGGCCATCATGTCATCTCAGCCTCCGCCCTGCGGCTCTTGAGCCAGGAGAGCTGCTCGGTGTTTCACCCTCCCTAGAACATAGGGGAAGGGGCGGGAGGTGGCACGCAGGCCTCTCTGTGACGGAGAAAGACAGGGACTTGGAGTGGGCTTGACACCAAGCAGGGCCCTGCTGGCTCCTGAAGCCAGTGATTGATGGAGACGTAGCACCAAACCTGCAGTCCAGGCACACATGCCAGCAGACGTGTCCGTACTTATACATTTATATATATATATATGTATGTGGCATGTGTGTGTGTGTGTGTATAAAAGATTATTTAACAGTTAAATACATTCCAACACAAGTGTCTCATGGGACAGCCCTGGGCAGGGCGGCACACACTCAGCCGTCAGCACGGTGGACACGCTCAGGTGAATGCAGGCTCCTCTCCGAGGACAAACCCAGTCTTGACAGGGATGGCAGGCGCTGGTGGCGGCCTCACTCAGCTGGCACCTCGTACTTGAAGATGACGCTGAAGAGCGGGCCGCCCAGCCGCTCGGCCAGCCAGGCGTTCTTGAGCACGGCCAGCTTGAGGCTCTCGCAGCGCAGCGCTGCATAGTAGTTGGTGTGCACGGCGCGGCCCATGCCCTCGATGACCACCAGGTCAGCGCCACGCTCCCGCACCAGCACGGCCAGCCCCTTGTCCAGGCGGCTTTGGGAGGGAAGAGGCTGGGGTTGGGCGAGGACCAGCAGGATGCTGCGGACCCTGCGCGTCTGCCCCCACAGTGCTTCCTCTCACTGAGCCACCTTCTACCCTCGGGTCCCAGGGAAAGGCTCCAGAGTCAAGGCAGGGAGGGACCAACTCACCTGAGGTCGAGGCAGGGGGAGCTGGAGCCCGTCTGCACCAGCAGCAGCCTCTCCTCCTGGAGTGCAGAGCTGGGAGACACGAGACAGTCAGTGCCCTGTGAGGGAACACCCTGGGGACCCCTCTTCTGCAACTCCCAGGTCCCTCCAGGCTGCCCCCTGGCCAGCACCTACTGGACGGTGGGGTCCATGGCGGCGATGCGCTCGGCCACGATGAGAGACTCGCTGTAGGTCACGTCGTTCAGGGCAGGGCCTGAGTTGCACGCCAGGATGACCTGCAGGGGAGGCTGCGGCTTAGTCCTGGCCACTCATTGCCCTGGCTGACCCCGGCAGGCCCTGCTGGGCTCCGGTGCAGGGACGAGGCTGGGGCCTGCAGTGAAAACCTTTCCAAGGGGTGGAGGTCAGCCGGGCTGTGGCAGAGGGGCCCTGATCCCCTCCTGGCCTCGCCCACACCTACCTGCTGCCAGGAGCCCGCGGCAGCGCCAGCCCCCCCCAGAGTGGAGGAGCCTGAGGAAGGGTCCCCCACACGGCCTCTGCACTCACCTCTGTCCCTCTAAGGAGTAGCTCCCTGACAAAGGGGAAGACTCCCAAAATGAGGTCTATTCCACTGTTATCTGCGAAAATTAAGGCACATTTATGAGGGGGCCCCTGTAAGACAAAACCAGGACGTTCAGTTGGGAACGGTGCATCCAAGTGCTGCAGACCCCGCCGCCCCCACGCCCCCCCACAGGGGCCGGCCAGGGATGGGGTCCCAGGGCGGCCGGTGGGAGCCCGGGTCTGCCCCTTCCCAGTAGTGCCCCAGAGACTTCTGCACTGAGGCTGGCCGGGAGCCCAGGTCTGCCCCTTCCCAGTTGTGCCCCAGAGACTTCTGCACTGAGGCTGGCTGGGATGTCAAGTGGCCACTATGGAAGGGCAGGCAGGGCACAGGGACATGGGTGTTACGCTCTTGGCTGGGGCACTGTGACACCCCCCCAACCACCCCCTGTGCACCACCTGTTCCCAGGGCAGCACCTGCCCACCTCCCTACGGGACCTTGGCCTGGGCCTGCTGCCCCAACCTGTGCCGTGTCCCCTGCATGCAGGGCGAGGCACCTCCACATACCTTTAACCTCTGAAGCCACCTGCTGTAGGAATCCACGAGCCAGGGGCGCTCTGCGAAGAGAGGGGCAGCATTGAGGCATATGAAGGGGACACTTCTCTGCTGCTTGAGTCTTGGGGGCCCTGAAGGCAATGTGGTGCCAGAGGCCCAGCAGCTGTGCCCCACCAGCCGCCCATCCTCTCGTGGACAACAGCTCCCACGCTGTAGTCCCGTGCAGGATGCCCGTACCTTGTAGCTTCCTCTTCGCTTCTTCAAACCCAAACTGGGGGTCAGACTCAAGGACACTACATGGAGGAGGAGAAGAGGAGGTCAGATGGGCCCCCAGCGAGGCCTCTCCCACTGGGCTGCTGTGCTGCCCCGACATGCGGCTGCTGCAGCCAACCACAGGCCACCACCTGAGTGATGCCATGGAAGCCACAGCAGGGTTCTCAGGCCGAGCATCAGGTCTCAGGGTGACTGGGCCGGGGCCAGGGCCTTCTGTGGCTGGCAGCACTGGGGGTGTGTACCGTGTCCAGTGGGAGGATCCCCGACAACACCCTGAAGTGGGCACGTGACTAGCTGTGAAAGGTGTGGAGGGGATGCGGCCAGCCCTTCTTACGTCTGTGTGCAGACAGCAACTGGGGGCCCAAGAGGGACAGGGAGGCGCTGCCCGAATGCCCAACTGCAGAGCCCTGGGGTTACTGTGGGGAACTGGCGTCTGCCTCCAGCCCTGGGTGGGCAGAGGGACCAGCCAGCCTGTAAGGCCCACTACATTAAGGTAAACTGCTCACCCTCAGATCAAGAAGCCCAGGCGAGGACCCCAGACAGTCCTCAGAGCACGTACCACCACACGTGAGGGCAGCCGGCTGCACGGTGCCCCTCCACCTCGGACAGGAACCACCCCCAAAGCCCTAGCCACATAAACACAGCATAGATGGAGCACTCAGTGTCAGCTGGGATCTAGACTGCACCCCCAGGCTCCCGAGGTGCCTACGCTTTAGGGGGGCAGCCTGGGGACAAGATGGGGACACCTGAGCTGCAGAATGAACCAGTTCTGAGCAGCTGTGAGAGCAAAGGGAGAGCCAGGCTGGGCATGCCGTGATACCTACTCGGACACGGCCTTGGCCCCCCAGTCGAAGACGTTGCCCGCCAGCAGCCCCTTCGCCAGTGCCAGCTGCCGCTCCTCCCAGCCCAGCGTGTCCAGGGCCTGAACCACACACTGGAAGCACTTGAGTGCAATGCCGTTTTCCTTCTGCTTCACCTGGAAGATACAGGACGACGACTGAGCGGAGGTGCCTATGCTGCCCTGGGACAGCCCTCCTGCTCCCACAGGACAGCTGGGGATGCAAAGCCCACTGCGGGGGTGTGGGGTGGAATGCCTCTGTCCTGGGCAATGCCCCACTGCATTGCGGTGGGGATGGGCCTGGAGGCTGAAGCAGCGTCTGGACAGCGCCAAAGGGCAGCACACAGGACCCTTGCGGATGGCCCTGGGCACCCAGATGCAGCCACGTGGGTTGGGGTAGAGGTTCCCCTCACAGGCTGACATGGAGTGGTCACATGGTCCACATACCATGGGGACAGGGATGGGGGCCCTGGCATGCTCAGTCCCCAGTGAAGAGCCAGAGGTATGTGTACAAGCATGCACGCACACACGCATGAAACCATGGGCTCTGATGCTGCCCCGTGCCAATGCCACTGACAGGCGCTGGGTCTCGGGGCTCTGACGCAGGCTGGCGGGGCTCACCTTGGAGTAGGGGTCCGGGAAGCTGAACTCGTTGAGACAGTGCTCGCGCGTGTCCAGCAGGCTGCGTACGGTCAGCGTCCCGTAGGCACTGGGACAACACACAGGCAGAGTGGCTGAGCAGGCAGCCTTGGAGCAGCACCCAGAGCCCGGGAGGGACCGATGCCACAGGGTCACCTGGGCCACAGGCTCCATGCCGATGGCAGGGTGCTGACCCCAGGGCGGGGGGCGGGCACTCACAAGGGCTGGTGCCGCAGGGTCTGCAGCTTGCTCCAGTACTTCTGCCGGAACTTCGTGGCCCTCTCGGGCGCATCTGCTGACTCAGGCTGGCTGGCCACAGCACGCTTCACCACCTGCCGACAGCAGGCAGTGGGCATGGGGCTGCCCCATCCTGCCCTGGAGATTTCCCCAGGCCGGGTCTGCTCACTCCCACAGTGAGCACTGCAGGCCTGGGCACTGATGGTGACCAGGGGCCCCCACCACTCCTCCTGCCCCCGGGAACAGCACGGGGTGGTGTCTTACAGCCTGAGCTCTGAGTTGAGGTGACCCCTGGGCAGTTGCCAGGCCCAGGCCCAGCCTCAGAAAAGAAGAGAAGGTGCAAGCCCTGGTGACAACCCCTCAGAACTCACCCACCGGATGGGTGGGGGAGCGTGCCACACTTGGAGACACTTAGGGGCCCCAAGAGCCACTCTGGAGCCTGTGCCATGTGGAAGGCAGTCAGGGCATGAGTGCCCTACCCGAAACTGCCCCTGTACCCACCTGCACCACTGACCCATCACGCACCTGGAGGAGTTTTACCACCCTTCTCACCCCCCCGCACAGACCAGACCCCCACCTTTGCCCTCTCCTCTGCCTGTGGGCCTCCTCTGTCCCCACCCTCATGTACCCCATCCAGGGCTTCCTCGAAGCAGCTGAGCCAGTATTTCCTAGCCAGGGCGTCGTCAGTAAGGTCCACTGTGTCGGGCACGTAGGAGGAGGGGTCCAGGAGAAGAGGCAGGTTGACCAGGGGCCTCTCCAGCCGGTCCATCTCCAGCAGGTCAAACTAAGAGGACAACAGAGGCTGCGCTTCCAGCAAGCGTGGAAAGGCCCCCAGGTACGTGCCGGGTGGAGCCCAGCCCCTCCCCCTCCGTGATCAGTGGTGGTGGGCAGCAGGCACCATGTCCCCTACATGACCTCCACGGCTTCTCCTGCCCTCGGTGACTGCCTGCATGACATACTCAGATCTACAGTGACCAGGAAAAAGCAGCAGCCACTCTGGGCAGGGCTGCTTGGACACGAGGCCCTGACAGATGCCCTTGCCCTCCCTGACCGTGTGTGAGGTCTGGACTGTAGCCTCCATGCCTCCTCCTATCCTCAGGTGAGTTAAAAGCCAGTCTGCCATGAAAGACACAGAATGAGGACAAGCAGAGGGCACATGGGCTACTCAGGCAGGGCCCACAACTCACCGTGCCACTCCGTGCCCGCTGGGTGGGGCACAGCTCGGGTGATGTGCTCATCAGCCCAGAGCTGCCGGCATAGTTCTCGCCCCAGCTGTACTGGTTTGGATCTGGAAAAGCAAGACGCCAGCCTCCGAGTTAGCCTTGCTTCGGTTGAAAGAGGGAAAGTGGGGGAGGGAAACAGGTGAAGTCGCTCATCTACCTGAACGCTAAACATACACACTGCTGTGGCTGCCCAGGCCTCGGGCTACCCAGTCCACCCCGCCCTGTGGCACGGCTACTGGCCCCTGCACAGCCACCACAGCGCTACTCACTGTCTTGCTCGGCTCCTTTCAGGAACGCGCCGATGGCCCCCAGGTAGCCTTCGTGTCTCAGGAACAGCGCCTGCACTTCTCCCTGCCCCACCCCGGCCCCAGAAGCTGGTCAGTGTCCACGGGCCCAGCTGCACCACTGGCCACACTCTGGGAGCCGCCACACAAAAGTCAACAGGCTGCGCCCAAGGGCATGGGCTACTCCTATGTGAGGGACCCGGGGTGCTGGCAGCTGATGGTCACACACTAGATGCCAGGCTGCCTGGGCCATACCCTTGACAGCACCTGGCACTGCCCATAACTGGAGTACAACCTACAGTCACCGGGCAGGTTCCATACACCTCGGGCCTGCATGAGCTTGTGGGCAGCAAGGGATAGTCCTCCACCTGCTTGCCACTGGGAACATCCTCACACAAAGCGTGCAGGATGCCCACTACTAGCCAGATGGGGAGGCAGATGAGGGCCGGGTCTAGGCAGCCAGCACCCCACTTCCTGGGGCATGTCCTCCCAGGGAGCCCCCATCCTGACTCCCTGGGCACAGTGCCTGAGCCACGGCTTCCGGTCTACAGGCTGCCATGTCTGCAAAGTGGACAGGCTGGCAGAGTGACTGGGAAGAACAGGCCTGGGAGAGAACGCGCCCCACACCAGTCACCTTGGAGAAGAAGTTAATGCTGTAGGTGATGGTGTGCATGGTCACGGGGTGGCCCCGGATGAAGAAGCCCCCGAAGTATACTCTGTCCAGGCCGTGCAGCTTCGCGTAGAGGCAGGCTAGCTGTCCAATGTCATTGCTGATCATGTGCAGCAGGCTCTTGGCCATATCTTCTTTGGAGAACTCTGGGGAGACACAGGCAGCCCGTGGAGGGGTGACCCCAGGGTGTGACAGGGCAGTGCTGGGCAGCAGACTGGGGACAGCAGAGGACTCTGAAGGGCACCTGGCTTGTGACTCAGTCCCACAGGCAGATCTGCTTGAAAACCACTTTTCCTACTGTTTCCTCCGAAGCAAAGGCAGGTGGGACTTCTCTGCTGATGTGCTAGGGGCCCCCAAGCTGGCCGAGGTGGCACGGCAGGGCGAGGTTCCAGGGCTGAGCTCCACGTCAGTGGGCCATGCCCCCGGTCAGCACAAGCCTCGCCCAGGGGTACAGGACTCGCGGGTACCTCTGTCAGTGGTGGCCGACTTCCCGAAGCTGCTGGCAATGAGGTTTCCGCTCAGCCCCAGAGTCTGGTAGGCCCCGCCGTAGATGTCCTGCACCAGCATGTCCACGTTGGCATGCTGGCCCTTGGAGGCCAGGTGGAGTAGCTCGTCAAACTTCTGCAGAGGCAGAGCACAGGGTGGGGTTTCTGGCAGCTGGGGGTCCCCATCTCCTGGAACCAAATTCCTAAAGGTAAGCAAGCCAGGCTGGGCACAAACACCCTCCCTTGGCACTGGGCTGGGGGCTGGTGAGGGAAGCCGGACATGGTGGGCTGCCCACCAGGTTTCCCTGGTAGCTTGGGCCCCCACCCTTCAGAGGGCAAGCCACTTGGCTAGGGGGCCCTGGACCCTAGCAACAAAGACTACAGGCAGGAGCTCTCTGCAGGAACCCAGACAGAGGCCTCCACCGACCCCGGCGGTACCTTTGTCTTGGTGAGCAGCGCCCCGAGCCCCCAGAAGGTACCACCACCAATGGAGCTGCCGCCAATCCACTCGAACCTGTCCTCTGTCTCCACCTGGGGCAGAGCCAGGCAGGCACCTCAGCTCCAGAGCCACCAAGATGCGTGGCCAGGGCTGTGCCGTGACCCACTCCAAGAGCCACTGGGGTATATACGCTTGGCTCAGGCAGCAGAGGCCTCGCAGCAGCTGCTCATCACCCGCCCCAGCCACAGGAAGCAGCCTCACCTTCACGATGGAGACGCCAGAGCCCACGTTGACCAGGAGGTATGGAAATATGTGGGCATGATTGGTCTGGAAGCGGAACTCGGGCTCCGAGTCTTTCTGATACACAAAGGCCTCATGCGGGATGTTCTTCAGTACAAAGTTGCACCCCTTTATCAGGCAGGTCATCACGTCCTCCTTGTCCACTCTGGAAAGGAAGCAGCAGCCCAGAGGGGACAAACCACAATGCACTTGCCCAGTGTGCCTATGGGGTTCTGCCCCAGTGGTTCCCATCACGCCACACCCACGTGAGCCACTGTGGCTGTGCCTGGCTTCTCAGCCCCAGCCTCCACTTACTTCAGCTGTAGTTTCTCCTCAATGAGGTCCTTGAACTTGTAGGCCCCGCCCCCTGTGGCTGGGATGACCTTGGTCTCCGTGTTGACCAGGTGGTCTTTGATGAAGTCCAGGCAGGCCTCGATGTAGGTGTTCTCAAACTTGATGAAATGCAGACGAGCCGTGATCTCTTCCTGGACTGAGATCTCATAGGGCGGCTCGTGGTCCTGCTCTGCATCCTGGAAAGCAAGGTGGGACAGCTGCACGGGCAGGGGCAGCATGCCTGCGTGTCCCTGAGCACTGCCCCATGGCACCAGCGCTGATGTCCAGGGGGCAGGCGGAAGGCCGAGGGCAGTGTCCCTGCAAGGTGGAAGGGGAACCCGAAGGAGGACAGAGAAACTGCCAATACCCAGACACTTCCAGCACAGCTGAGTGGACGCCTACAAACAGCAGAGGATGACAAACAAAAAGGACAGTGCCAAGTCCAAGTCCAGAGGGGAGTGGCTGTCTGAAGTGAGACTCACCTTTCCTGAGTGGTCAAAGGACCTCACTTTGGCCACTTTGTGCTGCACTGTTGAGTAGTACGCCAGCTTGGTTAGTGATCCACCTACAGGGGAAGACACAAACCAGGCAAGACTCAGAACTGGGTGCAGGGGACTGGGGCACCTGGCCTCCTAGGAGCTCTCCGGGGCATTTGGCGCTTCTGCTGCTGGACAAGACGTTTGGTGCTGCCTGCACCTAAAATCCCTGTGGGTGCAAAACAGAAGAAGGGGAAATGAACTATCAAGCTGCAACTCATTGTTCCTTAGAAATTCTACTCCCCTTCTGGTATCTAACCAACCCCAGAACAAGATTCCCCTGCCCACCTCAAGTCCTAAAGCAGAAAGGGAACCATCAGGTCTCTGGGTGTATCTGGCTGTCACCAGTCGCTAGAGTAAATGCAGCACAAGCTCTGATCCTGAGAGTGACCCAGAGAAATAAGGCGTTAGTAGGTCTCCACAAAAGGACACGTACACTGGGCCATCTGTCCAGACGAGTGGGGCAGGTCACACAGGAGCACCTGCCCAGGTGGACAGGGCTATAGGTAGGGCTCGCCAGCTAGCAGGGAGCAGGGGGGCAGCAGCTCCTGCCCTGGGGATGTCCTGAGTCAACAGGGGTGGCCCTAGTCCTCAAATTAGCCTAAGAAGTCAGGCAGAGGACCTGTGTCCTCAAGAGCCCTGTGGTCCCCCAGAATGCTACACACCACTGGACACTGAGCTCCACTCCAGGAGGAAGCAGGCTCTATTCACCAGGGCCACTTCGGGGAAAGCTGCTGCCATGTCAGGAAAGGCCCTGTCAAGGACGGACACGTCCTGGCTGTCCCTCCAGACAAAGGAAGGGCACTTCAGAGGTGACAGCATGTTCATAGACTCAAGGAGTCATGATCAGCGACCAGAAGGAAAAACCAAAAGCTCAGCACTATAAAACCATTTCAACAAATAACATTTCTAGTGGTGCCTGATGGAAGAGAGGCAAATTCTCTCCCTGACAGCAGGAGGCTAAAGTTAGGCTCAAACAGTGGCTTCACAGGAAAACACGTAAGGAACCCGTAAGAGTAAACATTCAGGTCACCACACAGAAGTATCTGAAAGACTCTCCCATTTATCAACAATCGGTCACCTGCCGAGGTATCTCTTGCCCTTGCCTCATTCAAGCGTGACAGCCCCACAGCCTTGCTTTGTCCAGCTCAGGCCAGGCCTGCCTTTGGTTCCATGGACATTGCATGGGCTTAATCTCATCTCCCAGCCTGTGGTCCTAAGCCTCCTGATCCCTCTTCTCTGCTCCAATCTGGCCTGGGCCCCAGAGTCTCATTAAAACGCTGGATGGATCCACCTGTGAATAAACAGCTTCATGAAAACAGACTGCAAAGGAAGGAAGACAGAGGGCAAGGGACTCCTCAAGCTACTACTAGCAAAGCCCCATCATGGAACCTGTATTTTTGGTATGAGTTTTAATTCATGCCCCAAACAGGATATTTGGGGGTGTATGGGGGCACTAGTGGGGGCGGGTGGTAGGTTTCTGGGAAATACATACTCCAGGCAAAGCCCCAAGGCCTCCCAAAGGGCTTCCAATTCCCCAGCCAAGAAGAGAAGGGGTCAGCTGCCTGTAGGGGCACGGCTCGCAGGGAGGTCAGCCCGAACCAGAATCAGCTCAGAGCCCAGTGCAGTGGGCCATTCTCAGGGACCCTGCAATTAGTGTGCAACCAAGCAAGAGCCCAGTGATGTTCCTGGGGCATGGGGTGGGGTCCCCAGTCCAGCACCTGCCCTGGCCCAGGCTGACAGCATGACCTGAGGGCTGGAGGAAGCTTCCCAGAGCTCACCTGCCTGATTTTCAGCACCTGAGCCACACCTTCCTGTCCGCCTAGACTCAGGAGCTCTCCTGCTACCTTCTGCTCAGCACACCCCACTCCCCAGCCCCTTCCTGCCCTCCCTCTCAGGGACCCCCCCCCCGGCCTGTAGAAACCTGGAGTCAGGTCCAAATTCTGCATCTGTGCTGATAAATACAGTATCCCCATGTACCCAGAGGCGAATCACTCAGCTGACCTGGGAGTCCAGGAGCAAGAGAGGAAAAGCCCTCGCCAAGAGCAGAACAGCTGAGGTTTCCCAGATGCCAAGACTTGAGTGAGGGAAGAGGAAACGGGAGATGCCTGTTTTAAAGGACACTGTTGACAAGCACATTTGCTTTGTGGGTGCCTAGGCTAAAGACCCCTGGGAGCTGTGACGGTCCACCAGCTGCAGTAATGAAAGGTCTATTCCCACAAACAGTAAGCGTGTCCTCTTACGACCAGACACAGGACCCCACACAGGGCAACTTTTAAAGAGAGGAAATAAATACTGATGGTTAAAAATACCTCTGCAGTGCCCTGCCATGAAATCCCTCTGGGCCTGGCCCCAAAGAGCAGGCCTTGGGTGCTCCAGGACCCTAGGGCTAGGGCAACCCCATTTTCCTGGCTGTCCCCCAAGTGACATGCAATTTCAATTGACTTTCAGATACACTTAGTCCCAGTTTGTCTGCTGAACAGAACCCTCAAGTGTAGGGCCTTAGGATCGTTCAGGGCACACATCCCTCTGGAGTGAAGGTCTCAGGACCTGAAGGCGCCTCTGCCTCAGAACTTCTGGAAGGGGCTGATTGTGGAGGGCCCAGCTGGTCACCAACTCCAACCAAGTGTCCCTCCAAATGCTTCTCACATACACTCTCTCAACTGCCATCCAGCTGACCTCGCCCAGGGATCACCCCGACAGAGCCACCTAAAAGGTGGAAAGAAGGGCCACCTCTCTATTCTCAGCGCTCCTCCCAGGATGGGGCATCTCCAGAAGATGGTGAGCCAGGCCTAGCTTCAAGCAACCAGCCCACAGGATAGCAGTAAGTACGCTCAATATCCCAGAGCAAGTAATTCTGTGGGGCACTCGGCCTCTGCAAGAGGCAGGAGTCGGCCGCACACCCGCTTCATTCCAGCATCAAGCACCTGCAGCAGATGGCAGCCATTCCCCGTGGGAGCCCTACACCTCAAACTGGCGCGGCAGAGAGGGTGGGGGTCGGGTTGGGTCCTCTCCTGGCCATGCCATTTACTGACCAGGTGACCCTGGCCGGGTTAGTCCACGTTTCTGTTCCTTAGTCTCCACCTGCCACCGGGGGCGAGGTCAGCACCTTGTGCCCCTCGCCAATAGGGCTGCAGCGCCCAGAGTGGTGGGGCGTGGGTCTGGCCACTGAGGGTCAGTGCAGGGGGGCGCCAGCTATCTGCCGGGAGGAGGGGGGCGGCCCGCAAGTCCGGGGCGGCTGTGCAGGCCCCACAGGAAAACGTGGAAGCGAGTCCCTAGGTCTCATATCCCCGTCCGGCAGACCCCTGCCAGCTGTCAACTGACAGAGAACGAGTCTTCTGTCAGACAACCGAAAAAGCCGCGGGCCACAAATTCCGACCCCAGACTTTGGTAGGCGGCACATGGACTACAAGTCCCGGCATGCCTCGCTTCGCCACGTGAGTCCTACCGGGAACTGCAGTCCAGCCGTCGCTACATAAGTGCACGCAAGCGCCCCGAGGACTACCAGTCCCATGAGGCTGCGCGGCGGCCCGTGAGGTTGTGCGCGCGGCTCGCGCCCCCGCCCTTCGTCCTTCCCGCCACCCCCGCTTGCCCCCCGCGCCCGCGCCCTCCGCTCGGACAGCCGATTTAGGCACCCGGCCCGCGGGTACCTATGTCGATGGCGAAGCGTTTGGCGTTCTCCAGGTTACGGAAGACTTCGTCGGGGGGCAGCGTGATGCTCTTGTCTAGGCTGTCTCCGCTGCTCCCGCCGCCGCCGCTCGCTCCACACTCCGCCATTTTGAAAGTGCCCGGCCAGCCTCATCAGCCATGGAGATATATGCGCATATATTTGACTGCTAAGCGCACTCACGCATAGATTATGCTAATGAGGCTTGGGGCCCTGCGGCCCCCACCCCGCACTGAGGTACGACGGCGCCAGTCCTGGGCCAAGGTTCGAGGGGCCGAGGCAACGGAGGGGCTGCCGTTATTCCAAAGAGCTGCAATATTAGCACAGACTATCTGGATGTTCTTGTTTAACAGGCTGGCCAGATGTTAACTCCAGTGTTCTGAGCCTGCTGAGCCGGCTTCTGGGAACCACCTGGGCCTGCGTGCCTGCTGTGAGCTTGGCCCCAGTCTCTGCTAGGGTGACTCACCATCCGGTTCCCCAGGGGCGTGAGACCTTCCGCGCCAGAAGCCCCACGTACACTGGAAAAGTTCAGGACCCTGCTCAGCCAGGGTGGCTCCCGCACCTGCAGCTGGAGCCGTGCGGCGGGGAAGGCTGCCTGGACAAAGCCACTTTCTGGCGAAACAGGAGTTCCAAAAGGCTGGGGCAGGGACAGGACAGGGCTCCAGGGGCCCTGGGCACTTTAGGAGAAGAGCCTGGTTGGAACCAGACAAAACCGATGCTAAGGAGGCTTCAGCGCCTAAACAAGTGGATTTGTCTCTGGCCTTCAGCCTCTGCCTGTGGGCTGAGGTGTCCCTGGCTATAGGAAGGCACAAGCTCAGAGTGTCCGACAAGACTGCTGGGAGAATCAGCCTTGGTCGTGCCTTGGGGACAGGGATGGGTAAACCTGCATCAGGGAGGCAGGCCCTCTCCCGAGAGGGAGCAGACACACTCCTGTCACTGGACACCCGCATGCATGCAGAATGAACGGGGATGCTCTGGGCTGGCCAGAGGGATGGCCTATGGAGATATTTCCTGCAGAGTAGACAGAAAGGGACAGAGCTTGAAGGGGTGAGATAGGAAGCAGGCAGGGCATGGCCCTGGTCTGTGACTGTCATTCAGAAAACATGCAGCATACCCAGCTCCTTCCCACTCTGTCTGTGGGAGCTGTGGTTCTAGGCTCCTGCAGACTCAACCAACATGCCACAGCCTGTCTAAAAATAGGTGCCCTTTCCCAGACATGGGCTCACCCTGGGCAGGTTTGTGACCAGCACCACCTGACTCAGCAGCCTTGCGCCCTGGGAGCACCTCTGGGGACAGATGCTATGAGCCAGGGGTAGGAGCCGGGGCTGGGGACCAGGAGTTTCTCCTGTTTGTTTGCCTTGGCTGAGCCCGTTCCTGCTGTGGGGTGAGGTCCACTGTGGTGCCTGGATCCCTCCCAGTAGACAGCCTGAGGTCCTGTAGCTGGCCCACCCTTGAATACCCATGGGGAACTGGTGAAAAGCTGGGAAGCAAGCAAGACTACTACTGAGTTTTGTTCCTCAGCCAGGACCCAGCTCTTTCTCCTGCCCAGAGGGTCACTGGCAAGCACCCCCCCCAGCTGCCCACTGTGTGGTGCCCGCACAGAAGTACCGTGTGCTGCAGAGCCAGCCCTTGCTGCCCAGGACAGATGGGAGGCACAGACGGCAGAGGGGTTGACAGTTGGATTTTATTAGAAGACTTCATAGCAGTCCGTGGGCACCCACGTGACAGAGAGCTCAAATTCTAAGTACGAAGTGTGCCCACACGCACCCACCCACACCGAGGAATCCTTTAAGGATCGTAGTGGAGGTCCCACCCTCCCCCAGCAGCCCAGAGCGAGCCAGCACCTGTGCAGCCTGGGCGGGCCTCTGGGCCAGGTACCCAGGCTGAGTACCTTCCTATGAAGATACACCTGGAGTTCCGCCTTCACAAAAGGCAATGTGCCCACAGCACGCATGCCCGCCTGCGGGTGCGTGCCCAGCAGCGACGGGCCTTGAAGAAAGTCCTCTACAGGCCTGGGTGCCGGCAGGTCCAGCCCCTGGCCCTACAAATATCATAGAACCCCGCAGCTGGGGACTTCCCAGAAGTCACTTGCTGAAATGCAAACAGAACAACCCCACAGGGTCAGACACTGGGCAGGAGACAGCCCTGATTGTCCTCAAACACCATGGCTCTGCAGGCGGTGCATTCTCGGAGAATGCCCTAAGGCCGCCCCCCCTCCGGCCTGGGGAGGGCTTCTGGAGAAGGGTGCATCCGACTGGCCCGAGCTGTGGTGGCTGCAGTGGGTGGCAGGGAAGTCACCAGGGCCGCCAGAGGCCACAGGCTGAAGGGCGCGCAGCGGGGGAGACTTTGGAGGAGGGGCGCGTGGGCAGGGGTGCAGTGCCAGGCGTGGGGCCCTCCTTGGCAGGCACAGCGGGGGTGGTGGGGGGCCGCTGGAAGTGGCAGAGCAGCTTCATGTGGGTGTCGCTGGCGGCGTGCAGGGTCAGGAACTGCACGGCTTCCTGCAGGCACCACGAGTAGCCCTCGCTGTAGTCTCGGTGCAGGCTCTTGGGGCCAGTGGTGGTGGCAAAGGCTGCAGGGCAAGCAGGGTGGCATGAGGTAGGGCACGGGAGCGGGCTGGGGGACTGGCAGGGGCCGGGGCATGGGGTGCGGGGCGCCGCGTACCCTTGCTGTGCTTCAGGTAGCTCACGGCCATCTCCAGGATGTCCGCCTTCTCCAGCTTGGAGTTGGGCTGGTGCCGAGCGAACTCCTGCTCCAGCAGCAGCTTCAGCTGCTCGATGCTGCTGTTGATGCGGTCGCGGCGCATCTTCTCCACCACGGGCTTCCGCAGCTGCGGGAGGAGGGGGTGTCAGCGGCCGGACGCAGGGATCCCGGCGTCCCGGGACTCCCGGGACCCTTACTCGGGAACTCGGGCGGTGCGCTCTGCACTTACTCGGTTCTTTTCCTTGGGGCTGAGCAGCTCCACGGCCACGGTGCTGGGGGCCATGCTGGTGTGGGCGAGCGTGGGGCCGGCGTCCGTCCCGGTGGTGCTGTGGGCCGTGCGGCCCCTATATAGGCGCAGGCGGCGGGCTGGCGCCTGGGGTCCGGGCACCGCTGCCGTTCCCACACTCAGCGGCCAATGGCAGCTCGGGCCGCACAAAGGCGCCGGCCCATTAGCGCACGCTAAATTGCCTATGAATTGGCGTGGGCACAATGGGCGCTCCCCGAGGAGCAGGTGGGCCGCGCCGCACAATGTCGGGGCTGTGGGAACGCGCTCGCCCTCATTAGCATCCCGGGGCCTGGTGCTGGGAGCCCCGCACCTCAATATGCTGCCTTTTCCCAGGCCGTGGGCTGGGGGCAGGAAGGAACCCCCACCCCTCCCCTGGACTCCCCTCGGCTGCTGGCAGAGGCCCTGAGTGCACACAGAAGGGCGAGCTTTGGATTCTTGGATTGAGCAAGCCCAGCGGCTGTCGGGGTGGGACTGGGGGCACCCACAGCCTCCCTGACCCAGACCTGCTGCCCTGGGGGAAAGGGGACAGAGGTGGCCACACTTTTCCCAAATGGTGTGCCTGTCATCTTGACCACGGGGAGAGAGGGGCTGGGCTCTTAGATGCAGCCCTCCTGCTGTCCACAACTGGTCAGCTGGGACTCTGTCCTCTCCAGGGCTCCCTGGCCAGCTCTGGATAGCTCCAGGGAGCTGGGTAATGTGAGATCCCCAGCAAGGGGCCTGGCATCTGGGCAGCCCCAAGGAGCTGGCATGCTCCCTGTGGTCACTGTCCGTGGTCACTGTCCTGTAGGGTGCGGTCCTCAGAGGGCAGAGAGGGGTGCCAAGTGGCAGGCTTAGCCCTGCTCTAATATGTGCCGTCTCAGATGGCTCTGAGCAAAGGCCCCGGGGGTGCCTGGCCAGCTGTGTGGAGGGCCAGCAGTGGCACTGGGCAGCCTAGAGGAGGCCCTGGAGCACCCTATGTTCTCATCCTCTGAAACCAGGAGGAGTCCAGATGTCCTGTGGTGGCTGAGGGACTAGGGCTGGGCTGCTACCCAGAGGCATTTGGCACTCAGTCCTGGGCACCTTGGTCTGAACCCAGGAGTCAGGTAGTCTGGGAGATTGGCAGCCATGTGCAGTGTGGCCGAGCAGGTCCCCTAGGACTGTGCCCTGCTGTGGCGGTACCTGTGTGACGAGTAGCCTGTTGGAGGCCTGGATCAGGGTGCCTCAGCATGGAGCCATTGGTGGTCAGGACAGCACAGGATGACCCTCCCACCAGCCTGCTGGTCACCTTCAGGAAGGCAGCCTGCCTTCTCTCCGTGCCACCCCTCACTGAGCTGAGGGCCCCCTCTGGGGAGGGGGAGCCCCACACAACCCTCTGGTCCTGGCTGGGTGCAGGGGTGCAGAGGGTGCTGGCAAACCCAGGAGGCATGTGCCCATCCTCAGCCCTGCACACTGGCTGCAGCTGGCACTGTGGGGTGGGGGTCAGGCCAACCCTGCAGGCTGCCAGGGACCCGATGACGTGTAACCCTGAGATGTTTGGGGGCGATATTTTTGTCACCCAAGTCACTTTCCATAGTGTGTTGTGGGCAGCTGCATTTGGGTGTCCTGGGGCTGTGCTGGGGTGGGGCGGGCAAAATGCTCTGCTCCCCAGTGCCTGTCGCCTAGCGTTGCCAACCCAGAGCCTTGTGCCAAGGAGGTGCTCAGCTAGGGGCAGAGGGAGTGGGGGACACGGGAGAGAGGCCCGGCCACAGCCTGCACCAGCTGGACATGGGCTCTGAGCCCACACATGCCCTGCCTCTGCTGGGCTGCTGGCAGAGACCCATGGCTGTGCCGGATGTGTGTGTGTGCCGGGGGGGTGGGGGTGGGGATGGTGTGTGCCGGCCAGACCTGCGCCCCAGGCTTTGGAGGGGCATTTGGCTGGTCTCTGTCCTGCCCTGTCCCCTCCCCCAAGCCAGTCCCTTGGCCCAAATGAGACGCGTGCCGGGAGATGTGGTCCAGCCCCCATGCCCCTAGCTGCCCGCCCACCCGCAGCGGGCCAGGATGGCAGCCTGTGGGAGATGAGGGTGGTGGGTGGGCTGTGTGTGGGGGTCCCGCCCCCTTCCCATCCTCCCTCCTGGGCTGGAGCAGCTTTGATCCAACTTTCAGTTGTGGGAAATATGAAATGAATGGTGTGGAGTCCTGGCCGGATGAAAGGCTGGTTCCCTCCCCGAGTGCGGGCCAGATGGCAGCTCAGGCGGCCTCCGAGGCACACGCCTGGCCTTTGTGGGCCGTTTAACACTGTGAATGGGGCCAAAGTGTGGGAAACTCGCTGGGCTCCCAGCTCACACCATCCGTGCGGAGCGGGGGAGGGGAGGGGCACAGCAGGGCTTTGCGTGCTGCAGAATGGGGGTGCAGTCTCCTAGGTCCTGGCTGCCTCCAGCAGTTTGGGGTGACTCAGGGGTTCTGGCCCCAGCTGGGCTCAAGCAGGGAGGGCGTTTGCCCTGGCCACACCTCCCAGAGCCCACCTGCCCCGAAGGCTGGGTCAGGCTGACAGAGGCTCCGGGGGAGGGGGTGTACTGCCTCCCACTAGGACAGCGAGTTTGGCACAAGATGTGGGGGGCTTAGTCTGGCACAGTGATGCCAGCATTCACGAGTCCAGGGCCCAGGTCATCTCAGTGTCACCTGCATGCCAAGGCCACCACCTCTGGCCTGGGCTGGCTGCAAAGCCAGATGCAGAGAGGCTGGGTGTCGCTCCCAGTAGCTCGGCAGCAGGACTGTCACAGAGGGCAGCGCTGCACATTAAGCAGTGTGTTGGTTCCTCAGAAAATCAAAATGTAGAGCTACCTTGTGACCCAGAAATTCCCCTTCCAGGTCCACACCCCGAAGGGCTGACTACAGGGCCTCCCTCAGCCAGGCATCTCAGTGGCATGGCTCGCAGTTGCCAAGAAGTGCCCAGCAGTGGGGAAGGCTGGAGAAAACCTGGCCTCCAGCCAGCGCGGTCACATGGCCTGGAGGCCCCAAGATAGGCCCTGGGGTCAGGTTGCTTTGTGACATAAAGAGCACACAGGACAGACCTCTGCTCTTAGAGGGGGCCTTGGGCCATCACAGTCACAGCAGGCTGGCTGCTAGGACTGGCTGGGGTGGGGTAGTGCGAGGGGCACAGCCTTGGCTTGGCGAGATGGCAGTGGGCGCAGCCACAAGTGCCCAGATGTGAGAGTGGCCCTTCGATGTGGCAAGGTGGTCAGCTTTCATGTCACACATGTTTTGCCTCCGTGGAGGGACAGAGACTTCTTTCTGGAGAAGTCACAGATGCCCTCCTGTCCCACCTGCTCCCAGGGCAGCAGCTTCTAACTGCCCTATGCTGGGCCTCCTGAGGGGACATGCCTGCCACTCCTACCTGGCCTCCTGCTCAGGCCCACAACCTCTGCCCCACCTGGCTGATGGGGCACCCTGTGCAGGCTGAACTGCTAGGTCCTGGAGACCAGACTTGCCAGCCTCTGCTTGTAGGTTCAAGGGGTTCTTGCGGGGCATGTGGTGAGCAAGCAGGCTGGGGTCAGGGCTGGGTGGCATCTGGGAAAGGAGGGACAGACTGTGGCTCCAAGGTTTGCCTTCCTCGGACCTTGGAAGTCTTTGCTCAGGGCCAGTGGGCGGAAAGCCCCCCAGGGTGGCAGAGGTCACACTTCCTAACAGGTGGGGCAGTTACAAGTCCTGGTCCAGGTTACAGGGATGCTGTCCCTGGTGCCCAGCGCTACCACATGGTGAGCCTGTGTCTTACACCCCACAGCAGTCTGGCACCCAGCCCTCTGGCTGTTAGGTGACATCCAGCTCCTCTCACTAGGTGGCCTGGGGACAGCACAGCCACCCCAGCCTTCAAGGACACCAGGGTGCTAAGTGGGCACCGAAGGGGAGCCACAGAAGGAGGGGAAGGAGTCCGGCATCTGATGCGGCTTCTGTGGCCAGCCCACGAGGGCAGCACTGTGCTCACACCCAGCCCAGGGCGCAGGGGTCTCGGAGGTCCAGTGGCAGCTGAAGCCCTGCAAGCTCAGTGCTTCCTGTATACTTTGCCTGTAGCTCTGGACTCAGACCTCACTAGGAGCTCTGACGCACCACCTGCCGGCCCAGGATGGGGCTGGGATCTGAACTCACAGCACAGGGTTGGCTTCTCTCCGGGCACGCCAAACCTTGGAGCACCGAGGTGGGGGGCACTGTAGGGATGGGAGCTGGGAGCACATGCTTCGGATGGTGGGTGGACGGATGGATGGATGGACGTGGGGATAAAAGGCAGTCAGTGTGGAGAAGGCTAGAGTAAGCCCCAGAGGGTGGTGTGGGCACGGCTGGCTGCAGCCCTGGGTGCTCTGCAGGGGATGGGAGGACATCCTGGGCCCTTCGCCCCAGCCCTGTTCCTGTGCTGGTGGCCCAGCTCAGGCGCTGCCTCCTCCCTACCCCAGGGCCAGGCCCAGGGCTGCTTGGCTCCTGCCCTGCCCCGGCTTCCTTCTCCTAGTGGGGCAGAGGCCAAGCAGGGGACAGACCTGGCTCTGTGCCGGGTCAGGGGACAGGGAACGTGGGCCTAGGAGGCCCCATCCATGCTGTGGAAGGACAGTGAACAACAGGTAGGCAGAAGGCCCACCCTGTGGTGAGGGAGGTGCCTGGGACCCCAAAAGTGAACACAGTTTGGGGCCTGAATTTGGTTAGTTTTTCTTATAGGATTTTTTTTTTTTTAAACTTTGAGACAGGGTTTGGCTTGGTTGCCCAGACTGGCCTGGAAGTTTTATTCTTTCTGCCTCAGCTTCCTGGGTAGCTGGGATTACAAGTGTGTACCACTATACCCAGTTTACTTGTGTAATTTTTAGAGTTTCCACACACATCACACCCCCCCAACATACACGTGTGTGATACACTCGGGCAAACCCGCATGCGTGTGTACACACGTGCTGCTCCGGCAGGGAAATCTGGAAGGCCTCGAACTCTCTCAGACTCTGCTGCCCACCCGAGGGAGGTGACGCAGGGCGGGGATGCCGGGTGGCTCTTGGAGCTCCATGTGCTTCTGGGCAGGGATTCCCAGAAGCACCTTCCTTCCAGGTTGAGGGTGGCAGGACACAGGCGGGATCCAGCATCAAGGCCACAGGAAGAGCAGCAGATGCACAGACCCCACATCGGCTGGAGGAGGCTCCCACGCGTGCCTGTGTGTGTCCACATGTGTACCTGTGTGTGCCCTGGCAAGTGCCCGCTTATGCCTATGCCTGTGTGTGCATGCAGGGCTGCTGCCCTCTGCCCTGCCTGCTGCCCCACTTCCATCCGGCTAAGCAGCTGCCCTGGAGCCATCTCGGGGAGAAGCTGCTATCTGCTACCTTCCTGCCCTGATGAGGGCAGCGCCCCTTCCCCAGTACCCCCTGCCTGGAGTGATCGGGCCCCAGCAGCCCTCAGATCTGGACAGCCCCTGGGGCCTCCACTTCCCCTTCCAGACCCCTTTTCAGCTCTAGGGACCCCGAGGACCCTGAGCTTGGGGGCAAGGGAGGACAAGTGTGACATGGGCCACAGCCTGGCACAGGGCCTGTGCTGCTCCAGTTGTGCAGACCAGTCCAGCCTCCCCACAGAATCCTCTGTGGCATTTCAGGGGTGTGTGGGGTGCAGAGAGGGGCAGGTGGGGGGATGGGTGCCTCAAGGCTGGGCTTTACCCTTGGCATCTCAGGAAGACACCAGCAAACACACAGTCCCATCTGCCTGTCTGTAAGATGGGCTTTCCCACTCACTGGTTTCTGCAAGAGAAGTGTCCAGTGGCCAGAAGAGGCTGGCTGCCCCTGAGAAGGCTATGCAGGTGGGAGGGGCACCCAGAGGGTATTGGGGGTCCCCACCCACGTGGCCTCAGGCTGCCTTCCCAAACAGTAACCTCCAGGCTGCCAAGGTGGGGAGCAGATCCCCCTGCCACTCCCCACTCTCACAGCTCCTTGACCTGCTGGGTGGGGAGCCCCGGGCGCGCTGAGCACACACAGCCTTTGTGACAGCACCCACATGGAACCAGGACCCCTGTGTGTCATTTACAAGGCTCACGCTGCAGGTGACACACACCTGCCACCCTGCTAGTGTGATGGGCGCTCTGACCCTTCTCCCCGAGATGGCTCCAGGGCAGCTGCTTAGCTGTAAGTGCAGATCTCAGCTCTGTACCCCCTGTACAGAGTGATGGCCAGCCTGGAGGGCGCTCTGTCCCCAAGGCCCCTTCTATGTCTGATTAAGGGGGCACTACCCAGGATGGAGGGTCCTGCAGGGCCTGGGCTCTGGCACCAGGTCTAGAAGCCATGTGTCTTAGTGCTTCTGGGCTGGCAGGGACACAGGCTCAGGTGTTGGGGGGCTGCACCCCCAAGCCAGCTGCACCCCTGCCAGGTTCTCCACCTGCTCCAGTAGCTCTAGGGCCATTGTGAGGTTGGAACCCACATCCCTGAAACCAAGGGGGGGACTCCTGTTTCTCTACCGGGGTTCTCGGCCCCTCAATTCCCGGCTGGCCTTGGAAACCCTAGCTTTTGCTACCAGGTTTCCCTACCAGCTGGCCCAGACCCGAGTGCCAGAGGCAGAGATGCTGCTTCATCAGCCCCAGCCTCCCCGAGCCTCAGGTGGCCCCCCTCCACACGGTAAGCCTGGGCTACTGCTGAGGTCCTAGTGACACCTGGGACCTGCAGGTTGGGCCCATGGCGGGGAGAGGTGTGCGGTGGGAAAGCCGGGGTCCTGTGCTCTCATGGCGCTGGGATTAGGGCTGCGAGGCCCACGTGGCTGACCCCACCCCGCCCGCTAGCATACAGGGGCAGGGCCAGGTCGCGGTCCCAAGCTGGTTAAAACCCTGCAGTGTCAGAGAGCAGCTCGTTCCCAACTCCTGAAAGGCAGACGAGCCCTTTATTGCTCTATTATAAGGAGGAGCCAGATGGTCTTTTGGGAGTTGCCCCCCCACCCCCCGCCGTCACCCCCTTCATTCAGAGGCAGGCCCCGGCACTAATGCCGCGCGGGGTGGGGGGCAGGCACGCTTCCCGCGCAGTGCGGCGCGGCGCCTCGGAGCGGAGTGTGGGAACCGCCTGGTTGCTCCGTCACTGGCGGCACCCACGGCGGAGCCCGGTAGGTGGGCTCGGTTCACGGCCTGGGGGCGGGGCATCTCCCAGCTGTGCGGCCTCGACAGGCCTCTGCCTCCTTTCCTCACCCGGTTTTGGGGGCATCAGACCACTGATACATGCAAAGTACCCAGCCCATGGGTGAGCACCAGCGCCCCTCCCTTTGTCTGTACTCACCCCAAGAATGGGGCTTTACACTTCGATGACAAATGTGCAGAAGTGGAGAATCCCGTGACACATGGAATGAGAGGAACTTTTAGCGGGCCGCAGTACCCACCTGCTGCCCCAGGGAGCCCAAGGCAGGGGCCGCAGAGGTGCCCTCTGCTGGCCAGAATAGCTGTCTGCAGCTTCCGCACGGTTACCTGCGCCAGGCGGGGGTGGGGTGAGGTGGGGGTGGGGGTGGCGGGGGCGGGGGCTCACCATCTCCGCCAGCTCTTCCTGTCCCTCCCCACCTGCCAGCTTGCCCAGCATGGCCACATCTCTTGAGGTCCAGCATCACTGTGCCCACTGGGCAGGTAGGGAAGCGATTCAGGGCCAACTTGCCCTGTGGTGGCTGAGGTCAGAGTGGACCCTGGGTTGGGGCAGGTGGGGCAGAAAGGGCAGAGGGTGGGTAATGCTGGGTGCCATCAAAGCCACCAGCACTGCTCCTGGGGCTGGGGGAGACAGGTGTGAGGGAAGCAGCCCTGTTCCCCTTCCCTGGCTGGACAGCAGGACAGGTCCGCTGTGCTGCCCGTGCTCCAGTGTCCAGTGGGTTGGCTGGATGACCGTTAAGGCATCCCCCAGCCTGGGGGACAGAATGGGGGGGGGCAGACAGGGTGGATGGGGCCCACGGCCTTCATGTGTGGTGTAGATGCAGGGCTCAGAGAGCAGGTCCCCTCTTCATTCACCCCCCCCCCCCGCCTGTGCACTGTCCCCACCTTCTGCCCTAGCTGAGGTGCCCAGAGGCAACAAAACCTGCCCGCCACCCACTTTGACTGGCCAGCAGGGTCAGTGACGCCCAACAGCGAGGGGCCACACCCCTGTGCTCCTCCCAGCCGGGGAGCCTGCTGGCCACAGGTGTAGGAGGGGCAGGGCAGGTCGACTACTCCAGTGGGCAGCAGCCACCACTTTACTAAAAGGCCCCATGTGGCAGGTGTGGAGCCCAGAGCTCTGCTCCGATGGGGCCAGAAGAGACCACATGGTCCTGCCCTTCCCACTCTGCCAACCCCAGACTGGGAAGTGACCCCACTTTCAGCCTCTTGCCCACCACTGGGCAAAAAATGGGTCCTGCATTTTTCAACAGGGGAGGAGCGTGGCCTTGAAGGTGTCCCGGCAGGGTCCAGAGTGCCAAGCTCTCCTAGGAGTCCCGGGGCAGCTCTGTCCCACCCCAGAGCCACAGAGGAGGCCCCTGGCCTCAGTGTGAGACAGGGGGGAGGTGGTCAGTCTGCCTGGGCCACGTGGGAGGGTGCTGGGTGCCAGGCACAGAGCTATTGGCTGCCAGGGCCACCTTCCCAGCACTGGCTTGGGCTCTGCTCCTTCCAGGCAGCCACCATCCCCACTCTGTCCCAAGAGGGGAATTTGGGCGGGAGGCTCCCTCCTGGGGGGGGGGTGTCCCCCATTCATTGAGCACAAAAGGCGCGTGCGCGGCAACAGACTCATTCGCCATGGGCCGCCTGGGCTTTGTGCACAGAGCTCCGGGCCCCAGAGGCCATCTGGGGAACAGTCCTCCCCGGGCGGCTGGCTGGGGGCTCCCCCGGCAGCTTTTCAGGCCTGGGGAAGCAGCAGTGGCTCCCAGGCAACAGCACCGCGAGGCCAAACATCTGGCCCTCCAGCACCACCTTGTTCCCACAGTCCCTTGTCCTCTGTGCCCTGGCCCTGGCCTGGCTACGTGTGTGCCAGGCACTACAGGGACCTGCCTCTGCCCTGCCTTGGCCAATGCAGGGCCTGGGGGTAGAGCTGTGGGTGCAGAGGTCTAACCCAGGTGCTGCCCATTTGGCAGCTCAGTTCTCAGCCTCCGTTTCTTTATCTGGGAAATGGGCTGATAACTACCCCAACCCAGGCATCCACAGTGGATGGATACAAGGACCACACTCAGCATGGGGCACCTGGAGTCACAGACCCCTCTGCTTCTGCCTCCCAAGCTGAATTCAGTTTCCTGGAGGGGGCCTGAGACTGCTTGGGATGTGGTCAGTGGGTTGGGGAGGGGGCGGGATGACCCTGGGGAATGCAGCTAGGGATTCTGAGCTGAGAGATATGTGCCTTATTCCCTCCGGATGCAGAAAGTGCTAATAACTGCACCTCCCTGCCAACCTCCTGCCCCCACGTCTGAGTCTGCCCTCAGCCTTGGGCCAGCATGGGCACAGTGTGGAGGCTGGGAGAGGAGGTCTGCCCCAAGCAAGCTGCTCTGCGGGTGCCCCCTCCCCAGGGGCCTGAGGCCTGGGCAGTGGGTGGATAGTGCACTGGGCCCATGCCCTCAGGGGTGGGCAGCTCCGAGTCTGGGCAGCTGGACAGGGAGGGCAGCATCTCTCCACTCTGGGGACCCTTCTTGGCCAGGGACTCCTGGGGCCAGAGCTTAGTGGCCTGAGCCCGCGGGTGCCCCTGCCCCCCACCTTGCTGGGGGTGGCCCCTGAGAGGGCGTCCTGCAGCCCAGAGATAATCCCAGCTTTTGAGAGGCTGTGAGAGGCTGGCCCGGGACGTTCCCACAGCCCCACATAAAGGCCGGCGCCAGCTGCTCTCCTACAAAAGGCACCGGGCCTTTCAGGGCCTCCAGGTGGGTGGGGCCAGCGAGCAGCAGCCACAGCTACCTAGCCACCCCGGGCCGCACTTGCCTTGATGGCCACGGGACCTGGAGGTCCGAGGAACTGGTCCCTGTGCAGCCACCCAAGCCAATCACCCTGCCACGTCCCAAGGCTGATGGGGTCCCTGGCCCTGTCATTCATGTGGGAGCCGAAGGAAGGACTCCTAGGGAGACTCGCTCTCTCGCAGCTGCGCCCGGCCAAGTCCCTCTGCCACTGCCCCTCCAGCCCATGCCTGCCCTTGCTCAGGGTTGGGCTCTGGCACAGGTCCTGGCCCCATGCCTGGCCTGGGTTGTCTCACTCCTGCCGCTTGCCTCCAGCCCACCCAGCTAGCAGTCCAGCTTGGGGACAGAGAGGGACAGTGGGGTGGAAGGCAGGGCAAGTCCTCTTTCCCTGACCCTGCAGGGTCAGCTGTCCCAGGTCAAGAGGGATGCTAGTGGGGGCCAAGGGTCCCTGTCCCCAGCATTAGCTGCTTGGACATCTCTGATGACCTTAGAATACAAGGAGCAGCCTGGAGGGAGGAGGCCTCTGCAGCCTGGACCAGGAGGGTGGCTCCTGGGAGTGGCCGTGGCCCTTATGGGAAACATGAAGTGGCAAACACCCTTTCCACGACACTGACATTTCTGGGACTGCCCGAGTGTGGCCTTGGAAGATGGTCTGAGCCTTTTCTGTCTGAAAGCTGGTGGAGGGAAGAAGCTCTTCTGGACCCAGGACTCCAGGCTTGGCATAGACCCCTGGCTAGACCCCTGGGTCACCTGTGGGGTGAGACTCTGGGTCCCACATGTCCACGGCTCACAGCCCACTCTGCACCTGCTGGGCGGGGCTTGTCCTTGTCCCAGCCCTGCTGGGGGCTGGCCATGGTCCAGCCCTGGCTGCTGATTGGCTGCAGGGTATGGGAAAGTGCCCACCCCGCTGCCTTCCCCAACCCCTTCCCAGGCCGGCAGCATGAAAATACCATCACCTCGGGGCTGCCTCTGTGGCCTCAGCCCCACACCTCCTCCTCCTTCTCAGCACAGGGCATCTCCACAGCTGAATGGACCCGTGTGCAGCGGCGGCAGGCAACATGGGACGCCCTGGGGTCCTTCTGTCCCTCTTGTTGAAGTTCGTGTGCTGTGGGTCCCACCAGAGCTGGAGGCTGAGGAGGCACTGGGTGGCCCGAGTGAGCCCTGCACCTGGCCTGACTCCTTGGAGGTGGCAGTGTGTGTCATCCAGGCTGGCAGGGTGCAGGGTCCCCCATCACAGCCCCACAGGCACAGGCAAAGTTGGGGAGACCTGGCTGGTGTCTCAGTGGAGCTTCCCAGCCCTCTTCTGGCACCCATGGGCTGAGCTGCCACCCAGGGGAGGGACTTGGCGGCAACCTGGTGGCGACTGGGCTGGGCCCTGGGAGCCAGAGGAGAGACTGGGCTGGCTGGCTGCAGCAGGGATCCCGCCTCCCACCTGCCTCTTGCCCAGTGCTGGGCCAGGCTGGCGGCCTTCCAATTCAAGGAGGGGTCCGGGCTGGCTTCTGCGCATTACAGGGAAGGGCCGGGGAGGCGCAGAGCTTTGTGTTAAAGTGGTTGGGGTGGCAGAGGCTGTATGTAAAGAGGTCTGGCCATAAGCCTGGCATTGGGGTGCGGTGGGTGGTGTCCTGCAGGATGTGGCACACACGCTGGGCAGTTGGGGGCACGTGTGGGGCCCCGACTGGTTATGCCCCGGATAGAGCAGAGTGGAATTTGAATAAAGGAGCTGCCTGCAGCCCCTGCCGACTCTGCCTCTGCCAGGCTGAGTAGGGGTGGGGACAGGGAGCTCAGGGTCTCCAGGGTGGCCTGTGCCAACGGCTGCCGGGTCCGGCTCCCACCCTGCTGGCCTCTTCCTTGTTGTGGTGACTGATGATGGTGATCTCAGAGGTGCCTTGACCCCAGGGAGGCTTGGTCCCCGCCTGGGGCTCGGGGCCATGCAGGGTACTGGCTGCCCCTGGTGTCACCTTGCCCCCAGCCCTGGAGGTAAAAGTATCATCATCCCCCTTTGGACATGAGCAAGCTGCAGGGGCAGGGGCCACGCCAGGGACACACGAAGGGCTGGGGAGGGGTGCCCCGACCTCCGGCAGCCTCTGCTGTGGTTGTCCCTCAGTGGCTCCTTTCCTGTCATTCCCTGAGAAAGCACTGCTTTCCCCCAACATCCTGGCCCAGCCCAGGGTCCCTGGAACTGGGAAGGGAGCCCTGCTATCCCCCCAGGGTGCTGTTCTTAACCCTAACCACAGTGACAGCTGGGGCTGGACACAGAGTCAGGAAGCCCGGGAAGCCCAGGTTGGACTTTGGTGCCCCCTGGTGGCTTCTTCTTGTCCACAGGAAGTCCTGGGCCTGTGGCCTCTGGGCTTGGAGGAAGAGAAGGGGTCTGGGGTCTCCCTGCTGGAAGCAGCAGCTTCCTTCAAGATTCATGAGTGGAAGGGCCTAGGGCCCAGGCCATACCAGCCACCGTACCAGTGCCGCAAATTCTCAGGTGCCACCAGGGGTCGCACTTCAGCACCGCGCTGAGAAGGGTGGGGAACGCCCAGCTGGGTGGGTCTTTCCACAGGTTCTGGGAAAGCTAATCATGGTAGGTGGAGATCAGGCGGGAAGTCACCTGTCTGGGGAACTCCTGGCGCTGTGAATGTCCCCAGTGTCACAACCGTGCTAGCTGGCCAGGGGGGCGGAAGTCTCTGTGCTTCCTGAGAGGGACAGGGCAGCAGTGGGCAGTGACCTAACTCTCATTGATGCCCCTGCACATTCTGTACCTGTGAGCCGTGTCCCTGAGTGTCCTATGTCACCTTTACATTCTGGTCGTCCCACCTGTCATGGTCTTTCCTCTGAGGGCGGGGCTACCCTCAGCACCCTGTGTCCCAACCCAGCAAAGGGCAGGTGCTACATAAAGGTCGGCTGAGCACGGCAAGACCTGGGGCCAGAGTGGCAGCCTGGTGCTCCTGGGCCAGCTTGGGCCTCGTTCTTTCTGCCCCCCGCAGCAGCGTGCGGTGATCGCATGATTTTTTGGGGAGGCCCCAGCGAAGGTGGGGGTGAGGGGCCTGGCAGGTAAGGTGACAGGTGGCTCTAGGAGGCCCAGAAGAGGCTCCTTGCGTTCCACGGTTGCAGTTTGGGCACTGCCAGCTCTGTCGCCTGCTCCTCCCTTCCTCCGTGATGGCTGGTTCAGCTATGGCCAGCAGCACCTCGGAGCTGGCGGAGTTGGGCAATCACTTCTGTTTCCATGATGACAGTGGAAACAGGAGATGGTCTCATCTCCGAGAAAGGGTATGTGACCCCGCAGCCCATGGGAGGCCCCGCAGCCCTGCCCCCGCTTCCTGTGCTGCCTAGCCTCCCGCACCAAGCAGGGCCACCCGAGCACCTGCACTTTGAACACCAAGGGCAGCTAAGTGGGGACTGTGGTGCCTCTGGCTTCCTGCTGGTTTGGTTTTCTCACAGGGTGCTTCAGCAGCAACTGTGAGACCAGCCCAGCCCGAGCCGCTGCCTGTACCGTCTCCTGGAGGTGACGCCCTGCTTCTCACCACCCCGGGATGCAGAGACTGCCGAGGGGACCAGCAAGAGCCACGGTGCTGTGCCCTGCTGGGGTCTCACCTGTTTTCCTTGTAAAGCTCTTTTAAAGAAGTGTAGTGAAAGGTGCTCGGCACAGGTCCCCACTCCGGCCTCTTGTACGCATGCTATCGGCTGGCCTGTAGGCCTTGATCTGTGGGCCGATGCCGTCCAAGTCCTAATATGTGTCCATGCTACCTTTTCACAGCTGAGTGTTATCCCACCGAGAGGCAAGGCTCGTTTGTGCGTCCCCTGCCCACAGGTGCACTGGCTGCCTCACCTTTCACCTGCCCGCTGTGCCGCAGAAGGTGAAGGTGGCCGTGGAAGCAGGCAGGACCTGAAACCCTGAGTCCAAGGCCAAGGGGGAGGAGCAGGAATTGGGGGACAGGGGTGTGTGCTGGGCAGCAGCCCTGAGCCCTGGCAGACAGCAGAGCTCTGCTGGGAATTCAGGGCCCCCGGGTCTGCCTGGAGCTTGGCCAAGGCCTGACACCCAGCAGAGAAGGGTGTGACACCAAGCGGAAGCAAAAGGCAGAAGTGCCTTGGCCCCGGGCTGACCTGGACCTTGCTGTGCAGGACAGAGGAGCACACACACGCACCTATGGTTTCCACCAACATTGGCGGGGTCCAGGTCCCGGGCTGTGTGTGCCTGTGCGAGTGCTCAGGGTGTGTGTGTGTGTGTGTGTGTGTGTGGTTCTTTCAGCTGTCGCCTGGTCAAAGCCTCCTTCTCAGGTGCCTGCAGCCCTCTCGGGCCCTCTGCTGCCGAAGGTCGGCCACTAACAGCAAACCAGTGGGCAGGGCCCAGGCTGGGACGCCAGTGGGCAGGGCCTCGGCTGTGTTGTGGTGTGATGGAGTCAGGGTGGGGCCCACATATCTACCCGGAAGCTGCTGCTGGGGTCAGAGGCTAAGCAGCCGCCACTGTGGGGTCAGGCGGGGTCCTCCCGGTGGCCTCCTGTGTCCAGGTTCTGTCCGTGGCCGGGTGTGGCGGCTGTGGGGTGGCTATGTCCAGGGCACACGAGGGAGGCAGGGCTGCCTTTCTCCCCCACATGCTTCGGGCAGATGCGTTGGGAGCTGGGGACACAGGACTGGGCTGCAGGAAAGGCCCTGTCCCCAGGGGCTGTGCTGTGACCAAACTACGTGGGGAGCCCTAACCCTAGTGAGACAGCACACTAGGGTCGGAAGTTAATGCAGTTGGCAGGGTGGATGCTGGGGTCCTCAGAGGAGAGGAGGATGCACCCAGAGACAGCAGGGACCTGTGCACATGGGCGTGTGTATGTAAGGGACTGTGGGCACGGGAGGGATGTCTACTTGGGGACTGTTCTCGGTGCAGTGCTGTCCCCGCCCTCTCTGGTCTTCCTGTTGTTCAGAGGTTCACACCCGCAAAGCCGGCTCCTGCGTGCTGCAGCCCCGCCTGGCGTGGCGTCTACACTGGGCTGGATGCTCTGTGTGCATGTGGACAATGTGTCCTGTCCCCGCAGGTGGGCTGCTCTGTCCACATGCACCCCAGGTTGTCCCCCAGCACCCCTCAACAGGCATCGAAGTGAATCCTGGTTCTCACTGTCACCAGTCCCACGCAGTCTCGGTGTGGTGGACCCGTGTGCTTCGCTTGGATCACATGAGTCACACTGCCCACAGCAGCCCTCGTGGGCGCCCATCCCCTGTGGCTGTGGTGGCCGCTAGGTGTGGCCCACCTGTATCTCCCTAGCTCCAGTGCATGAAGCCCTGGCCATGTGGCCTCCATAGGTCCCTTCAGCGAAGTCAGTGCTTTCCCCTGCTGACACCTTCTGAGCTGCCAGTTGCTATGGTTTGGACCCTGAATGGCACCTGAGTATGGAAGGCTGGGTCCCCCACCAGGCACCGAGACTGTCAGCCAAGACAGCCCTTTCCTCTTGTTAAGCTTTTTATCTCTGGTATTGTGTGACAGCAACAGAAAGGGGACTAACACTGTCTCCTCATTGAATCACCTATGTGTATGATCATATATGATCATATATGAATATGGTTACATGTATCTATAACTGAGACTAAATGTACCTCTCATGGTTTGACTTTTTGTTCCCTTAACCACACATGCTGGGGTGCAGATGTCTGAGCTCCACAGTGCCAGCAGAGCCCCAGCCTGTCCCCACCTGCCGAGCTGCAGGAAGTCCGCTCTGGGCTCCTGCAGGCCTGCGGGGACGGGGACGGGTCCTTGGCGCCTGCTCACAGTCATGTGATTAACACTCAGGCTTCCTGCGCCTCACTCCCTCAGGCAGTGTGTGCCTGTGTCCGTCCTGGATGCCCCTCTCCGCAGGTTTCCCCACACCTGCCCTGGTCACTTGGCAGAAGCCGCTGCAGCCCCTGGGCCCTGGATGTGCTGGGCACTGTCTGGCAGTGACTCAGGGCCCTTCTGCCTACTGCTCCCTGGGCACCACCTCTTGATTGTCCTCCTGAGTTCGCCTATTTATCTCGGGGCCGTGGATCTTGGATTTGGGGGTTACAGTTCTTTTAGACGACTGCCCCCATGATCCCTGAGATGGTTTTCCTGCCCTTACCCCGCTCTCCTGTCTGGGACGGCCGCTCCCCTCATGGGGCCAGCACACCATTCCGCAGGGTTCTTCCCCCTCACTGGGGTCTCACTGTGGGTAGCTGCTGTGGCCTGTGTTTCCAGCCCCCCGTGTCTCCTGGGACTTTGGAAACTGAGGAAGGTCCATGAGGTCGCATGATCTCGTGATCATGGCCGGCCCGGGGAAGGGGGGACTTGGGCACACAGAGACCCCGGGCTGGCAAACAAGGCAGTGACAGGTGCGACAGCCCTGCCTCTCATTTCAGAGCACAGCCCCTGACGTGGGAGGGTGGCCCCTGGCTGGTGGCCACTGCTGGTGCCGAGCCGCTGGTCCAGCTGTGCGGGGCGGCCAAGGACTGCACTGCCCCCAGGTCTCAGGCTTTAGCTTTTGTGCAGTTCCGTCCCTGTGTTCTCTGCTGGCTCCTATTTCTCCCATGCTGCTTCCAGTTTCTGTTAAAGCTGGTCCAGTGAGGGAGAAGAGTCTGAATTGTTATTCTGGGGTCCTAGCCTGACAGTGATGGTGTTGGTGTCATTTCTGGGTCACCTGGCTTTGGAGGGGTCACGTTTTTCTGTTGCTTAGCCTCCTGGAAGTTTCTGGCTGCTCACCTATCACTGTGCCCTGGCTGTTTCCATCGCTGGATTGGGGGGTGGGGTTTCCTTTGCAGGACTCTGTGCTTTGTTTTGCTGTGCACTTTAGGCACTGTGATTCTCTTCGGCTGTTTTTGAAGCTTGTTGGAGCTGATCTCGGGGTCTTGGCTGCCTGAGGGACCCATAGGTCTGTCCACACTGCTACTCAGAGCAAAAGTCCCCAGCCCCTGAGCCCTGGGGGTCATCAGATTGCAGCTGTCCAGAGTCCCTAGGGTGCAGTGCTTATGTGAGGGGAGATTCCAGGGAAATTTCATCTGAGTGGCCCCAGCATTTCTGGAGCTCGACTCCATTGGCATAGGCATTCAGAGCCCTGGTTTTGTCCTCCTTAACCCAACAAGGCTGCTGTGACCTGCTGGGTGACCTCTCCCTTCTGGGCCCCTTATGCAATGACAGCGTGATCATAGAGTGCCATGAACACGTGCTCCTCTTGTGGGACTGACATTTTCATATGGTGCAATTTATGAAAATGACTGATTCTTGCATTTTCTGTTTCTAGCTCTAGGGCAGGTGGGGAAGTCCAGGCTGTTTCTCCATGGTGCAAAATCAATATTCTTCCTTCTTTTTTTCCCTCAGTATTAGGGATTGAACCTAGGGCCTTGGTAAAGAGCTACCCTCCCAGCCCTTTAAAAATTTTTTTTATTCTTAGATAGGTTCTTGCTAAATCACTAATTTGCCCAGGCTGGCCTTGAACTTGCAGTCCTCCTGCCTCAGCCTCCCAGACTCCTGGGATCACAGGCCTGTGCCGATGCCCCAACTGCCAGTTCCTTTCGATGGACCCGGGTTTTCCTCTTCCCCAGGAGGGCGCCGTGAAAGCATGTGCTCCTTGGTCACCCAAGAATGCGTATGCTCCTTGGTCACAGGGCGAACAATCTCAGATCCTTTGGCACTGACCCCTGAGCTGCCCTCAGAGAGCTGCCCGACACTCCAGACAGTGCGATGGTCCCTGTGCCCCAGGGGCCTCCCTGCTGGCTGAAGTGACCCTTTGGGTGCCCCTCCCCTCCTGTCGTGACCCAGCACCCTGGGGCCTCCTCACCCTCATCATCCTCGCCTCGATGCTCAGCTACCCTCCTACCTCTGTGCTCTCAGAGGCCTTCCCCTCCCCAGGTACCTCAGGAGCCTGGAGTCCCTGCTGGTCTCCAGCGAGAGCATGGTGCCATGACCATGGGTCTGGTCCCTCTCCAGTCTCCCAGAGCCTGTTCTCAAGCAGAGCTGGGGGCTGGGCTTGGGTGAGCCTTTCACCCGATGAGCTCTGGGTAGCCAGCCTTCCTGGCCAGGACCTGCCCTGACGCTGGCGGTAGGGTGTCGGGAAGCTGCCTGTGCCGGCCTGGGCTGGCTCCCCTGCCGACTCAGCGCTCTCTTTCCACCCGAGGAGCCGGCGGCTTGTGGCAGGCGCCTGGCCCCTGGGGAGTCCCAGGCCTCACAGTGCTGTCACACCTCACCGACTATCTGTCCCCCAGGGTGCAGCTCTGTTCCCAGACACACGGCTGGGCAGGCCAGGTCTCTCTGTCCACCCGAAGACCCTGAGACTCTGTCTCCTCACACCCCGCCACTACCCAGCCCTGCCTCTGCCCATCAGCTAGGCCCCTGCTGACAGGCACCCCAGTTGTCTGCCTGTGACCCCTTATGCCAGCACACACGCACATCTACTGGCTCTTCACCAAGTCCCCCTGACAGGCACGTGCCACCCACGTGAGAGCCATGGCACGCACAGGGGAAAGTTTGGTTTTTGGACTCTTCTTCCTCACTGGACCACAGCTGGGAGGGCCACCAGGTCACTGCCCACAGAGCTCACACAGAACAGGGAAGCCGGGGGTGGCCATGGAGGCTAAGGAACGGAGGGCGGCCGGGGCCTCAGACCCATCCTCTGGGGCTGGGCCCGGGCACTGGGTCGCCAGCCTCTCAGCTACCCAAGGCCCTGTGCCACCTGTAGGAGGAGGGGAGATGGCTCAGGTGATTTCCAGACAGGCCGTGGCTGATGTCCTGCAGGACACCCCGCGTGTCACACTGGGGATTGATGGACCTGCTTCGTGAGGCTAGATGGGGCTGACCCCACCTCAGAGCGAAGGTCTGGCACCTGCTTGAGTCTCAGGGGCTTCTGCTGGGGCTATCGTGACCCAGGGTGCTGGGTCATGACAGGAGGGGAGAGGCACCCGCAGCCTCACTGGCTTCCCCTGGTCTGAGGGTGTGGCAAGTGGGCAGGAGCCTGGCTGGTGCCAAGGGGGTGGGCTCCAGCCACACCGCCAGGGATGGGCATCCCAGCAGCCAGGTGGAGCCCCGGGGAGGAGCCAAACCCAATCTCTCTCTGCCCATCCTGCAATTGGGAAGACCTAGCAGGCCACAGCTAGCAAGGGACACTTGGGGAGTCAGGGCCCAGGCACCTCAGTTGGGCTTTCGTCCCTAAACCCAGCTGGCTGGTGCTGGGCTGGTGGGGACATTGCACTGAGGAGTGAGTGGAGACAGGAGCTGACCCACTGCAAAGAGTGTCCCTGGGGGTCCCTGCACCCCAGACCCCCCAGGTGAATGCTCCCCAGGGTTGGCCAGGGGATGAGCGAATGGGGATGCCCCTGCCCTCTTTGGAAATCCCCATGGGTGCTGTGGGCAGGACGATGAGTTCTTGGGAAATGTTGGGGGAGGGCACCCCCTCACTGGCCTCAAGCTGTCAGGTGGGAGCCTGAGGGGAAGTGAGTGTGAAGTGGGGAAACGAGGTCACTGGAGGACACTGCTGGTCCAGCAGAAGCTGGGGCAAACAACAGGAAACCTAGGGTGTCTTGGACCTGGCAGCTAGTCTGCTCTGGGCCTTCTGGGCATGCAGAGGGAACTCTGGGTGCTGGGGAGACTCTTGCTGAGCCTTGGCAGGGCTGGTTGCTGGGAGGTGCCCCTGCTCTCCTGGCCCCTCCTGCCTCCTGCAGAGCCCCTACCCTGAGCCCATGGCCCCTTCCAGACACAGGGTCTAGTCCTACCTTTCAGGGTGGGGACCTTGCCCTCACCCACAGGGCAGCAGTGTCCCTGGTGTGGAGGACCAAGGAGAGATTCTCCTTGAAAGAAGAGCAGGTATCTCCATCTCGGCTACACCTGGCATTATTTCCATGTACTGATGTGGACAGAGCTGGCCAGGACTTTTCCTTATCCCTTCAGTGTAAGCCATGCAAATCGGCCTGGCCAAAGTGGATGGCTTTAAACATGTGTAGTGTTTGAAGCAAGGGAAAGGGAAGTTGTTGCTCAACCCCATAGATCCCCAAAAACCTTGTGCAAGCCAGGCGAGGAGAACCAGGCTCCCCACTTGATAAGAGGCTGTGACTTCCCAGGGCATAGAAGATCACACATCAGAGCTGAAGCACTAACCCCAAAACACTAGAGACTGCCTCAGTTGGGTTGTGCAGGTGACTCCTTCTGCATACCCTTCTCTCTGCATATTGCAGAGGTGGTCTCAGGCCCCCTGTCCAACCCAGCTCACAGCACTCATGTATTTCCCATCGTTCTTTCAGTCACTCATTCTCAGGCCACTCCCTTCTTCACGAAGTAATAAAAGGGGGGTTTGGGCTTGGGTTAAGCCTCTGTTCCAGTGAACCATCACCTTAGCTGGACTTAGGACCCCTTAGCTTTGCATAATTATAAATACATCTCAGCGTCTTTGCTCTTGCCATGGTTGGCACTGGAAGTGCTAGTTTGGAATTAATTTATTGGGAGTCCTATAACTTTTCCTTGACATTAGAAATACAAACTTCCCAGAAAGAACAGAGAACCAGGAAGGACTCCACACCGGCTGCACAGGAGCCATGGGAGGAGTCTGTGTCTGCCGTTGATGGTTTTGCTTTCAGTTTGGCCTAGTCCCCGAAGGGAACTGTAGCTCGGATCCTGTTGGTGAACCTTTGTACATTGGCGCCACCGGTCCTACCCGAGGAAGTCCTGGCTGTGCCATGTCCTGACTACTGCCATGGGGACTCTGCCAGGCTGGGGGGCATTCTGACCACGGTCATGAGGGCTCTGCCAGGCTGGGGGACGTCTTGACTAGGGTCATGGGAGCTCTGCCAGGCTGGGGACCTCGATGCTGGCACCCAGTGCCTGAAGCCAACACCCTGAGACTGGTAGGTCCCCCAGTTCCCTTCTGTCCCCATTCCCCCCACCCTGCTCCAGTCCCTAAGTGACCCCCAGCTCTCTCTGGCCCCTTGCTGGTCCTTTGTGGTGGACCACACCCTGGCGTCTGGAGCTGACCCAGCTCCTGGCTCTGCCCTTGATCCAGGGGGAGGCACAGGGGCAGGTGGGTCCCTGGGGAGGGGGCCCTTCCTCGGCTGGGGCTCTTGGCAGCCCTGAGCAGGAAGAGAGCATGTTGGGGCTGGCCATGCACTGGTATCCTCCCTACCTGCAGCCCTGTGATAAGTGTGGTGTTTGTGCAGGGAGATAAGGGCCCAAGGGTTGGAGCTAGGTGGGACCAGCTCCTTTGGAGAGTGGCTTCTTGCCTGCCCTGTGAGGCCCAGAGTTAGCCTGGAGGAGGGTCCCGTGGGACTCCATACCAGGGCAGCCCTGTCCCATTTGTGCTGTCAGCACCTGAGGCCAGCCTGGATTGCTGCTCCCTCTCAAGGAACAAACCCAAAGGATCCCAGGTGTGGCTCAAGGCTGCCCGGGAGGGGTCCCTGAGGTGGGCACTCACCCAGCTGCCAGGTCCCATGTGACAGGCAGGGAGTGGAGGCCAAGAAGGCCCTAGACTGTTCCCCAAGCCCATCCAGGTGCCAGCCCAGCCATGCCCCACCACGGCACTGCCAGCCCAGGAGCTGTTCCTTCTTTTTTTTTTTTGTACCAGGGACTGAACTCACAACCTTGTACTTGCCAGGCAGGTGCTTATGCTGCTGAGCTAAATCCCCAGCCCAAGCTGTTCCTTCTTGTCTGCCCAGTGGGGAGACTGAGACTCCTGGACAGACAGGTGCCCCCCTCCAACTTCTGTCCCCTGCCCAGGCGCTGTGCCTCCTCCTGGTGGGGTCTCCTCAGCGCACCCCTGCGCAGCCTGCATGCAGAGAGGAGGAGTTCCCGGTGGGCTTGGAGTGCTGCCCCAAGTGTGGGCCAGGTAGGAGCCCCGAGGGCCCACACTGGGCCAGGCCAGAACCCCTGTCCTGCCTGCCCTGAGCAGCCCTGTCCTCGTGTTTCCAGACCTAGGTGGCACACAGATAGCAAAGGGCTGGAGTCCCGGGGCAAACTCTGCAGCCTGGACTTCAGGTCCAGACCCTGACCCTCCTGTGTCCAGGGGTGGGCTTGGGGGGTCGGGTGGCCTGCATGAGCCCAGGCTGAGACAGGGCCAGGAAGCCCTGCATCCCTGCAGACCTGTCTTGCCCCAAAGCAGGTGCATTGCTGGAAGGCCCCTGGGCCACGGGACCCCCGGACAACTAGATGACCTGCAGTTCTCGTGGGTGGTGTCACATGTACTCGGTGCTAGGTTGGGGTGACAGGTGAACCCCGTGGCCTCTGCTGCTGAGCTCTGTCACCCCGGCTACAGGTTTCCACGTGAGGCGAGTGTGCAGTGAGATGACAGGCACTGAGTGCTCGCCCTGTCCTTCGGGGACCTACACCGCCCACCCCAACGGCCTGAGGCAGTGCCTGCGCTGCCAGGACTGCGAGCCAGGTGCATACCGCCCGCGCCCTCAGGCCAGAGCCTGGGCATTCACCCCGGGGCTCCCTGCAGCTGTCACCTGGGCCTCCGCAGCCACAGAGCCGCCCTCAGGTGGAGAAGCCGAGGCCCCTCGAGTGGCTCAGAGCTTCTTCCTCCTCGTTCCCATGGCTGTGGATTTGCAGAAGGGGTAGTCCTGCTCCCAAGTGGGGTGGGCGGAGACAGAAGGGAGATGCAGGCTCTCCAGCCACCCCCAGGTCCCCACGGCAGGTGACTGAGGCCAGGGCTTGGCACCGGACCTCTGTCTCCCTGAAGGAGAGGCTGTAGCATCCCTGTGGGCTAGCAAGGAGCCATGGTGCTCAGGAGGGGGCTGGGGGAGACGGTGGGGGCCGTGACCCCTTGGGGTGCAGGAGGGGTTGGTGCCCAGACCTCAGGCTGCACCACAGCTCTCTGACCACAGCCACCAGGCTGGGCAGCACTTATCTGACTGGTCCCTGGTGGAGGTCTGGGTGGCCCTTGATGCTGCCTCCCAGGAGAAAGGTGGGCAGGGCCTGGCAGTTTGGATTGAGGCCATCTGTGGGCAGGGCTGGGGTGGCAGAGACCCTGCTCCTGAAGCCCCCACTCCAGGCCCACCCCGCAGCTTCGGGGTCCTGTCAGGGCCTGACATGCGGGCATACCCACAGGGAGGCACCCGGCCATTCAGCACTTCCCTGGCCCTCCGGCCCCCGCCACACTGCTGTCCTGTCCCTGCAGTAGTGGTGGCAGTAACCACCCAGCTGCTCTCTCAGCTCCTTCTCTGGCTCAGGCATGGGTCTGGTGACCAGGAGGAAGTGCTCCAGCACCCAGGATACCGTGTGTGACTGCAGTCAGGGCCACTTCTGCAAGGCCCAAGAAGGGGACCGCTGTGTCCTATGTGAGCCCCATGCCACCTGCCATCCCGGCCAGAGGGTGAAGGAGAGAGGTGAGTGGTGGTGGCACCTTCACCCTCATCCCCGGGGCCCTGGACACCTTAGTGGCTGGCTCAGGGACCTGGGAGGGGACAGATGTCATGGCCAGCCCAAGTTCCCCTGTCCTAGCCCTGTCCTAGGAGGAGGGGAGAGGGGGCAGAGTGGGAAGAATGCCAGGGGAAGGGGACTTTAGTGGCTGGGACCCTGAGTCTCCCTGCCTCCCTTTCAGGTCCCAGGAAGGGTGGCACTGGCTGGGGTTGATGGGGCAGCTGATGGGCAGTGCCAGTGACCACTCCGAGTGGCAACCCCTTTCCCAGGCCGAGCTGTGGAGGATGAGGCCCAGCGGGCCGAGGCTGCCCGCTCTGGGATTCCCAGCTCCACCTGCCTGGTGCCAGCCTTCTGCCCACCTCCCCTCTCTCCAGGCACCAGCAGCCAAGACACGCTCTGTGCCGACTGCCCGCCAGGCACCTTCTCGCCCAATGGGACCCTGGACCAGTGTCTGCCCTGGAGCAGGTAGGGGAAGCCTGTGCCGGGACACCAGCCCCTCCTCAGCAGAAAGGACCGCAGGGGGAGCCACTGCCTGCCCTGGTGGAGTGGGGGTCCTGGGGCTCCCCTCCTACCCGCAGCTCTGCCTTGTCTTCTCCCTCCCTACCCTCTTGGTCTGTCTTCCTCCTCCCTCTCTATCTCCTTAAAATGGGGGGCAACAGGACAGACAAGAGGGGACAGCCTGAGCTGCTGAGAAGGCCAGCAGCTCCCTTGCCCCTGCCTCCTAGGTGTAGCGGGTGGTTTCAGAGAGAAGTGGAGCCCAGCACCAGCAGCGAGGATGTCACGTGCGCCATGTCGGGCCTTGCCATTGGGCTCTGCATGATGGTCCTCATCTTCCTTCTCACTGTGCTTTCCCTGGTCATCTGGATATGGAAGAAAAGGAAACGGTCACTTGGTGAGCCAGGCCACCCCTCCTGCAGCTCTGTGTCCCTGTACCTGGGGAGGTGGCCTCTGGCCAGGACATGTTCAGGGTCAGTGGTGCTGTCTGGTGGCTCTGTCTGGCTTCCTGTCCACGTGTCACAGGGCTCCTGGTATGTGGGGGTGGGGGTGGGACCCTGACTGCTGAGCCACCTGTCACCTTGACCATGGAGCCTGGTACCCTTACGCTTGGGGACCACGGGGAGCCCAGGCAGCCCTGCTCCACTGGAGGGTCAGAGGTGACCTGCCAGGGTAAGGACCATGTCTTATGTCCCTTTCTCCTTGGGATGCCACCTGTGCAGGCCCAGCTTTGGCCCCCAAGCGCAGACACATAAAGGGGTGGGGTCAGCACCCTGTGTGCTCACCCCAGGTCTCCAAACGCAGGGAGGCCAGGGGTGCTGGGCCAAAGTGCTGGCCCTGGGGGTGGGTCCACCTCTCTCTGTGGTGTCCTTCCTGTCCCTGGGTGACTGGTGACTTCAGGGGCATGGATGGGCTGTGACAGCTAGGACAGTGGCCTCCTGAGTGACAGGCCAGGCGGGGAACCTTGTGTACAGCCCGTCCCACCCTGCTTCTGTGGGTCAGTCTCGGGTATCACATAGCAGAGCCACGGTGTGGTCCCCCACACCGTGCGCCTTTGTCTCAGGGCAGCTCCTCTGGCCCGTCCTGTGACAGGGGTCTCTTTGTGTTCCAGGCTTCGGAGCCTCGATGACCAACGTTGCCCAGGTACTGTCACCTGCTTCCCCTGAGTTTATTTCTGGGCTGTGCGGGTGGGGGCTCTCCTGGCTGCTGGGGGCACCAAGTCCTTAGTTTACAGCTAAGCCAGACCCTCACATTGAGGGCAGCAGCAGGGTCAGGCCGTGGCTGGGCACCTGGACACACATCCTCCACTTTCCCAGCAGGGGCAGCAGCGGGGTGGAGCAGAGAAGCTTGAGGTTACCGAGGCGCTGCAGTCCTGTCCCGACGTCACCACCGTGGCCGTGGAGGAGACAGCTATGTTCGGAGAAAATGACCCCCACCGCTGACTGCTCGGTTCTAGGAAGCCACAGCTCGGTTGTGGGATGGCACTGCTGGCAGGGGCAGGCACCGTGCTGAGGTGGAGTGGTGACACTAAGGTTCCCACAGGCAGCCCGAACCTGTCATCACCCAGGAAGCCAGTGCCACAGGACGGTGCAGTGGCAGCTGCCCTGACTGCAGGCCCTGCTCGTGGCCCTCCCAATGCTCGCCCAGCCCAGTTCCTGTCCCGCCTGCATCCTGGAGCCTGGTCTTGGTCATCTGTTGGCCGGCAGCTCTGCCCACCCCAGGGTGGGCTGGCCACAGAGGGGGCGTGAAACCCCTGTCCAGTTTTATAAGGTCTGTTTATACCAGACATTTCAGCCCTGCATAGATACGGCTTCTTGCCCGCTGGGACTCCTGCCTGCACTGCGATGGCTTGGGGGCCGCCACACAGGGCTGGCACCACAGCTCGGGGCGTCCTCAGGCAGGAGCTGCATCCCCAACTCCCTCCTGGACCTCGGGATGACCTTGGGGCTCCTTGGTTGCTCACTGGGATCAACTCCATACTGGTCTTCATTTCTTTCCTGCCATCTCTGTGGGCTCTTTGCCCACAGGGTCCTGGGTTCCTTCAGTGTCACACAAGAGCCTCCTGCATTCCTGGCTCAGCAGGTTCGTCTCCGCCCCGGTTCTGGGGTCTCATTTCTCCTGAGAGTGCTGGGTGCTTTATGGAGGATGGGCTTCGGGGCCAGCCCCGGATTAAGTACTTCCTGGGCCTCAAGCATGCTAGGCAAGGGCTCTTCCACTGAGCTAAACCCAGGCCTTTCGTTTGATTTTGCTTTTAAAATTTACTTCGTGACATTGTCTGGCTAAGTTACCCAGGCTGGCTTTGAACTTTCAATTCTCCTGCCTCCCACTGCTCCGTGGATATAGGTATTCATTGTGGGGTGTCCAGGCCTCTAGGAATTCACCATGGACAGACTTAGGAACACTCCTTCCACACGTGTGTGAGCACAGATGCAGGCTTGGACGTAGAAGCAGGCGAGCAGAGGTGCAGAACTGAAGTGCGTGTGGCCTCACGCCGATTGAGACTCGAGCATGCTGTGCATCTCGCTGGACATTGGCAAATGTGGGTCCCTCACCAGGTGCAAACCTGGCCCCTTAACCAGGCCCCACTGGCTGGTACTCAGGTTAGTGCCACAGCTCGGCTGGCTGAGCATTAGTGGCTGTTTGTGCTTTAGGGTTTTTGGCACAAACACTGCAGACAGTGCTGCAGGTTAATTTTTATTTTGTTCTTGTTTTTAAATGTGTGAGTTTAGTCATTTGGAATGTGATTGTATTCACTGCTGGAGTTTGACTTTTCTTTGCACTTTCATCCCCTCCCTTCTCTTTATTTTCATCTGTCTGTCTGTCTGTCTCCTATCTAATCTGTCTTCCTACTTTTTAGATCTGTGGATCATTAAAAAGGCTTGAGTGCTTCTATTAGTGTCTAGGAGGTCCGAGTAAGAGGCAAGAACTGGCGGGTTGTGGGTGCTGTCTACAGGACTCTCCCTCTGAAGCGAAGATTCCCGAGCGCTGGCAGCGCAGCACGTGGGAGGCTTCCTCTGTGAGGTGCGAGGCAGACATCAAACCAGGACTCCAGCGAGTTGTGGAAAAGGCCTCCCGGTGACACACCAGGCTCCATCCACCAGGTCCTGCTTGTCTCAGATGCCGTTCACCCATGCAGATCCAGCCTGGAAGACAAAGTGCTCCTGAGTCAAAACCCTGTGATGGTGCTGGATTGAACTCACGACCGTGCGCTTGCAAGGCAGGCACCTATGCCGCTGAGCTAAATCCCCGGCCCCTGGAGCTTGGAGCTTTATGATCTGATCCTGGTGGGTCAGCACCAGAGATAGGTGGGGTCAGCCTGTGATAACCAGGAATATTCTGGCTTGGATGAAGTCACTTTTTTTTTTTTTTTTTTTTTTTGGTGCCAGGAATCAAACTCAGGACCTGCTTGCCAGGCAGGCACTTATGCTGCTGAGCTATATCCCTGCCCTCAGGAAGAAGTCACTTTTGTCCTGATTACCTTATGATTTCCCCTGGCCTAGATCTCGGGGATCTGCTGCCCAGGACCACACGTTTGACCTTCAGCCCCCAGTGCCTTGTGTGCTGCAGTCCTGGCTGCATATGTTCTGTCTCAAGGCTCCTTTGGGTGCGTCTCGTACTCAGGGCTGGTTGCTCCAAAGCATCACCTCTCAACAGAGCTTCAGATGATTTAAGTGTCCACATGGCTAGAAGGAGGGCATCTAGCCCACACTTGGGCCTATACCCGCCTCTCTTAGCTATCAACAGCCAGGGCACTGAAGACCTCAAAGACAGAGGCCAGCACAGTCCTGCAGCAGAACCCCGGCTTCCCGGATACCTCACGGGCCCTGGGCCTTGAGATCTTTCTCCAGCTGATGGAGTACTTGACTCAGGAGGTGCTTAGCGATGCACCTGGTGACCCTCGGGGCTGGGGCTCGCAGTCCTGCAGGAGGGGAGCCACCATTTCCATCCAGACAGGGCTTGTGTCACATCAAGTTGAGGACTGAAATCAATGACCAAGGGGCCCAGGAAGCAGAGTGTTTATTGGAAGTGTAAGGGGAAGACAATAGACTCGGCCAGCCTGGGGCTCAGCCAGCCTGGGGCTCAGCTATCTCTAGCATGACATCCGCCCAACTTGGTATGGGGCCCAGAGGAGCAACTTATCTCTCCAAGAGTAACTTCTGTGTTCTCCTTATTCCACAGATAAACCTCCGGCTCCCTTTCTGTGCATGCGCTGAGCCCTCTCCAATTCCAAGACCCCACAGCCACCCAGGCCTCCACCCCAGCCCCCGGAAATCTCTGTGTCCTGTTTTGCACGTGTAGATGCTCCTTCAAATCAGCTGTTGTGTCACTTTGCCCACCTCCCAAACCCCTCCCCTAGCCAGACTTAAAAGCATCAGTGCTCTGTTCCCGCAGGGGTGCATTTGTCTCTTCTGCAGCCCTCCCTTGCCCACAGTAAAGTCTTCTTTTCTACTTTCTTTGTCTCTTCATCATGCCAAAACCTTTTTTTAATTTTTTTTCTTCGTCTTTTTGAGACAAGATCTCTCTATGCAGTTCAGGCTGGCCTTGAGCTCACTATGTAGCCTAGGCTGGTCTCAAACTCACAACGATCCTCCTGCCTCAGCTTCCCAAGTGCTGGGATTACAGGCGTGTGCCACCATGCCCAGTTTATCACACCAAAATCGTATCGGAGGGAAGCTCTCAGTAGTTGGGACCTGAAAAGGGTTGCCAGAGTGGGCATGAAACTAGTGGCCAGCTCCTCTGGCTATGAGAGGTCAAGGTGGCACCAGTGGCTGTTTGGGCCCGTGCTGTCACAGGACCAGCAGAGAAATGGATCACAGGTGCTTTGGGTCACCAGGAGCCTTGCTGCATTGTTAGGGAGAAGGGGGTCGATTGGCCCAGTGATCCCCTGCCCGCGTTTGCTTTTATGTTCCCGAGCCTAGAGATCCATGCAGACTGACTTAAAGCCTAACCTATGGATGTGCTGTTTTCTTGGAAAGGCCACCAGCCCGACTCTCCCTTAGGCCCTGTGCTTTGCTGGTTGCCTATTCATAAACTGAAGAGCTGAGCTCCCTCTCACAGCACCCTCTCTCTACCTCTGGCCTTTTTCTAGGGTGCTTCTGGAGGTGGAGCCCCTTCCCCTCTCTAGGACTGGCTTCTGGGCCATGTGGTGGACATATCCTCCTCTGAGCTCCTAGGCACTGCTTGGCCTCTTTGACTCTTTCTGCCTTCATTATGTGGGAAATGAATCCCTTTCCCCCACCTGGTCCCCCAACACCAACCCCAGCACTGCCACCCTCCTGGGCTGAGGGCAGCAGCCCCCTGCCAGGCCTCAGCTGTCCCATCTCTTCTGGGAAGCCTGTGATCAGTGTGGCCATCCCCTTCCTTCCTTCTCTGGCCCCACATGGGCCCCTGGAACTTGTGGTGTCTGATACCAGTCTCCTGAGAAGCAGGCCCTCTGCCACACGGGCCAGGCTGGAGGGGCCCATTGTTGGCAGATAGCCACTAGTGGGCCTGAGGGACAAGGGCTGGCTGTGAGTCCAAAATACCATGATTTCCAGTTAAGTAAAGAAACAAAAACTTCAGTGTATTATCTATTTGTAATCATTTGGGAGATCTTGGGACTAAAGCGATACCATAGAGCACAGTGACATTGTAAGTCACGTATGTGCCCACAAGTCTCCTAAATCCTGGCCACCTGGCCACTCAGGTCCAGAGCAAGGCATACAGTAGTCCTGGCTGTTACAGAGCACAGTCTAATGATGCCAGGAAAGGAATGGTTCTTTAAAGGCTCTCCTGCTTCGGGCTGGTTTAGTTAAAAACCATAGGAACATAACACTGGGTGCAGCAGACCCTGTCTCTTACTTTTCTTCTGTAAATTTGTACTGTAGCATAATAGTAGCTGGCTGTGCATCTCAGTACCTTTCCTTGACAGATACAGAAACCAGTGTATGTGTTTACCCACTTGGTATGATGACAAACAAGTGTGTGCGCATGTGCAGAAGTGGCAAAATGGAAATTTTACCCACCTTATGCTCCAGCTGACTGATTTTGCATATGTTTAACAGAAGGACCAATAGACCCACACTATTCCAGTATTTGTTTAAAACAAAAGTTGTCTTTTGATTTTCTGGTAGAAGTGGCCCAATTCAGTACCATGGCACATGAAAAACCAGAGTTGAAAGTTTTGGAGGAAGTCAGAAGTGAATCATCACATTACCCATGCATGGATGATGAAGATGGTCCATTATGGTAAAATACATGCTTTCAGAGCAGAAGAGTGGTGTGGGCCAGTGAGGAGGAGGAGGATGGTGACTTTGACACTGGCCATGGGAGCCAGAGTTCCTGTGACAGTGAAATGGAGAAAGAATCAACTGATACAGATGGGGGAATGCAGGCCTCCTTGACTCAGTGATGAAGGAAACAGCAACGTGAGTATGGGTTTCCCTAGTTGAAATGTCGTGAGATGGAACCATCCAATGGTAGAACTAAGTCCAAAAATATAGGGAAGGTCTTGGCAAGGATGAAAGGCACTGGACAGAATGCCAGCCCTGCTATTCAATGCTGGAAATGGTAACAGGCAAAATGCCACAGGATGCTGTGAAATACACAATGGCAAGTAAAATGTTCTATATGCACCAATAGCCATATTTAAAAATGTATTTATTAAGACACCTCACTAGCTACACTAAAGTACTCATGGGTCTGCTGTACTTAGCAGGGATTTCTCATGGTGATCACAGGAATATAAAAGACTTATGGAAAAGCACTGGGTTACAATATGGCATAAAAATTTATGCTCTTGTAGATGCAAAGACATTATGCTTTCAGTTTAGTCATTTATCCTGTAACGCAGTCACTGGGTCCTTCTTTGTACAGTAATGAAAGAATGATGCTGTGAACAGACTTACTGCTCCCATCTCCCAAACTAATTAGAATGTGACATTCAACAATTGGTTTATGGGTTTCCAATTGATGTTGCATTTATTAACAGCACAAGCTGACCAGCACAGGAATTGTACACAGGAACAAAGCAGAAATTCCCAAGGCAATGTTGCAGTTTAAATACAGAGAACTGTATAGTACAATATTTGGGTTTCAGAAAGATATAACGTTGGCCTTGTGTATGGCAAAGAAAAACAAACTGGTACTGCTGATGTTGACATTCCACCATGTGGAAGTTTTGATAGGGAAACCTCCACAAAGCAGAAAGCTGAGATGGAAACTTTATACAACGAAACCAAAGGTGGGGTAGATGTTATTGATGAGTCATGCAGCAACCACGATGTCACTTGGAACCCAAAGCATTGGCCAATGGTCATAGGTTACCCTATCCTAAACACGTGTGGCATAGTTTGATAGTTTACAAAGAAAATAACAAGTGAAAAATATCAAGGAGAAATTTCTTATAGGATTCAGACTGGAGCTTATAGAAGGTCATCTATGGCAGAGGAAATACAAAATGTTTCTGCCCAAACTACCCAAAAAATTGTGAAGTACACCGGTGAGATGACAGGTGAACAGGCAGGTGCAGCATCACAAAGGCCGCTATAATAACAGGAAAACCAAAGAGATGCCAACTGTGCCCTACAAGAAAGTGCCACAAAGTACCTCAAAACATAACATTTATGCATCAGTGTAAGTGATACTTGTATTTGGAATATGTAGTTCTCAAGTGTGAAGACTGCTTTGGGTGAGATAGTTGGACAGCTTGTTTTTGTGGCAGGCTTTTGCTTGTGTTTACATTGTAGTTCACATAGGTTTTTATTTTTGATGTTACCTTTTAAGTTTTAGAAGCAAGTAAACAGCCAGTATGAAAATGCTGATGTCTGTTGTAAGTGCTCATTACACATTTGACATTTTTTTGTTGGTGTCTCATTTCCCTGCTAAGTGCATGTTGTACAAGATAGTAGGAAGCTCCTGACAAAACAGGAAGAGGTGACAAGACTGCCACATAGGGAAAGGAAAGCTAAGCATGCACGCTGTCAGTGTGAGACGTGTGCACAGAACACAACAGTTGTCACATGTGAAAGTCACTTTGGGTGTGACGGGTGAAGCAAACCTCATTTTTGTGGTAGTTCTATTGATGCTTTCATTATAGTTCATATAGGAATTTATTTCTGATGTTATCTTTTGGTTTTGTAAGCAAGTACAGCTGATGTGAAAATGTTACGTCTATTTTAAATGCACAATACATACTAAGAATGTAATACTTCTTTTGATTTTTTTGCTCTTGTTAACTACACGCTGTATAATGTAAGAATCTCTTGACAAAACAGCAAGACCACTGAGATGACAGGTATGTCCTACCAAAAGGCCATAAAAGCAAAACAGGCATGCTGTCAGTGTGACACACGTGTGTGGGGTGTGTTGGTGTCATGTGTGCCTTAGGCAGGATCACTAAAGTACAGACTTTTATGGAAAGTGCTATCACTGTAATTCATAGAACTTGTGTTGTTCTTTTTTAGACTTTGTAAAAAACAGTTGATGTTAAAAGCTGTACGTGATGGTGCACTTCTGTAATCCCAGCACTTGGGAAACTGAGGCAGGAGACTTGTTGGCAAATTCGAGACCAGCCTGGGTTGCGAAGTGAGCCCAAGGCCAGCCTGAATTGCACAGCGAGACTGTCTCAAACAAAACAAAACAAAACAAAACAAAGCAACAAAACTAGTTGATGTTGAAAATTTTGATACTTTTTAAGAAACACTCAACATTAAAAGTTCAATACTTTATTTTTGTGATTTTTTTCCCTAATTGCTCATTGTATAATAAAATTCATAAAATTAAAATAATGCCATCAACAGAAATATTCTAAAGAATGAACGTGGGTCAGGCAGATCCATGTTTCTGCGCCTTGATGGCAGAATTATTCTGTTCCTCTAAGAACTTCTGTCTTAAATATTTTTGTAAGTTCCTCACCCATGAGAGCCCCAGAGGAAATACGGAACATCTAAAGAGAACAGGAAGACATTTTGCAATCGCGAAGTCACTTTTAATCAAAATGTTGGTAAAGCACCATGCTAAACCCTAGGGTGACTTCTGCGTGCACAAAAATAAATCCACACGGCCACCTGGGGCAGACGCCGCGGAGCTCGAGCCGTCCCCTTGCACTGAATTCTACCTCTGCAGCCGCGCGGCTCAGGCACCGTCACCGTGCGTGACGCCGGGCCGTCCCCGAGCAGACAGGCCTCTCCCGAGGGCCCCGCGGCGGTTTGCCCCCGAAAAGTCTCTTCTACACTCTGATGGAACCAGGACCCCTGTTCTGCGAATCCGGGTTCTCGGTCATAGCCACTCCTATTCGCCTCGGGGACCCCAGGCTTGACAATGTGGTGAAAGTGCACACTCAGGGAAAGAGGACACTAGGTTGGGTGGCGAGGCCAAGTCCTGCACCCGTGCACCGTGACAGATGCCACCCCTCCATCCGGGTAAGCCCGGACCCCTGCCAAGCCGAGAGCGCTCCTCCAATCGCCCGACGCCACACCCTGCGCAAGCGCACTGCGTGCGGAAGGGCGCCAAGCTTGGGTGGCTGCGCCATTGGCTAACGGTATGAATGTGCAAACCGGATGACTCGAGGCCCTGGGCGGGATCAGCATCGGGGACGGAACTAGGGGGCGAGCCCAGCGAGGAGGCGGGGCCATTCGGGGCGGGGTCTAGAGCGAGGAGGCAGGGCTAGGTAGGAGGGCATCCCAAGGTCGAGAGGGGCGGGGACACGTCTGGGGCGTGGTCCTGCGGTACAGGGGCGTGGCCCTGCGCTACGGGGGCGTGGCCGGGAGGGCGCTCAGGTATCTCTGCGCATAGCTATAGGCCTCGTGCAGCTGGGATCCGGGAATCGGGGTCCGGGACAAGGTTCTATCGCCATGAGCGCCGTGGACCTTGCCCGCGTGGGCGCGTGTGTCGTGAAGCACGCGGTGACCGGAGAGGTGAGGCCTGGCGGGTGCCTGTCGAGCGGGGTGGGGGTTCCAGGGCCCTGCGGGCGCGCGTGTTGGGCCCCGGGTGAACCTCAGGTGCGCGCCTGACCACGCCGCCCGCCAGCAGCTGGTGGAGCTGCGCAGTCTGTGGCAGGAGCAGGCCTGCGTGGTGGCCGGGCTGCGGCGCTTCGGCTGCATGGTGTGTCGCTGGATCGCGCGCGACCTCAGTGAGCTCCGTGGGCTCCTGGACCAGCACGGCGTGCGCCTGGTGGGCGTGGGCCCAGAGACGCTGGGTCTGCAGGAGTTCCTGGACGGCCGCTACTTCTCCGGAGGTGCGACCCTTCCTTCTGCCCACCCAGTCTGGCCCCGTGAGTTGGCAGTGTCCTCTCAGCCCCCACTTTGTGCCTCACAGAGTCCTCGGCCAGTGGCAGAGTTCCACGGTCCCTTCTGCGTCTCAGCCCCGCCTGGGGGGTTGTCATTGGACCTGACGTGAAGGGCAGGACACAGAGGGCAGGTTTCGGGAGGTAGATCCTGGGTGGGCCTGGGGCACACGCCTGTGGGTTCTCTTTCTAGAGCTCTACCTGGATGAAAGCAAGCAACTCTACAAGGAGCTGGGCTTTAAGCGGTAAGTGTGTCTGTCTGTCTGTGTAGCAGCACCCAAGGTTGCCCAATGCGCCTGATGCATCTTCTTGCTAACACCTTCCCCTCAGCTGTCTGCTCAGCCCTATCCCAGCTTGCCAGCCCCAGGGGCATTGCAGCTCCAGCCAGCCCCTCCGCTGGTTTCTGTGATGGGGGTGTCTGTAATAGGGTTCTCACCCAGTTGACCCAAGGGGGCCTGAAGCACAGGGCATCTGTCAGGGCCATGCTGGCTACTGGTTCTACATGCCACCTGGCTGATTGGCAGTGTCAACTGAGCACACTCAGCCTGGCTGGGTCCCACATTCCACACCCTCTGCAGAACCCAGGCCAGCCATCCACGGGGTGGGTGAGGGGGTGCCTATAGCTCCTATAGCTGCTCCTGGCCAGGCAGGTTGCTGCTGTAGCTGCCTGGTGCCATCTCAAAGCTTCTGGTGAGGTGAGTGGTGAGGGGCAGGACCTGACCTGGGCTGATGTCTGCCACTGGAGGAGACCTGGAGCAGGTACTGGAAGCCGGGCTCTGCCATGAACCTGGACCAGCAAGCCGTTGTCTTTGCAGATACAACAGCCTGAGCATCCTGCCAGCCGCCCTGGGAAGGCCCGTGCGAGAAGTGGCTGCCAAGGTTTGTGACAGCGGAGGAGGGGGGGCCTGGGGGTTCCCCTGGGACTGGCCCTGTTTTTCTCCTTCAGGCCAAGGCTGTTGGCATCCAGGGGAACCTGTCCGGTGACCTGCTGCAGAGTGGAGGGCTGCTGGTGGTCAGCAAAGGTGAGTCAGGCCATGTCGTTAGTGTGATGGCCATCCTAGACTCGGTGGCTGCACTGTGCTGATTTGTGACTTGTCTGTCTCCTCATAGCTCCCCTTTTGTGGGGTGACCTGGTCCTGAGTGTCACCTTGGTTAAGTGGTAGAACAAGCTAGAGCAGGTGGCCTCCCAGCTTGCCCTGACCACCTTCCTGCCGCCACAGGTGGTGACAGAGTTATGCTGCATTTCATCCAGAAGTCCCCAGGTGACTATGTCCCCCGGGAGCACATCCTGCAGGCCCTGGGCATCTCTGCAGAGGTTGGCACCAGCAAGCCACCCCAGGTGAGTAAGGCCTGGCCGACATAGCCTGCTGCAAACAGCACCCCTCCACACTTGTGCACACGGTGCATTTGGCCAGGGCTTGGGCTGCAGCCTCTGGGGAGCTCTGTCAGCCCCAGAGCACTGCTGTCCCTGAGATTCCATTTGTGGAGGGAAGAGGCTGGGAGGGACCCAGGGTGGAGTTACAGACAGGGAGGTATAGCTGGGCCTTTCCTGTGGGCAGTGGGCTGCATGGGGGCTGGGGCTGGAGAGAAGGCTGCCCTCTGAGCTGCAGGAGCCTGGGGCCTGTCTGCTATGGTCCTGGAAGCTACCTCCTACCCCAGGTGGACAGGAATGGCCCACAGGCTAGGTTGCCTCCTGTGGCCAGCATGCCCCCTTCTTTATATGGCTGGGTGGGGGCCCAGGAGTGTGGCTGACCTGACCAGGCCTGTTTCCCTGCAGTGTGACGAGGAGGTATGTGGGAGGTGACAGCCCAGCCTCTGTGGACCTGGAAGGTGTCTGCTGCCTTAGTCTCCTTGGTGCTCAACCAGAAGAACTGTGCCCTTAGGTGCTGGCTGTGACACTGGGCCTCGTCTGAGTCTCGGGCAGCGCTGAGCCATTAAAACTGTTGTCTCTGAGCCCTGTGTTTTGTCACCAGCTGTGCACTGTGTGTCTTTACAGCTGCCATCTCACCCATGTTGGTCCCTAGAGGTGCCCCTGGTGGGGGTGTTATTGGCCTGCCATGAAGGTCATTGTCTTTTGCAGGAAATGTGAGGAAATGTGGCCTAGCTGTGTTGCTGTGGAACTCAGGCTACTGGCTCAGGGGTCACTGAGGGCAGTGCTCACTGCCTGGTCATTTCCTTCACAGTGACCTTGCACCTTGGCCCACCTTTGTCTGGGGACCAGCAGGCAGGCCGAGGCTGGGGAAAGCAGGTTTTGGGGAGACTTCTGGGGGCTCAGTGGCGGGCTGGGTGGGTTTTCAAGGATGAGGTGGTTTGGACCCCACCAGATGCATTCTGGGTCAGCTCCATGCTGATGGCCTTTTGTGACGGCAGAACTGTCACGTGAACCCTGCAGTGGTAGCTGTGGCCTTGGCCTGGGCGACTTGGCTAGCTCAGCATGTGGGGCTCCCAGCCACTTTCCCCGGGTCCTCGCCTGCCCAGAGCAGGTGTATGAACCCCCCACTCCTGCCACGGCAGCCCTTCCCCTCATGGGTTCCCTGGTCTTGGTGGACTTTCAGAACCTCAGCACCTCCCTGTGCCTCCCGGGTCCAAGCCTGGGTGACCATAGTGTCCTGGTCCCCCCGCCACTGTGGACAGACAGAGAGCAGGCAGTGTGCCCTCTGCAGTCCTACCGTTCTGGCTTCAAATGTGCAGTGTCAGCTGCAGTCCCCAGGCTTCTGCCCGTGAGTCTGACCCCTTCTGTCTGAAAGCGGGCATTTAGGGGTGATGCGGTCACTGCTGCCCCAGCACTGGGAGGCCGAGAGCTTGGCAGGAGCCCCACCCTCATTGGCCCCTCTTAATTCCCCACACTTGGTGCAGCTTGTGGAGGTGCCTGGCTGCTGCGTGGCTGCTTTTAGAGGAGGCTGTCTCTTGGAAGCGTTTATTTGGCCCTAGTCTGAAACTCGGGGACATTGAGGATAATGCGCTTCGGCGAGGGGGTGGAAGACAGTTGATTGTGTCTACGGGCCGTGACAGGCACTGACCCTTGTGGGTAGCATGGAGAGCGCAGCCTGGACACAGGTCTCCCTGGGTGCCCGCCAATGTGAAGGATGCCTGGAGGGCACGGTAGTTGCAGGGCACAGATGCATGTCCCTGCTGACCCCCACTGGTTGCACCTTCCTGGCGAAACACCTCCTCTCTAGCCCCAGGTCGCACGAGTCATGGAGCACAGCTCAGCCTCAGCTACCAGATGCGGCATCGCTGCTTGGGGCGCATGGGGGAGCCCTGGGCGCAGTTGAATGCACTGGCGAAGGCAGGCAGGTTCTGCAGGGAGCCCAGCACCCTGTGGAGGAGCAGGCTGAAGAAGCCGGCCTGCGGTGGGCGGGCGGGGGCGGGGGCGTGCAGTGCGCTTGCCTGTACTTCAGCGGGCTGTGGACGTCAGTCTTGATGGACTGGATAGCAAACTCAGGCCTGTAGGAACCGCACCACACCTATGGGCGCATGAGGGGGCGTGACCAAGGGCCTGGGGGACTTGGGCAGGAAGTGCCCCTTGGTTGCCCCTTGGGGGTGGGAAACCTGCAAGTTTGTGGCCCCCTCCACATCTGTGTGGATGCCCCAGCTGCCCAGCCTGCTGGTTGTGGTTCTGCAGCTGGCAGCCCCGAAGTGGCCCTGGAGCACACACGGGGGCCCTCCAAAGACAGATGGGTGTGGAGTGTGGACTGTGAAGCTGGGACTTGTGGTGCTACCTGGGCATAGTTGACAAAGAAGAGCTGTTTGTAGGTGAGCTCCAGCCCGGGCAGCAGCTGGTCTTTGCCACCTTCTGCCATCCACTTTAGGTAGGCCTGTGGGCACCAAAAGCCACAAGGTGACTGACACCTGACACTCCCACCAGGCCTCTGGGTCCTCAGTTCCATGCACATTGGAGGTCTAGTTTCAGGACCTGCCCAGGGGAAGGGGTGGCTATGCCTGCTGTTTAGGCCATCATGGGTACCTCTATTCCTTGGCAGCAGGACTCAGTGGGGCCCCTTCCCTGGGCACCTCTGGGGGCACCACTGCCTGCACAGCTGGGAGGAGAGAAGCCAGGCCCAGTCCCTGCCTCACTGAGGCACCGCCGCCCTGGGACCCACCTTGAAGGCCTGGCGCACCCCTCCGTTGTCTGCGATGTTTTCCCCGAGGGTGCTGAATCCGTTCACCTGTGCACAGGACACAGGGCAGGGGCAGCCAGGCCCTGCTCCCTTAGGCCCACAGGGACAGGGTTAGGGTTAGTGGTGCCGGGGAACCTGCCCACTCACATTCTGGTTGTCGGCCAGGTCCCAGCTGTAGTTGCTGTACTGGTGGATCATGCACTCCGACTGCTCCCGGAAGTGCTGGGCTGAGAAGTTACTCCACCAGTCCAGCATGTTGCCATTCTTGTCGAAGTTCCGGCCTGGGCAGGTGAAGCAGAGGCAAATGGTCTCAGACCCCAGCAGAGGCCGATCCAGGCTCCCACTGCCCCTGCACCTCCTCCAGCCCAGCCTCTAAGGCTCAGGGTCCTGGACTTGAGCCTGAGCCCTGAGGAGCCTTGGCATGCCCGAAGGGGGTGCCCAGAGAGGGAGGGCGCGGTGGTCTCCCCAAGGTCAGGGCCTGGAGTCTTAGGTCCCACAGACACCGGCTTTGGAAACCTGTGACAGCTGAAACTTCTTCATCCAGGGGAGTGGCATGTGGCCCTGGGGACAGGGTTGGGCAGCTCTGGGTGGCAGGGCAACCCCTCCCAGGGATGGAAGTGGGCTTGGCCCAGGAAGGGGATGCGAGTGTGGTCGGGGGGCTCTGAAGTGCAGGATCCAGCCCTGGTGCCCTGTGTCCCCATGCCCAAAGCAGTTCCCTGGGTGGGGCTTGGGCTGACACTCCCTGAGGACCCACGGCCTGGCCTCTGTCCCCCTAAGCCACGAGGCCTCCCCCATCCCTTACCATTGTCATCAAAGCCATGCGTGATCTCGTGCCCGATCACCATCCCGATGCCCCCAAAGTTCAAGGCCTGAGGCTGCTCCTTGCTGAAGAAGGGCGGCTGGAGGATCCCCGCAGGGAACACTGTGGGGGACAGAGGGTCAGCTGGGAGGCGTGCACTCATGTGCCTGGCTCAAACAGGCCTCCTCGGGTCCTGTCATCCAGAACAGGAAATGGACATCAGGACTCTCTGTGTACAGATGGGGAAACAGGCTCAGGGACTGTGGGCAGAGCTAGCTCAGGGCAGGCTCATGTACTGTGGCCAGCTTCTTCCCACCCTGCTGTGCTGCCCTGAGCAGCAGCTCCTCCTCTGCCGCACTCTCTGTCCCTCCCCATGGGTGCAGGGGCACGGGAGGGCACCCAAGGGATGGGGGTGGGGCAGCTGGTTGGCAGGAAGGGGCTGTGGGGTGAGCCTACCGATCTGATTTCGGTTTGGGGAGTAGAAGGCATTGACCACGGCAGCCCCAATAATCCAGCTGTGGTAAACACACGGGTTACTTGGAGGCCACGCTTCCTGGGACCCTCCTTCCATGTCCTCCCTGCCCATGTCATGGTGGCCACTCCAGAGCAGGTCCTTCCCAATCTCGGAAGCCCTGGCGGGAGGTGACCCCAGGATCCAAGACCCCAGCCACGTCACAGTCCCAGCATCCCTGCCCAGCCAACTCCAGGCTGGCCCAGCCAGGCACAAAGCTGTCCCTGCCACACCGTCCACACCACTCACAGATTCTGGTCCACCTTTTCCCGAAGCTTCCTGAGGCTCCTGTGAGCGCTGGCCTTGAGGTTCTGCAGTGCATTCTCAAAGTACAGGTGCTCCGAGAAGTTCAGCTACGGGAGAGGGGCTGTCACAGCTGGTGCCTGGGCTGGGTCCCAGAAGGGTCAGGGAGGGGCCCCATGCTTGCCAGGCAGCTTGGCACATGGCCAGAAGGCTCTGGGTGCAGGTGGACGGGCCCTGAACACACTCCTCAGCCCCCCAGACTTCAATTTCCCCACCAATAAACTAAGGCTGATGCCGTTGCTGCCCCAGGAGGGTGGAGGAGCTGGTGACTGGGAAGATGGCAGGGTGCCTTGCAGTGCCCCCTCCTGGGGAATCAAGGGCCTGGTTCCCTGGGGGTGGCTCAGAGGGAGGGGCACGGAGGCTGGGGCGCACGCTGGAATACTCCTGGTCCAGCCGCTTGTTGTCCTCCTCCAGGATGTAGGTGGGGTAGCCAATCTGCTCCCGGATGCTCATGGCCTGGGGGGAGCGGAGGGCTGGCTGGAGAGGTTGGTGCTGTTCACCATTAGCCAGCCCCCCGCCATGGCCATAGGCCAAAGGTGACAGGAGTCGGTGGCTGCTGTTTGTTACCCTATTTGTCCAGAGGCCTTGCTGGGTCCCAGGATGCTGGGATCCCTGGCTTTGCTCCCCCCTGCTGCCCTTGCCACTGGGTCCTGACTGCTGGACTCTGGAGGATGTCTGGCTCCTCTATCTGCAGGGCTCTGCAGGCTGCAGCACCCCACAGCTGCCAGGGCCCTGCCTGGCTCACCCACCTTCTCTTGGGCCTTCTTCTTGGACTCCTCGTCCATCCAGCTAAGCTCATCCAGGTTCTCCACGAACACAGCCCGAACCTTGTCGATGAGCTGTCGGACCTGGGGGCCATGCAGACCTTCACATCTGGGCTGTCCCGGGGGCTTGTGTGGGGGTGACCACCCTGCTCAGGGTCCTCGTCCTGGGTCTACCCACCCTGTATTCACAGTATGTACAGCCCATGCCTCTCCCCGCTGGGCCTGCAGGGGCTGGGGCTGGGGGCCTGATGGCCAGCTTGGGTCAGGGATCAGAGGTCTTCCTCTGCCTGGTGAGCCCCAGGGTACACGTGTGTCCCTGTAGGCGGAAGGACCGAGGGGGCTTGTCTGGGCTTGAGTGCAGGGTGGTAGACACAGGGCCTGCTGTGCGGCTGGGTCCCTGTGGGCTGGAGGTGGACGGGCTTCTGACCATCACGCAGGGACACCCACCACGCTCATGCTGTCCCGGGGGAAGGCCTGCTTGACGTACAGCGAGCCCACGGCGCTCTCCATGTTGCTGTTGACGTAGCTAATGCACTCGCGCCAGCGCACCTCCTCCACCGTGGTGCCGTACAGCGCCTGGCGGCCGTTGGCGCTCAACTTCACCCATTCCTTCCCCCACATCCACTTTTCCGGGTCTGTATGGAGCCACCCCACCCTGGGTCCCAGGGTGTCCAGGGCCAGAGGGGACAAGGGTGGCGACTCTGAATGGTGGCTCAGCAGTTCTGGGGAGGCTCCACCCCAGGCTGGGAGTTGAGCCCCTGTGCTGGGAGAGGTGGAGTGGTCCTCCTGGGTCCTCGCCTCCCCTTTGACCTTGTTGGATGGGCTCTGTCTCCAGGGTCCAGGCTGGCACTGACCCACAGTGACCACCTTGGTCACCAGTCCCAACCTCCTTGGGCCTGGCTTCCCGTGATTGAAACAGTCATAAGAGTGCCTGCCTGTCCCCAGGATGCAAGGGGACAAGAGGAAAATGTCCCCATCAGAGGTGGTCCTCAGCCCCGCATCTTTGCCAGCCCTGGTGTGCAACCTGTGGTCACATCAAGTGTCTGCACCAGACAGGTGAGTCTGGGCCAGGCAGGGTGGGTGCGGCTTGGCCTCCTGAGTGTGCTCACCTTTCGGTATTTCACCCGGGCTTCCTTGAACCGCTGGCTTAGGCTGCTGATGCGATCTAGCACCAGGCGCCAGACCAGATAGTTCTGCATGGTCCTAGCAGGAGGCAGGGGCAGGATGAGTGCTCTCTGTGTGAGGGACCCCCAGGACCCACCCATCAGCCTGCACGCTCCAGAGGCCCCTGTCTCTAGTGCAGGGCTCCCTGCCACTCAGTGTAACCTCTGAGCCTCTCACATGGGCCTCTCCCGAGAGCGAGCTGCCGGCAGGGTGGGGCCGCCGCACCCTTTGGGGCTTCCGCAGCCTCACCTGGCCGAGTAGCGGTGGATGATGTCCTCCAGGTGCTGCAGGTAGGGAACGCCGTAGACCACCACTTCCTCATTGGGCAGTAGCTTGATTTTGACAGAGGACAGCACAGTTTGTATGAAGAGAGTCCAGTTAAAACCCTGGGGATGAAGAGAGGGGGGACAGAAGCAGACGGGTGCTGGGCTCTGAGAAACGCAGGATGCTTGGAGAGAGGCAGCAAAGGGGGTGAGGGAAGGCGGGTTCCACAGTGGCACAGACTGGGAAGAGTGTGCGTGCGCCAGGTCTGAGATGGTGAACGCGACCGGGAAAATTCCTGAAAAACACAGCTTAGCAAAGATGACAGAAGCAGAAAGTGTCAGTGGTCTTACGGATTCAATAAGCTGAATCTTCCATTTGAAACGTTCCCATGAAGAAACTTGCAGGTCCACCGGCTTTGGGATTACTGTACTGGTGTCTAACATTTAAGAGAACTCCTTTCAAGCCTACTCAAGGGTTTTCCAGAGAGGAGAAGAAGGAAATTCTTTAACTTCTTTAACAATGCCAAGAATAAGGACATTATAAGAAATGAAAAGAACGACCAGTCTTATGACTAGGTACAAAAATTCTAAGCAAAATACTAGCAAATAGAATTTACCTAAACCAGTAGGAAACAGCAGTATATTACGGCCAAATTAAATTTATTTGAGGAATACAAGTTTGATGTCACAGTTGGGAATCAATTCCGTATAATTTAATAAGATATCTAAATAAAGGAAGAAAATGATACAATAATTTCAATAAATGCAGAAAAGGCATTTAGGGGGCCAAGGATTTAGCTCAGCTGTGTAAGTGGCTGCCTGGCAAGCACGAGGTCAGAGTCTGAGCTCCAGTACCAAAAAAAAAAAAAAAAAAAAGCAAAGGCATCTAGTAATTCATGGAAATTTGTCATTCATGGAAAAATCCTTTGGCAAACTGATAGCATGGGAGATTTATAATCAATAAAGGGAATCTGCAGCACAGGAACAGCAGTGTGGAATGGAACCATGTGGCGTTCCAGGCCCGACCTCAGGAAGGATGCAAGACACCCAAAGCCACACCCAGCACAGCAGGGCAAGAAAGCAAAGTAAACCAATGAGACGAGGCAGGAAATAAATAAAACTGCTGTTTTTCACAAACGACAGAGCTTTGCGAATATAAAATCTGAAGGCATCTACAGAGGCGGTTTCAGAGCTAGCAGGTGTGCTGGTTTTTCTACCGGCCCCCAACAAAGGATAAAAGGATACATTACAAAAGATGCCATTTTGCACCGCATAAAATGCTTAGGAATGAAGCTTCCAAAAGCTGTGTGAGACCCTAACATAGAAAACTAAAAACTAAACAACAACAAAAGCCCTACAACTAAAAAATGAAAAAAGAAAAAAGAAAAAAACCCTAAAGAATCTCATTGTGAGAAATGGACCGGTGATGATTGGAAGTATATGTCAGGAAGACTCAGTGCTGAGGCGGTGTTAACCCTTCTCAAACCACTGTGGAGATGCCACTCAATTCCTATCAAAGTCCCAGCAGGAAAAACCTGGGGAACCTGTGGCACTGGTGAACTGATTTCAGACAATCCTGAAGAGCGAAGCTGCGAGCCCTGGCTATGCCGCGTCTCAGCTTCCTAGAAAGCCACAGTGCGCGGACAGACCACGCACACGGACCGTGGAGTGGAAGGGCACACACAGGCACACGACACTTGAACCACAGCAGGCGACACATGGGTCTTATCCCTCCTTGGTGCTGGGTCACCTGACCTCCACATAGAAGAAACCATTCAGTCCTGACATCTCCCTGTAGGCTCAAAATCAACTCAGCATATTGTAGACCTGGACTCCCTTGAGTTGGGCAAAGCTTTCTTAAATGGAGCACAGAGAGCACTGAGCACAAGGGCAGGATCACTGTCTTTTATGAGATGATGACCCGGACCATTAAAAACCTCCCTGGAGACAAAGGAACCACGGTGATGAAAAACAGCTGCATAGTCGGGAAGACACCGCACGCCTCAGTGGCTGAAGTTCGATAAGAAAAAGCCAGGCAGCAGGCGGGACCGGAGGGTCGAAGGCATGTTTCCCAGAGGAGCCCAGCCTCTGCCCAGTGACATGAGATGCAAGGGTGACCCAGATACCCAGCGAGTGTTTCGGTTTGAAAAGCAGCTTCATAAAAACGAAGCTGTGCCCTCGACCACTGCATTCACCATTCCTGTGTGACTGCGGGCCCTTCCCCACAGCCAAATGACTACACAGAGTCCAGGCTGGGCCTCGACTCGGGACATCAAGGCAGCCGGGACAGGACAACTAGATGCACTCAGGAGAGAGCCCTGCAGAGTGGCGCATTAGAGGTGGGGCCGCGGGTGGGCGCGGAGGACGGAAGGCAGCTTCCGGGTGGCTGGTCGGCAGTGGGTGTTGTACTGCAGGACATCTCTGTATTTTTCCATCACATCTTGTGGCGCTTGGCCTTGCTGGCTTCAGGGAAGCTGAGGTGAGCCCAGCTGGGTGCCTGCCCATGTGCCCTCGAAGGGCTAAGGTAAGAAGAGGGATGCCACCAGGCCCTGGCAAGGGGGTCACATGCCATGGCTGGGGATGGAGCTGTAAGTTACTGTGGAGAGGCCTGAGCTGGCCTCGTCTACTGCACCGAATGTCCACACTTCTGACGTGGCAGCTTCATGGCCCATGGGTACAGGTGGAACCCTGCCATATGCATCCCGAAAGCCAGGCACCAGAATGAGCCAGGCAGCCTTGCTCGGCGGTGCCTGGAACTTGAGTCCACCCAGAGCCAGGAGAAGGGTTACAAGATGACGTGGTGTGCACGAGCAGAGAAGAAGCCCGGGGAGCAGGTGTCCAGGGGGAGGGAGGGCCGGGTGGCTCTGGGCGGAGGGCAGAAGCAGTGATAGGAAGGGTACCGGGCCTCTGGGTATGAGAAATGATAGAGTCTTGGCTCGAGCAGTGCTGGTATGGACGCTTACTGGGTGGCTGGCCATTCTGAGCATTGTAAACCGAACACCCACAAACCCAGGTTCCAGGTGTCCCCAGCCTGCCCAGGAACCACCATGGTGACTCTAGGCTTCCCACATTTAGCCCATTCTCAATCCTGTGGGTTCCACCTTCAAATACACACAGGGACCACCTTGCACCCCTCCCAGACCAGCCGCCTCATGCTCCAGCTGTCTTGTCCACCCCCACTGTGTCCACTCTGGGGCTGGCGGTATGGCTCCTGCTGGGGGGTGGGATCTGAGGCCTCGGTGGGGGTCCTGGGGCTCCAGGTGGCCTCTGAGAGGGGCCTCACCTTCAGGCTGAACCTGTCCTGGACCTGCTGCAGGTCCATCCTGTGGTATAGCATGGTGACGTCGTGTCTCTCCTCCGGGGGTGCGGTGGCCTGCACAGGTGGGGTTACGTGGGTGGGCGGCTGGGGCCTGGCCCCACCACCCCCGGCCCTGGGCCCTGCCTCACGTTGGCCAGGTGAGTCTCCAGCTCCAGCACCTGCACCATGTCATCCCGCACCAGCTGGCTGTCCTTTGGCAGTTTGCTGTCCCTCCGCAGCATGGTGGCCACCGACATCATGAACTGCAGGTAGGCATCCTGCACCTGGGCCAAAGAGGGCGCTCTGAGGGGTGGGGTGGCATGGACGTGGAGCAGCCCCCAGAACTTGAGGCAGCCTCGGCCTGCAGGGAGGGGACCAGAGCATGGGAGGGGAGACAAACTGGAGTTCATCCTGACCCCATTCCTGACGAGCTGGGCGCTCCCCGGGCTCAGCCTGCCACAGGCCCGGGGCTGAGTGATCCAGGGCCATGCCAGGCAGCCTGGGCTGAACTCCAGGACCAAGCCCAGCACCTGGCTGAGTGAGCAGCAGGCTCCGTGTGGGGACAGCTGTGCAGAGCTGCCCCCAGCTGTCCTGCCTGGAGCAGGAGTCGGCTCCTGGGCTGCCGCCCACCTAATTCATGCCCCATCACCTAGCAAGCCAGTGCCCCTGATGGGCCCACCCAGGCTGTCCCAGGCTCCTCTCTCTGGTGATGGCCCCGTCCCAGCTCCCCCACCTGTGCCCAGCCTTTGCTGTGTGGTCACCACCCAGGCTTCCCACACCACTCATGTGATGCCCTCAGCCTCACCACCCGCTCTGCCCTCACTGTCTCACCCACCCTGGCCCCAGCCTCCTCCATCTCTCCTCCCCGACTAAGCTCCGTGGTGCAGCGACAGAAACTCAGGCAGCAGAGAAAGCCTGGCTGCCCCGTGCAGCTCTTTGCAGGCATTGGACCCTGGTGGCGTGGACCTGGTTCTGCATGGTGGGTCGGGGCTGTTGAACGGATTGACAGGTGTGCACAGAGAGGACCACTGGGGCCTCAGTTTACCTTCTGGTTGCTGGCCTTCTTGATGTAGTACTCGCGGGACGGCATGCCCAGCGTGGGCTGGTCTATCTGGAAATACAGAGGTCGTGACCCTGGCAAGGGCCGGGAGAGTCCCTGCAGCTTGGTCAAGGTGGCAGCTGCTGCCCAGTGGGACCCTCGCCCCTGGGAAGGTGGGTGCAGTGTGTAGCCCCTGGGGTCCCAAGCCCTGCTCTGGGTGATGGCCTGGAGGCTGGGACTTGGGGAAGGCTGGTGAAGGATCTCCTGGAACCCGCAGCCCCTATAGTGGTGGCCCTGACCCTCTAGCTGGGCCCAGTGTGGCCCTCTGAGGCCACACCATTCATGAGGGTGAGGCAGGCTGGGTTCCCTGATCAGAGCTCACTGCTCAGCAGCCTGTTCTGGCCCTGATATGGACAAGGCGGAGCTCAGGAAGCCGAGCCCCAGACCCCAGTGAGCTCCCCAGTCCCCTGGCCGCTGCCCTGGTCTGCCCCATGGCTGCATGGCAAGGCCTGGCCAGACGCAGGCCCCAGGTGGCTCATACGTAGATGATGTGGCGGCTGGAGTTTAGGTCGTCATTCCACACGAAGAGGTCGATGAGGACCCGCCGGTTGAACTGCGTGTTCATCACCGCCAGCTGCCGCTCCAGCTCCCATGTGGGGCCTGGGGAGCAGCGCCCATGCTGGGGGTGGGGTCTTGGCCCAGCCCCTCCAGGGTGGCACATCGACTCCTAAGCTCCCAAAGATCCCTACCCGCCCAGGGTAGCAAGCTCCTGGTGGATGAGGCAGGGAGAAGCAGCCTCCAAACATCCCCCAGTGATGCCCACGGGTGCAGCGGCATCAGCTGCTCTGTGCCACCCTTGCCCAAAGCTGAACCAGGGCCTCAGAGTCCAGGGATCCAGGAGGATGCCATACCCTGTACAGCCGCTGGCAGCAGTGGGCCCATCAGAGAGCAGCACCACCTGCTCAGCCTGGGGCCGGAGGTGGCTCCTGCCACCTCAGTTTGGCTCTGGCAGGGATGAGCCTCTTGGGGCTCCCTGAGTTCCAGCAGCCAAACAAGCCCTGTGGTCAGCTGGCTTGAGCCACATGGGCCATCTCCACTGTGTGGTCTGGGCCCCACAGCCTTTAGGCCAGAAGCCACCTTACCTATGGTCTCGTTCCACTTATCCATGGCCACTGGCCAGCCCCCCACCACCGCCAAGATGTCCAGCAGAGGCTGAGAGTCGCGCTTCTCTATCACGCCTGGGAGGAAGAGGCGGTCACTCACCAGGCTGTGTGCCATGCTCTGAACAGGAACCAGAGCACGGAAAGTCTGCCCTGCATGCAACCATACCCACACCCACGTAGAAACGCATACACAGACACAGACATGCACACGAGGCATACCATAGTGCACATGCACTGTACACACATGCACACACATGCACAGACCTGCCACATGTACATACAGTACATATAAGCACCAGCTCAGCACAATATGCACACATGTGTGTGTACATCCAATTCCTAGGTGCACATGTCATCTGCGTGTGCAGACACATCAGAAATCAGAAATGTTCCCCGAAAGCCTTGTGTGCTCAGGGTGGGGCTCTGGAAGAGGATTAGGCCACAGGGGCCACGGCAGCGATGGAGTGGCCCATGGCTGCCTTCCCAGGAGATGGTGCTCGAGGGGGCAGGCCTGGCTGGAGGGGGCAGGTGACTGGGGCCTGACCTGGAGGGACAGGTCTTGTTTCCACCCTTTCCTCTGACTCGCCAGCTCTTTCCCTTCCTTTCTGCCTCCTGGTCACCGTGAAATGAGCAGTTTTTCTCTGCCAAGCCCTTCTGCCATGATTCTTCCCACCACGGACTGAAAATTTTGGAACTGTGAGCCAATATAAACTTCTCCCCCTTTAAGTGGTTTTTCTCAGAAACTTAGTGGCAGAAATGCACACATATACATATACACACACAGCATAATAGGCAGACCTATCCACATACCCTTCTGCACACCCAAATGCACACACGTCCAATACACACAGACACATGCGTCGCATGCACACAACCTGTGTATATGTACATATACATGTGCGTGCACACACATGCATGCTTGCCCTGGGTTCCTGCTTCCTGCTGCTTCCGCTGGCTTCCAGCTGCCTGGACAGAGCCTGGCCTGGGTGTGAGGTCATGGGCAGTGGGCAGTCAGTCAACACCGTAGGCAGGCCAGCTCTATGGCCAGCTGGGGGCCCTGCACACAAACCCTGGGCCTGGCCCTGAGGGGCCCCGTCCCCGAGCTGCACTCACTTTCGTTCATACAGGAGCGGTACAGCAGCTTGGCCTTCTCCACGGCTGGCCGGGACTTGGCGGTGGAATTCTCCAGCACACCTGTGGGCAGAGGAGGATGCTGGGCGGAGGCCAGGGTGGCTGCTGGGGACCAGGTTGGTGGTTCCTCACTGCTGCTGCTGGGCCTGTAACACAGGGCATCCCTTCTCTGCCAGGGGCTGAACCCTAGCAAGGTTCTGCCCACCCCAGCTCATGGTCCACTGCCACAGCTGCCCACCCGCCCGCCCGCCCGCAGCTGGCCTGGCCCGAGGAGGCCCTGCTTCCACCTTTGAGGACGACCTCCAGCTCGTCCCGGAGGATGTCAAAGATGCTATAGCGCGAGCTGGTCTCGGGGATCATGTGGCGCCGCAGCCAGCCTCCGCATGCATACTGGTAGAAGTCCTTGCACGGCTCCGTGGAGGGGTCCATGTTCTGGAGGATCCTGGCAGCTGCTCAGCCCCGGGGGGTGGAGGTAGAAGAGGGCAGACTGAGCTGTGGGCCTCGGACATAGCCTCCTGCAGGGGCAACTGTGTGCCCTTGGGATTCAGTCGCCCTCTCTGAACCACGTGAGGCTGAAGCAGGGGTGGGGCACCTGGCTGGATCCAGATCCAGAGCCACAGCTTAGTGACCCCAGGACCTTGAGCCACTGTCGCTTCCCAGGGCCTCAAACCTGTGGACCAAGGTGATGGTGGAGGTGCTCCCTGCCCACAGGATGTGTCTGGCTCATGGTGGCCCTGCTCTATGAGCTGTGTCTGGCCCCTGGCTGTGCCCAGCATGTGGGGGTCTGTCTTCTGTTAGGGGTCACTGCGTCCCAGGAACCCGAAGTGAGCTGAGTGAGGTTTGCAGCTGGCTGCTCTTGGCTGGGTGGCCATGCTGGGCCTCCCGTGCCCCAGGAACCCCTTCCAGAGGTCCCCACACCTGCCTGGGATCCTGGCTCTGTTTTGCTAGTCTTGGTCCTACCCCTTTGAAGATGAGGATAGAGCAGAAGCATTGTCCCAGACCTTTGGACCAATGCGGAAGGAAAACCGTGCTGTCTCCCCACCAGTCTCTCCCTCCCTCCTGCTGCTTTGTTCTGCAAAGGGCAGTCATAGCCCCAATTTTAGACAAATTCCTGGGAGATGCCAGGTGGTCAGGGAGGGTGGACAGTGCTTGGATGGCTGCCTGGCCGTGGGAGGGTTGTCACGGTTGGAAGACACTTACCTGCCACCACGCAGCCTGGGCTGGTGCAGACCTCATCAACCTGCGAGGGCTCTGTGGGCTCCACGGGCTCCACAACTGCTGCGGGGAGACTCAGAGTGAGTTGGACGCGGGGCTTTGACCTGGAGAGCGGGGCTGCCGCTGCAGGGAGGAGCCTCAACCCTGCCTCTCTCCCCTGACTCTCTGATTGGGAGCATAGCCTGGGCTCCCATCTTACACGCCTGCAGAGGCCAGGCCTTGACGGCAAGTGGCCAGGCCTTGAGGGCTGAGGCTGGCCATGGCCTCCTGCCAGTGACCAGCTCCACCTGGCACTGCCCTCCTCTGCCCTCACCCTGCCCTCTGGTTGGAGTCTTGCCCAGCAAGCACCCTGCATCCAGCAGGCGCTCATGCCGGTGTCCTTGCCGTCCTCCCCCTGCCCCACACCCCTCCTGTGTGCACACAGGAATCCCTGTCCCTTCACGGAGCCCACACATCCCCAGCTGATGAGCCCCCCCTCAGGCTGCCTGAGGGAGGCTAGGGCTACCTCGGGGTTCTCGTTTTACAATGGTCCTCTCTTCCTGTGAGGAGCACCACCGGCTAGTAAAGGGGTACAGCTGCTTCCCTGGGGAGAGACACAGCACTGAGCTTGCTCTGGGGGCCTTGGGGGCTCCTTGGAACCCCAGAGTCCTGCTCTGTCTGCTTCCCACTGGGCACGAGTGAGAGGCCAAGGGGCCCTGCCTAGCCCATCTGCCTGGCCCCCCAGGTAGGCAGCTCCTGGCACCCTCTCCTAGGGAGAAGCAGGGCCTTTGCGGGAAGGTGACCCCTGGCGACTGGGCCCTGACGCCGCCTGCACCTTTGCTGTTGCTGAAGGTTCCAGGCGCCCCCCTCACCCCTTAGCATCAGGTGCTGGGGGCAAGCTGTCTGCTCCTGGAGAAGGGTGTGGGGTGCAGGAGAGGAAACCCAGGTCTGGGGTGAGACCCAGCTGGCCTGGTGCCCCGTAGACCTGGCTTGTGGCTGGTTTCCCCAGCCTGGAGGCACCCTAGGGCTCAGAGGGCCATACCCCTTGAGGAGGCAGGGACTAAGACTTTGTGCTCCACCCAAAGGCTGCAAGAGCAGGGATCCTGTGTGGACAGTGGCGCTCACTGCACAGGGAAATGTGGTCTCAGAAACCACCTCATCCAGACAGGGCTGGAGCAGAGACCTCGAGTGGGTCTGGTCCCAGCCCAGGGCAGAGGAGGGCTGCCCACACAGCAGGATGGTCCTGAGCATAAGGAACCTTCAACCAGCCGTGTCCCCTGCAAGAGCCGGGCAAGCGCTAGGATTCTGGGGAGCCAGGCTCCAAGGGCGTCTGCACCCCGGAGACTCTTCCCCAGGGGGCCTTCAGGCGGCGTTTTGGTCACATGGGCAGGCAGGGCAGGGAAGCTGGGAGCCAGCTCCCTGCCACTGCAGAGCTGGGCAAATGCAAGAGAAGTGGGTTTAGGAGGGTCCTTATGTCGCAGGCAGCAGAGGGGCTGTGATACGAAGTTACAGGTCTCAAAGAGAAGGTGGAAGATGTGTTGCTAGCAGGTGGGTTTTACTAGATAAATGAAAACTGTGAAGAACAGATGGGAAATACCATTTAAGAAGCGAAGGGTTTGTGTTGTAGGTGCAACGTGATGCTGAATACCCCGAGACAGGATCAGCAGGTCCACGGGCCAGATCTGATCGAAATACGCGATGTGTGTTTACATTTAAAGACAATCGCTGGGAACCAGCTGAGTTAGATAGAAGTATTACAGGCAGTCAGACAGGACTGGGCCCCGGAAGGAGCCAGGGCAGAAGACCAGATACCTTGCAACATTGGAGGAGACAGACACCTCTGCTTGGGACCAGATCTCAAAAGGAAAGAAAAGACAGAACAAATGCAACCCCAGAAGACTGTTACTCTAAATAGGTATCACCTAGATACCTGGGTCACCCTGAGGAAGCCAGAAGAAGCCACTAATCCAGTCCCCACACAGGCAAAGGCCTTGTTCTAGTTTGCTAAGTGATTCACTTCCTTGTTGGATTTTGATTTAATCAAAATTAACCTGAGCGATTACACTGGAAATCTTATGGGTTGACCATAGTTCTGTCCCACCTCATGTCCACCTTGTAAGTTCCCATTTTTCCTACCGGAGGCTCGCCTCGCCTTGTGGTTTTGCTCTATAAAATCCCTAGAAAAGACAGAGTCCTTGGCAACCCACTCAGGACCCCTTTGTCTCTCTCAGAGAGCAGCTTTTTTTCTCTCATTAAATACATTCTGCTCTTAACCTTGGCTGTTCCTAAAATTCATTCTTGGATGTTAGAGAGCACAGACTCCTACCAGACACCTGGAGGTTGGCAGTTTCTTTCCCCTGTATCCATATAGAATAATGCACTGTGGTAGGGACCAGACTATGTGACTGTGGTCCTGAGGCCTGGCCGGTGTGACTTGCCTCAAGGAACAAGAGAGTTTGCAAATACTTGCAGGCTCCTGGCTGTGAGGAAAAAGCTCAGATTCACAGCTCCTGAGACAAGACAGTATCTGCCCAAGACAGAAAATACAGGCATCCAAGGACCAGCTTTAACTTGCTCCCCTTGAAATGCTAAACTTGATCTGCATTTTACTATTCCATTCTTACAACAGCCTGCTGTTCCAAGAGAAGTATGTTACCTCCCTTCCACTCCCAGCTCCTCACTGATAAAAATGGGCAACATGCAGAGATCAGAGTCAGTCCACAAGAGACAGTTCCTCCCACACCCCTCGTATGCCAAAAAGAGGCTGTCTTTTGTCCTTATTCCCTATTGCTCCCTCCTCAGGCATGTGGGGGTTTGATCAGCCCTGGCACACAATTACTTTAATCCCAGTCTGTAATCTTAGAACTCAGGAAGCTGAGGCAGGAGGATCACTGTGAGTTCAAGGCCAGCCTGAAGTACAGAGTGAGACTCTGTCTCAGAAAAAGAAAAGAGAAAGAGGGCTGGCGGTTTAGTTTAGTGGCACAAGAGCCTGCCAGGCAAGTGTGAAGTCATGTGTTCGATCCCCAGTAACCCATACAAAAAAAAAAGAAAGAAAAAAGAAAGTGCCAAGAATGATGGTTTAGGGCTGGGGATTTAGCTCAGTGGCATAAGTGCCTGCCTAGCAAGCATGAGGTCGTGAGTTCAATCCCCGGTACCAAAAAAAAAAAAAAAAAAAAAAAAAGATCCATGTTTAAGTGTGTTAGAAGTGAGGAAGAGGAGGATTCTGAAGAGGATTTAGTAGCAATATGACTTATGCAGAATAAATTTTAATTTTTTTTTGATACCGAGGATCGAACTCTCAACCTCACACTTGCCAAGTAGACGCTGGTGCCGCTGAGCTAAACCTCAGCCCCAGAATAAATTTGAAAATTAATTCACTATATTTTTCAGTTATATCTATAGATCAGTATAAATTATTCAAATTGAAACACAAAAGAAAGGTAATTAACTAGAACAGAAAGAAACAGGAATCTTAGAGCTCACATCACAGTGAGAATGGTCTGCTCCCCCTGCAGGATGAGGCAGGGGGTCCCTCCCACACCTCCTGGCCAGCACTGCACTGAACACCCTTCCGGCTCTGAGAGACAAGAGGAGGAAGTGGAAGGTAAATGTGAAAAAAGTTACATATAAATCTGATAAAATATGATGGAACTTATATGTGGAAAACTATAAAGCATCAATTTAAAAAAAATCAGGTAGATGAATAAATGGGGAGACATGCTATGTTCATCGATCACAAGGCTAATATTTCTAAGTTGTCAATTCTTTCCAGTGTAACCTGTAGATTGAACAGTGCTCAGATCAATCCCCGTCTCAATGAACAATTCCAAAGCTTGTGCAGAGGGGAGGACCTGGCGCAGCCACTGCAGTGGTGAGGTGCAGGAGCTGGTGGAATGCGCTTGACTGGGGGGCGGAAGAGAGTGGACAGGAGAGGCTTGGAGGAAGCAGCACAGACCAGTGGAGCAGAGAGGACAGCCCACAGACTGACGGACACAACGGTCTGCTGATCTTTGCTACAGGACTCACGCCTTGCACAGAAATGAACTCAAAATGAAGCCTGACAGGAACATAACAGGTAGAACCACAACATGTCTGAAGGAAACATCAAAGATTATACACGGGGTCTCAGGCTTGGTGATGACTCTCAAAGTGTGGCACACGGAGTGCGGTTCAAAGCAGAAAAAGTCGATACCCGTGTTGGAGTTCGACGCTTCTGCTCTATGAAAGAACAAAGGGGGAAGACCAAAAGCATAAGCCACAGACTGGAAGGAAAGGTCTGCAAAGGATTTATCTGACAAGACACTAACCTCGAAAACATACGAAACGCTTCAAACTCAGTAACCAGGAGGAATAGCCCAGCAGGGAACGGGGAGAAGGCCTGAAAAGACCCCAAGTGGGAAGAGAAGCCCCCGGGAGAGGGTTGGCATCATTTGCCATTGCGGACGTGCAAATCTGGGCCCCAGGGAGAGATCGCCACCCGCGCAGAGGAGTTAGATTAAAGCTGCACCGGCGAGGCCCTGAGCAGTCAGAGGCCTCCGGCTGCTGGGGCTGCAACACGGGGCAGTCATCACGGCGACAGCTGCCTGTAACAATAAACATAACGTGACCAACAGTCATGGTGTTGTATCAAGAGGGTTCGGAGAAGCCAGGGAGGAGGAGTGGGCGACACGGGGTGGGGGGCAATGATCAGCTCGTGCTCAGCTGTCTGCGGACGCCGATGGTGGGTATAGAGACATTTACAGATGTGTGCATACAGGTGAGCAGACACACACACACGGGCACACACAAACATGCACACACACCTCCTTGCTCCGCCCGCTGAGAGAGACCAGAAGCTGCCTCAACCTGGGAGTGACAATGAGCGTGGCTGCAGCCCCAGCTGGTTTCTAACACTGTTGTCCAATAAAGGGTCCAGGGCCCTTTGGAAAACGCTCAATTCTACAACTGGGACAGGAAGTACAGAGGACGAGACCGGGGTATTTTATAGAGGCAAAAAATGAGAAAGTGCTAGTTCGAGTCTCTAAAAAACCCCCAGCTCATGATGACAGGAATGACAGGGTTATGTACGCCAGTCAGCAGAGCGCTTTTAATGGCAGAGCTGGGATAGTCCAAGCAGCTGGTGTAGCAGCACTGGGTCATAACCCAAAATAAAACATAAGCGCTTGTGCGTTCATCCTGATACAGTCATAGAAGGAACAAGTGAAAGCAGACAAATCCCTCATAATGAAGAATTCCAAACGCAGTATGTGGACACTCTGCCTCTAGGGCTGTGAGGTGACTTCCCCACTCCTTGAAGGCAAGCTGCAGGTGACAACTTCCTCCCCCAAGGAACGCGGAATGCATGGAGGAGAAAGGTGCCTTTACAGTTTGGAAAGTATACCTCAAGTGTACAGTGTTACCTCAAGCCAGGTGGCGGGGGCCGGGGCGGTGGTACCAACAGTACGTGCCCTTCATCTGTGGCCTGTGCGTAACCGAAGGAAAAGTCCTAAGCAAGGGACATTCTGCTAAGAACTTGTACTGGCCAGTACTGTCAAGATCTAACAATAGAACAGGAAATATCACAGCCAACAGGAGCCCAAAAGGGCTTCACCGCCAGATGTTAGGGGGCGTCTTGGGCAGTGCTCTGGGGCAGGAGGAGGACATGGGCTTTGAAGGCCATCAGTGCCACTTCCCAGGGGAGAAAACAGACGGCTGAGGTTCACACGCATCCCTGGGGTTCTGTTGAAAATCTCTACTCTTCCAGGGAGGGGAAGAAGCATTGAGACCTCCTCCTCACGCACACAGAACGAAGCTCCTCTGATGACAAGATACAGTCAACAGGAGTCACATACATTGTCTCCAGTGAGGGATAGTTTCTCCTTCATAGTTCCAGAGAGGAGTAACCTTAACATCCAGTGGACATGATCTTTTGTTCCTTTACACTCAAATTTTAAGTTTTGTAATATGCTTATTCTATCTATCTATCTATCTATCTATCTATCTATCTATCTATCTAGTTTGCTTATTTGTTTTTTTTGGATATTGGGAATTGAACTCACAACCTCATGCTTACCAGGCAGTCACTTGAGCTGCTGAACTAAACCCCTGGCTGTGGGCTCTATATTTTTCAAGATAGTTTTGGCATTGCCTTTCAATATTTTGTTTTCCAGAGGTGTTTTTCATAAAGGCTTCCAAATTCTTTGCCTTCAATGAGACTTTGATGGAAGTGTTTAGGTTTCTTCTCTCTTTCTGGTTTCTCTGTCTCCCCCTCTGTGTCTGTCTTCCTGACTCTCCCTCTTATTCACCAACAAAGCCACGAAGAACTGTGATGGAAAACCTCCATGCCCTGAGGCTGTGTAACCGCAGGCCCTTGTCACACAGCTGTGTGGATGGATTTATGCTCTGCGTGGCCAAGGGAACCAGCTCACAGCAGCCAAGGTTGGTGACATCCCCAGAGCCTGATGGAAACAGACACACATTCTCGGAGGGAAACTCTCTTTCAGTCCATGCAGCACTGGAGTCCCACAGATAAGGTAAAATCAGATGTGGATTTACATTTATGAAAATGAAACTGTGAGTGAGAGATGAACAGCGGAGCCAGAATGCCAGGGTTTGAGATTCGAGAGTTATCTGGCCCAAATGATAGCATCGTCAGTCCCACGCTGTGGCTCCTCACTGCATCCCTGCCTGGGTCACATCATTGTCCCGGCAAAGGGCCAGAAGCTATTCTGCCTGTGCCAACTGTGAGTTTCCTGTGTGACTTGCTTTGGCCAACAACACAAAGCGAGGCTGCTCAGGTTCCAGCCAGAGTTCAGGCCCGGAGAAGCTCGTGTGTCCCACCAGTCCTCTCAAACACCTGCCTCTTCCAGCACAGAAGTACAATGTAGGTCCTCACAGATGGATGAAACCTCCAGGGGGCAGAGATTCCCAGGGGAGCCTGACCAGGATCAGCTGATTCCCAAAAACAGGTTAGCCGAAGTTTTCCAAAATTAATAAATGCCATTAATGCTCAGACCTAGGCTTCACAACAAATCCAAAGTAAACAAAGAAGAATTTCATAGTGAGATGCCTAATGGTAAAACTGCAGAAGAGCAAAGAGAAGGAGGAGATAACTCAGAGAGGAGACCTGTACCCTGCAGAGGGTGACAGCAGACTTCTGACCATAGCAGTGGGAATCAGAGGGCAGTGGAAACAAGTCTTCAAGATGTGAGTAAAACCGAGTGTCAGTTAATCCATCGCTGAGGATGAATACTAAGTAATTTTAATGTCAACAAACACTAAGAATTTCCCACTGGCAGACTGTCATAGAGGAGGAATCCCCCGCCCGCCTCTGGTCGTGGGAAGGAATTGCTGTGCTGTGGCGCATTTGGAGATCTTGCCCTGTGAGACTCCTGGTCCCACCCACGTGGGGCTGTGATGGCAACAGCAGAGAGAGAAGTTCATGGGTAAAGGAACAAGGGTAGGAGGGACAGACTTCCCACTGGAAATTACGCAGGCTGGAAGACAACGGCATGGCGGTGCTGCTCACCGCCTGGGACCGGATCTTTCAAAACACACACGGAACAGTGATGTTCAAAAGACAAGCTAAGTGGCGAGCACCCGTGTGTACAGGAACGGTACAGCAAGTGCCCAGGTGAGCGGAGGGGAAATGGGGCCAGGAAGGAACGGGGGAGGTACGAAGAGAAAGAGCAGCCTGGAGAGGGGTCAGCAGGAGTGGGTGAGCCTGGCGACACCCACGGGTTCTGCCAAGATAATTAACCCTGTGCAGGCCAAGCCATACTGTGCCCCACACTCCCCCTAACAGCTACGGGAGCCAGGGCATCTCTGGGTTTGCAGGCGCACTGCATCCCGAGGTGAGCGGACCTCAGGAGACGCTGGGCCCTTGTGAAGGTCCCAGGACCCTGCCGCTGGCCGCTGGCCCTCAGGGGAAGCAGTGTGAGCTGGCTCCAGGCTGCATTTCAGGTCAGGAGTCCTTTGCGGCCCAGCCTGGAACCTTGAGGGAAGAGGACAGGAAAGTGCTGCTCCTTGGCCACCTTAGGAGCTGCTCCCTTCTGAACCATCGCTTTGGGGATGAGATTAGTGAGGTCAGGGGAAAAGAATTTTAATTGGGAAATGCCATCCCGAATGGGCTCACGGCCCGGCCTGGGATGTAGCTCAGCAGCATGAGTGCCTGCCTTACATTTGCAAAGTCATTTGTTCAATTCCTGGTACAAAAGCAAAAACAAAACCAGCAAAACACAACGGAACCTTTCTGAATGGGCTCACCTCCAGCCTGATTCCCAACAGGCACACTGGGAGTTACCCTTGGTTCTCCCACCACTGGAATGAAAATGTTTTACAACACACAGGTTGTTACTGAAGGAGGTTAAGACGGGCCTTGTAGTACAAGTAACTGGACAGAAAAAGGGGAACCCTCAGAGGAGGTATTTAGCAAGGGGAAGTTGATGGGCGATGTGGTCCATTACTCTTCACAGTTCACTTGTGGAAAAGGCCGTCGCACATGGTGAGGACAGACTCCAGATTTAACCCAAGCAGCAGACCACCCTGCACTGTGGTCAGGGCCCAGGGCCCGGGAGCTAAGTCATCTCATGCAGCTGCCAGTGACAGTGCTGACGACCGCCAACGGTGAAGCCAGACGTCGCGGCATCAAATCTGACCACGAAAGGCTCACAGGGTGGGTTTACAGGCGTCACTGACACTAAACACCGAACCCTCAGGTCAGGCTCTGCTGCAAGCACCTCTTTCATTTCCATTTCACAGATAAGGACGCTGAGGCAGAGGGGTGTCATGGAGACAGCCAAGCTCCCGCCACTGAGGTTTGGGGAGCTGGAATCCCCCGCGGGGCTGCGCCATCAACCCTGGGTGTTAATAATGCCACCTTTCACGGTCACCCTGTGCAGTGGAGGATCCGCTTGGGTGGCAGCCAGGCAATATGCTTCTGAGCCAATGGTAAGTACTGCCGGCGCCTCCATGGGCTGCAGCAGTCTCCTCTGACCTCCTTGGTGGGAGGCAGCCACTGACAGGGTGGGGGAACAGACGGGCGTGGCTCTGTGCCAATAAAACTTTACTGACACAAACAGGCAGGGGCCATAGTTTGCTGACTTCTGCACTAGGATGGAAGTGTGGCTGCTTCGGAAAAGTCACATTCTGGCGTGGCTGGGGGCAGGGCACAGGACTGTGACTTTTGTAAAACACATGTAATTTAAAAGAAGACATCTGTAACTTTTAAAATAACAAGAATTAAAACAAAAATGTTGGAGATAACCATCAAAAAGATTGAAATACAAAAGCTCCAAGCAAGTTGACAGAAAATGGAGTGAAAAATTATAGACCAAAGCAAAGACAGGAACAAAAGAACATGGTAGAAAACATTTTAGTAACCACAGTGACACAGGTAGACAGACTTCTCTGCGGGTAAGACAACACAAATCCAGCCACACGTTACTGCCAGACACACAGGGAGTAAAACAAAAAGTTTCAAGAGAAAAAATGCTACTGTTCACACAGGATGGAAGAAGTTTTATAACAAAACATAATGTAGGGCAAAGTGCATTGTTCAGGCAGTAAGACTCACTAGATAAGGACAGGTACACAGTTTAATTTTATCTGTCTAAATATAAAGTCACCTTACATTTACAAAACTGAGATCATAATACATATTGAAATTTGTCTCCATGTAATACTATAGCTTTAAAAAGTTAGTCCCCTTCTAGATATTTTCCCAGAACTGAAAACGTCAGAGCACCAAAGCAAAGACAGGAACAAAAGAACACGGCACAGCAATACATGGGCACCCATGTTTATAGCAGCACAATTTGTAACAGCCAGATCCTGGAAACAACCCAAATACTCTCAACTGAGGAATGGGTAAGAAAGAGGTGGTATTTTTCTCCAATGGAGTAATACTCAGCCACAACAATGATAAACTCAAGGCTTTTATAAGTAAATAGATGCAACTAGAAACCCCCTCATAAGTGAAATAAATCAGACTCACCTGTGTAAACACCCTATTATCTGGCTAGTCTAAGAATCTGAAAGAGTGGGCGAGCCTGGCGACAGATCCAAAAGTTACAATAGGCATAGTAAAAGGGAAAGAAACTGCTTGAAGGGAAATCATATTGCTTGATCAGTCTTGCATGCCTGTGTCTGGTAACCTGAGCAACTATTTTGAAGATAACAATATGCAATGTAACAACCATTGTTAAATGGCTATCTTCGTGTTTTGAAATCCTGTATCACTATGTTTTTTTGTTGTCGTCATTTTGCTTTTGTTGTTGTTATTGTTTTGGTTGTATGCTTCTTGATTTTTCTGTATCTTTTGAAAAAAAGGTAAGTTTGTACTGGATGTGGGAGCTACAGGTTAGCAACACACAGTGTACACACTCGTCCCGGGGAGTCAGGGCACACCCATGTTGTGGGAAATCAGTAATTTTCTACTGCAAGTTTTACACACACACACACACACACACACACACACACACACACACACACACGCCTTTCAATAGCTGAAAGATCAAGAGCAGGAAGAGAGCAGATCCAGCAGGGGTTGGCCAGGCTGGGGACACGAAGGCCCCTCCCTGTATGAGGACTGAACTCGGCCTGGCATCGGGCTGGGCCAGGCAGGACCTACAGAAGGCATCAGAGAGTCCCACCCGTGTGGGCAGGAACCAGGGCTCCCGACACCAGCACAGTTAAGCCAGAAATTGCTAATAACCTAGAAAGGCATCTAGAGCTCACCCACGTCTCCACATTTACAGAGTAAATCTAAGTAACTGCAAGTCAAGTTCAAGCAGGATGGAAATGAGGAAATGCAGAAATACACGCCAACCAGTCTCCCGCCAGCTCCTCCTGGATGGAGGACAGTCGGAGGTCACTGCTGGGGGACGGGGACCCTGACAGAGAAGGCAGAGACTGCACGGCGGCTGGAAGGGTCAATGAGATCCCGGCTGTGTGAGAGCTCAGCACTGGACAGAGAGCGGAGGGTGGAGGTAGAGGAGGGGCAGACAGACAGACGGGGACAGGTGGACGGCAGTCAGAGACCTCGAGGACTGGAGGGTGCTGAGGTGGAGGAGTTGGCAGGTATGGGGCGCTACGTCTCCTGACACCACAGGGAGGAGGAGTGGCCCCCACGCAGAGTTCTGAGTCCAGTGAGCTCCAGACAAGGGTTCCCCACTTTGGTGCCTCACCCTGATGGAGCCTCCTCTAGGCTAATGCCCTGCCCTGGTGCTGGCCGTGCCCACTTGCCCAGCTGGAGAGCCTGGGGGCCAGAGACCACATGGCCGCCGGGCAGCAGCTGCACTCATGCTTCCAGGACCCATCCACTTTGTCCGCCCCAGGGAGCTTTCTAGGACAGGGTCCTCATGCCCCGTTCCCGGAGCCAGGTCCAGGCAAGCGCGTCCCTTGCAGCCCCAAGTGCGCCCCTGAGAAGGACCAGCACCCCAGCACGGGAAGCACTGTCCCTGGTGCCTGCCCCGTCCAGGGTGTGGGTGTGGTGCATGGATGCATGGGGTGCATGCACCACGGGGTGCATGGACCACTGCGCTGGGGCTTGTGGGGGAAGGGCAGCGAAGAGGGGGGTGCTGTTCCCGGGATAGCTGGGGACCCGCAGCCCCGGCCACGCCTCCGCCTTGGTGGCTCCCACCCGCTGACTCGAAGGGGTGGACCCTGGCGCAGGAGGCACCAGGCCCGGGACATAGACGGGTCACTGGGGGCAGGGTGGATCCCGCAGATCCAGTCCTCCGGGGCGGGAAGGTCCCCAATTCGGGAGCGAGGGCTCCCACTGCTGGACCGGCTGGGAACTGCAGCACCAACTCGGCTGCAGGCAGCGGGTGGCGATGGGGCGGGGGCGTCTGCGGCACCCCGGAGTCCAGCCCGCTCAGCTCAGAGGCAGAGGGGCCGCGTGGAGCCGCAGCGGCAGCCGCGCCAGGCTGCGCTGCCCCGGGAGTTGTCAGAAAGGCGGCCGCCGCTCTGCAGGTCAGTGTCCTCCGGGTCTTCCCGCAGCCTGCCCGGGGTCGGCAGCACAGCCGAGAGCCCGGGCCACAGGAAGACCCGCTTACCCCACGGGACCGGTGCTCCTCCTGCAGGGCGCAGGCGGGCAGCAGCGCGGGGTCCCTGCACTCACCTCTGCCGTAGAGGACGCCCAGGGCCACCAGGGCCCCCGTCACCAGCAGGAGCAGGAGCAGCAGCCCCCTCTCCAGGTAGCCTTGGCGCTTCTGCCCTGCCCAGCCGGCTTTGTCCACCATTGCCACGGGGCTTTCTGGCTTCCCCATCGGCAGGCGCTGGACAGAAAGTGTATAGCTGAACAGCTGCAAACCAGGGTGGGGAGAGGTGGCAGGAGCTGCTGGCTGGTGCTTTGGGGACACCCAGTCCCTGTCTCCCCTTCCAAGGCCAGATCCCCAGCCTTGGTGGCCTGGTCCTCCGGGCTCTCGCACCAGCCCTGGGCCAGAGTCTCCTACTGCCTGGGGGTGCCCGTGGGTGGGGTGGGAGGGAGGAGGCCTCATGGGTCGGCTGTGGTGCAGGCTGGTCTCAAGGTCAGCTTCTCTGGATCTCTTTGCTGCTCACGGCCAGGTCCGCAGCGGGACCCAGAAAGCTCCGCACCTGTGCTATCCAGGGGCCTCTGCAGTGATGCCATCTGTGCTCCCTGTGCCCCCAGGGGTCCGGAAGCCACAGGCCTGGGCACTGGGGTGGAGGTGCTGCCCAGGAGACAGCAAGGGCTGCTGGGCTCCCTGCACCCCACAGTGGGGACCCTGCAGACAGGGAGGGATGGCCAGGGCCCTGTAGCCTCGAGGCCCAGCCCCCAGAGCCACCTAGCTGGGGTTCAACTTGTCACTACAGTGGGAACCCTTGCCTGAGCCAGCAGGCAGTGGGCATCAGTGGAGGACACACCGGGGACAGGTGATGCTGTAGGGTCTCTGCTGGGGACATGGCAGGGACCTGGGTAGGGAGGGCTGTGGCACAGAGACAGCAGACTCCGGAGGCTTCCAGGTCTGTGTGTGTGTGAGTACACACGTGTGCAGGTGTGAGTGTACTTGCAGGTGTGTGAGTGTGCCCACGCGTGTGTCCCTGAGAACTGCGTGGGCATAGGAAATGGCCCCAGAGGAGGTTGGAGAGAAGACAGACGCTCTGAAGCCGGGGTCTCAGTGTGTCTCCTGCCCTGTTTGGGCATCACCTGCCCCATAGCTGGATTTAAGGCAGGCTGGGGACCACCGGGTGAGTCCCCGCGTGGCCACATGGTCTCCTTGGCTCCCTAACAAGGTGCTGAGCAGGGCTGGGGCCTATCCCTGGGCCCTCTCCGCTGCCTGCCTCTGTCTCCTGATCTGCAGGGGTCATCTGTCTAGCACCTGCAGCAATGGGATCCCCAGGAGGTTCGCCCCAGATGATGCATCTCCCAGTTGCTGCTGCCAAGCCCTGCAGTGGCCCTGGATGCCTGGGCCCCAGGCCCACTCAGTCCTGAGCCCTGTTCTTCCAGGTCTGACATCCTCTCATACCCGCCCCCACTGCCTGCCATGCAGGCTGCAGCCTCCTGAGCGTCCCCCAACTCTGCCTAGGGGTCCCTCATCAGAGGGCTGTCACTCCCAGGTCCCTTGGCACCTGCACCTACTGGAGCAGTAGCTGGGCCTTGTTCTCACTGACGGCCACCAATGCCACTGCCCCCTGGGGGCGGCCTCCTCAGACCCCTGTGTCAGGACCTCCTACTCTGCTTCCCTCCGAAGTCCCCTTTCCTGGGGGGCTTCCTGGGAGCTTCTGGGTCCACAGGAAAAGCCTCAGCCTCTCCTTGGCTGTGTCCCTCTGACAGCCTGGGCTCCACCAGTACTGACTCAGTCCTGTTTCCACTGTCCCACGGGGCTGACACCACCCTGGGTGCAGGACTCAGTGCACTTGGACTGGTGCCCACTGCCCAGGCATCCATACATCTGCGAGGGACCACGACCCAGGCATCCACATACCCCCCATGGAGGTGTGAAGGGAGGCGCTGGTGAGTCCCCGGCCAAGGCTGTGCTTGTCCTGGGATGTCACTCATGGGTTCTGCCAGCTGCCTTCACTCCATGTGAGGCTGAGGACTCCCATGGTAAAACCCTTCAGACAGAGCCAGTATCCCGGCAGAGGCAGCGGGGCTGCATGCCAGGTGCCATGGTGGCTGTGCCCTGCCAAGGTTGGGCCCTGGCAGCCCAGGTCCCCATCGCCCAAGACAGTGCAGGGGTCTCTCTGGCTTTCCATACAAGGGGAGAGGCCACCCAGGAAGTTCCTTCAGGCCCTGCAGGAAGGCGGGCTGGCCTCCGGGTGGGTGTCCTCCAGGAGTTGCACAGGAAAGCAGGCCAGCCAGGCCCTCACCCAGCAAACTCACCTTTCAGTCACTGGGGAGCAGCCGCCACCCGCAGCAGGTCCCTGAAGGCTGGGTTGGGAGGTTCTAGAGTTGCGGTGTGCTGACCAAGGGGCAGACTCCGGATCTAGGAGAGCAGTGGTGTGGTGGGGAGCTTGCTGTGAGGTCACTCTGGGCTGCTTCTGTCTTCTTTGTGATGCCATGAGGGCTCCCTGGAGGTGGTGACACCCTTGGGAGTTCCATAGGGGCTTGGATGGGGGAGGGGGCCTCTGTCCTGGTCCCCTGATTCGGCTGGGAGGTGCTGGCCAGTGGCTCTCAGGCCCTGCTCAGGTGTCCTCAGCCTTTCTCCTCCACAAGAGTGATGGGCTTGGGGCCTTTCTGGGTGGGGAGGGCAGGGCTGTAGGGACTGTCCCCACTCAGAGCCAGTGATCCAGGTCCAGTCTTGAAGGGTGCAGGGTCTGAGCAGAGCAGGCCCCCACAGGAACCCAGGTGTCCTCTTCTCCAGTCTCACCCCTGCTGGGTTTCAGCCCCCATGTGGCAGGTCCTCTTGCCCTTGCCCCAGACCAGGCGGTCCAAGGTCCTGGGGCAGACAGCACCCAAACTGGAAGTTTCTAGCCCATGCTCAGCAGGCCTCTGGGCTTGGGCCTTAAACTGGCCCCTGCTTTCTGAGAGCGCTGGGAGGGGTTCAGGGCCCCATAGGGCTGGTTGGGGTTCCCTCGGGGACTCTGAGTCTCCAGGCCAGCCCTCTATGAGTGCCAGGCCTGCCCCACCCTCAGCCCACTCCCGCCCAAGGCCACCTGGCCACCTGGGGCCCAGATGCTGGCCTATGAGTCCGTCCCCACGCCTGGGGCTGCCTGGTCCTGGGCCCTCCTCTGGTAGATTCATGAACCAGAGGCTGGGGTGCTGGCCAGGTACCAGCAGTGCAGCGAAGGCAGGAGGGGGGCTGCAGAGCCAGCCCTGGCCAGGGCCCTGTCACAGTGCCCACCAGGTGACACGCAGCACACACAAACCCAGCCCTGGCCTAGGGCTGTGGCCCAGCACACTGTGGGGTGCACTCACACTCCAGGCCTTGAATTCTTGCTCTTAGAGGGGGTCAAGAAGAGCGGGGGCTTCCAGGCACCCCTGCCTTGGGCAGTAGCTGTGAGGTGTGGAGAGCTGCAGCCCAGGGACCCAAGAGGTGGCCATGATGGGCAGAGGGGCGCCCCTCGCCTCATGCCAGGACAGCTGGACCTGGCCCTCACCTGCGCTGCTTGCAGAATGGCCCTCGGTCCCCACAGGTCTGCCGTGCCTGGCCCCCAAGTCTAGGGGTGGGTCCCTGCCCTGTGCCGGTGTGTCCTCAGGGTCCCTGCCCTCCAGGTGCCAGCCAAGCTGGCCTCTAGACCTCTGTGCCTGGGGCTGCATCCTGGAGCTGGGCCATGCATAGCTGGACTGGACGGAGGAAAGGGACGGAGTATCATCATGGAGCCGCCAACCTGGCCCCAGGAACCGGCAGGTGCTGATCTGTGAAAGGGGGCTTTGTAGACTTGTCAGGGAGTCAGGTCCAGGAGAGTGGGGCACCCGGTACCAGGCCCAGGGCTGGGCATTTGAGGAGGGGCTGGTGCCTTGGCCAGGGGCCGATGCCCAAGGTCTTCCTGCCAGGTGTCTCTCCAGTCTCCGAACTTTGCCGTTGCTGCTCCCAGATCCTCTGGGTGTTTTTACCCTAAATATGCAACCAGAACTCGTGCTTCTTCATAGTAAACTGGTGCCCTTAGAATCACGGTGCAGCATCTTCTTCCCAGGGGTCCTGTCCACTCAGACACCAGTGGGAAGAGTAGCCTAAGTGTCCCCAAGGCTGTCCCGGGGCCTGAATGCAGAGCGAGCTCCTCCCTACTGAACTGGGGAACTGTGGCATAGTGGGCTTCTTGTGACAGTGGCCAGAAGGGCCGTGGGGAGTCCCCTGATCACCTGCAGCTCCAGCAGGTGGGAACACACTCAGGAATCTGTACTCCCAGCACTGTCACCCAGCCACCCCACTGGAGCCCTGACTTCCTGTGGTCCAGAGACTGCCGAGCGGCTGCACTTCTTGCTTGAAGTGAGATTCCAATGTGGGGTACAAACAGCCCTACTAAGTTCTTGTGAAAAGTCAGGACACTGATTTGGAAAGCAGGGGGGCTGAAATGTGGAATGGCCGCGTCTAGTTGGCTGAGACCAAGCTGAGGATTCTGAATCCATGGCCTCTCCTGCTGAAGCAGTGTGTCCCGAAGTCTGAGCACAGGAACTGCTCCAACCCTGACTGACACTCCTGGGCCAGGTGCCAAAGAGGCCGGGGCCGTGGTGGTGCCAGACTGGTAATGTGGGTCAGGTCACCCAATGCTCCTGGCCTGGGCCAAGGAGGAAACAGCTCCTGCATCAAAAGATGCAGGCCAGGGTGCTGGGCAGGGGCAGGGCGGGTGGCCTGGAGTGTGTCCTGAGCTCACCGATCAGTGCTATCCTGGGCCAGGGAAATCCAGATTCAGAGGGCCACAGTTACTGAGGCAGAGAGCCCAGAACTTCCCTGGCAGAGGAAGGCAGAGGGCACATGGAGCAGCTCTTGGCCTCTGGCAGTGACCTGGGGGCAGGTCAGGGATGCCCAGGGAGCAGAGTGATCTGCAGAGCATAAGCCCCTGGCCCTGGCCCTGAGCTCTCCCCTAGGCAGTATACTCTGGTGTCCTGGATCCTTCTGCTGAACTCAGAGGGGTCGTGGTTCTGTGGCCTGTGCAGGCCTGAGGCAGTGAAGCCTGGCTGGGCCCAGCAGGGAGGACCTTGTCCTTAGGGGCCCCAGGCCTGCAGGCAGGGCAGAGGTGGTGGACTGTGGGCTGGTGTATCCTGTTTGTCCATCTGGCTCATTAGTGCTAGAAAATGTTCTCACTGCACCCTTGTGCCATGGAAGGGGCAAGACAATGCTCGGGACCAAACCCAGCACCTCACACATGCTGGGCAAACGCTCTTACCCCAGTGCTACATGCCCTCCCTTTTTTCTTTGAGATAGTTTCCCGGGCCGGCCTTGAAGTTGAGATCCTCTTTCCTCAGTCTCCTGAGTAGCTGGGATTACAGCTGGCAGCTCCGTGTCCTGTTTCTCTGGGTCCCACTCAGGTACAAACCCCACTCTTTAGGCCGGATCTCCTCCCAAAGCCTTCATCTCCTAATACCACCCCAGTGAGGTGAGAATCACAACATATAAATTCTGACCCAGGGCCCCTGCCGGAGGAACTGCGGGTGGCACTGCTGTCCTGAGGGGTCAGGAAGCATGAGCTGGGCTGGATGGGTACCTGCACACATGGTGTGGCCTGCTCCCCAATGTCCCTGTGTGGACCCAGAGGGCAGGATACCCCAGGTGGGAAGATGGGGAGCAAAGGCACAGGGTGGGAGGGTGCCCGCCCAGGGGCTCTCTGGCGCTGTCTCTGCTGGCCCTACAGCTTGAGGACTCCTCGGCCTTGCCCTCAGCCCTGGCCTACCTGAGCTCACACCCCAGGTGTCCCCAAACCTGAGCTCACGACTCTGTGCCCTTAACCCCGCATGCTCCTGGTTCCAGGAGCTGTTGACAAATGTCTCAGGACCCACCAAGTGCAGATGGAGAAGGGTGGACCGGCTGGTGCAGCGTGGTGAGGAGCAGCACTGGGAGCCCCCGAGTGCGGAGGGCAGGGTGGGGACACTGGGCTGAGCACCCACGGGCGCCTTCTTCATCTCTGGGCTTCTGACCACTCTGTCCTTGAGGTGGGGGACACTGGGCCCCTGCCCAGCCCCTTGTGATGAAGCCCAGCAGGTCTTGGGTGGCACAGGCTGAGTGACGACAGCAGAGGGCTGAGGGTGCTCTACCTGGTGCATGACGGGGGTGGTGGAGCTGTGGAGGGAGGAGGCCGCCAATACTGCCAGGCCACTCCTGCTGCTGCCCAGGGAGGGGCAGGGTTGGGGTCACTTCCGTCACAGCACAGACATTGGCCTGGGGAGCCCAGGAAGCGAACAGAATGTGATGGTGGCTAGGTCAAGACCTGGGCAGATGGGGCAGCTGGGCAGAGGCCAGTGAGTATCCAGATGGGGAGAAGCAGGTGGGGGCCCTGGGAGGGGTTGCTTCAGCCCAGCTGGCCTGCCCAGTGTTCCTTAGGTTCAGGGCCACAGTGAAAACCCTCCAGTGACAGGTCTGCTCAGTGATATTGACACGAAGGACAGGGCCAGGGTTCCCCAAAACACGCAGGAAGTATGAGTGCCAGGCACGTTTAATCCACCTGGCAGGACATTCTGACCTCGTGGGCAGAACACACACTAAGTAGAAGCCGAGGGTCTCTGTGTGGGAGGCGGGAGAGGCTGGGGTGGAGTCCCGGTGGAGGACAACCTCCTAGGACCAGCCTCCAAGGTGGGCAGCGTGAGGCGGGAGGCTGTCTTGGGGCTCAGGTCAGGGCAGAGTCTAGGGCAGCTCTGTACCCAGAGGGCCCATTTGGGCTGGTACATCTTCCCCAGGGCCACGGGGGCTGCCCTTGATGCCACCCAATCCCTCAGCATCTCTGAGCTGGACCAGGTCTGAGTCAGCTTCATGGCCTGGGCCAAGGGGACCCCAGGATGTCCACTGTGATAGAGGCTGAGCCTCAGTGGGACAGGGCTCTTGCCTTTAATTCCTAAGGAAAAGGGGTGGGAGGCTGGCAAGTGAGGAGGGCAGCTCAGTGATCTGGGAGCCAGTGCACCCCAGGGCGAAGGAGAAGAGGCCCCGAGGTCAGGTCCTGAGAGGACTGGCTTAATTAGTGCAGCCAGCAGCCAGAAGACGCCTCTCTCTGGGTTCTTGCCTTCAGCTTCTTCAGACCACCATGGTCGGGGGCCACCAGGAGGCCACTCCGGGCTGCTGTCCAGGCCTCTTTGAAGCGCTGTTCCTCCAGGCAGCGCTGCCCAAAATGCAGGAACATGTGGGCAGTAGGGGCTTGACCTGGCTGCTTACACAAGCTGTGCTGGGCCACAGCAGGTGACAGCTCGAGAGCCTGGGTGAAGGCCCCCACAGCCCCCTCCTTGTCCCTCAGGCCCAGCAGCAGGCGGCCCCTGGAGCAGAAGTCCTCTGCCTGCCCCGGCAGGTCACTGTCCTGGGCATCCTCCTGCAGCACTCGATCCAGGTCACTGAGGGCCCGGCCAAACTGCCGCAGCTGGCCCAGGCAGGTGGCCCGTAGACGCAGGTGACAGGTAAGGCTGCCCCCTGCTAGGACAGCCAGCGAGCAGTAGCCTAGCGCCTTCTCCGGCTGCCCTGCATCCAGGAGGGTGCTGGCTTCCTGGGCCGCGGCCTGCGCAGAGGACACAGAGATAACAGCCCTGGGCTGGGAGCCCCTCTGCCCAGCCGCCTTCTGCTGCCCACCCCAGGACAGCACCCAGCTTCTGCCCGGCCTGGTCCTGGGTGCCACACGCCGCCCCAAGGTTGAGGGCAGGGTGCAGCTCTGCACTAAGGGAGTCTCCTCCTTGGTAACCCATGCCCAAGACTCTCTCCCCCGCTCTCAGGTGTTCTTCCAGCGGCCCCAGCCCCAGCTGCTGGGCTGTGCTAGACTCCAACTCTCGGCCTGCACGGTGCCGAACGTGTTGGAGCCCTACAAATTAAAGCACCCAAGAAAGCCAGACTCTCCCTGGAAGGGCGCACCCACCTGCAAGGGCCGTACTGCAGCCGCGCAGGCGCAGTGGCAGGTAGCCGCCGCGCAGGAAGCGGGGCGTGACCATTTCTGGTTCACTTCCAGGTCGGCCCCTTTTACCTTGGCAATCGCTTGTCCTTTTGCTGTAGCCAAGCCAGCCTTGGGGCTTCCCGACCTCTGCCACACCAGACCCCGCCCAACCAGCGAACCCTCAAGCTCCAACACCTGCACCAGCACGCACTGGAATTCCGAGACCCTGCCCAGCCAGCCTAGACACCCCACCTAGTCAGTACCCCCGTCTCTGAATCCCTGGCCCAGCTTACACCCCCCCCGCCCCCGTCTCCCAGTCTAGGACCCTTGGTGCTCTGAGACGACCCGCAGTGGACCTCTCCCAGCTCCAAGACCTCTGCCCAGTCACCACCAAGACCCAGGATGCCCATCCCTACCTGGCTGCCAGATTCTCAGAGACCCGCTCCCCAGCCAGGTTTCCTCTCCAAGCTCAGGCCCCAGCCCCAGCCCTCCCTTCTTCCAGCGCAGAGTCCAGTTGGGTCTTAGAGATCCCAGCCCCATCCTCCTCTTGGGTGGGTGGGGGAGGCTCTGTGCCCCGCCCTTTCCAGGCTCAGAGGTCTAGGTCCCTCCTAGGAGCTCTGAGACCCCGCCTCGGCTCCTTCTGAGTTCTAGATTCTCCCTATACCATTGCAGTCTCTGGGTGCCTCTGCTGGGGCCACAGTGGTCTCCTGCAGGAGGACGCTCCCAACACCCGCTGGCCAGTGGCTTCCAGCTGAAACACCCAGTGTGGTTTGCTAAAATGCCTAGCATGGTTTGCTGAAACACTTAGTGTGGCTGACAGTTCCAGTGCTGAACAGCTCAGACGCACCAGGTGTGGCTTGTTTCCTGCTGGCTTTGACAGCAAGAACCAGTGGGGGTCTGGGGGTGGGTGGGTGGGGTGGTACGGAGGGCATGAGTGTGACCCTGAGTCCCTCTGGCCTGTGCTCTTGCCCTAAGGTGACACTGGGGTGGACTTCCTGCTGGGTCAGGTGCCCCAGGCTGGTTCAGCCTCACTCTGGGAGAGGATGGCCTCCCCCAGGTCACTGGTGGCTTACATTCCCCCTACACAGAAGTGGAGGTCAGTGGAGCTGTCAGGGCTGCGGTGCCCAGAGGCCATCTTCCCACAGGCCTCTCATACCCACCCAACCCAATGGACTGACCCACTGGTGGGGGTGAAGAACTACCTAGGTGCTGGTTCTGGGGGTCTGGGCCATGGGATGAGGGAGGGGCTTGAACAGGGCTCTGCAGGTATTGTGCACACACCTGGGTGAGGCTCTGCTGCTCCCAGGGCTGCAGGAGACGAAGCAGGAAGCTGAGGTCCTGGGCATCTGTCTCTGCCAGGCACTGCAGGTCCCGGGCAGCAGTGGTCACATCCCCTTTCTTGAGCTGGAGCAGGCCCCTGCGGGCTTGGGCCGCTGCTGATGGTGGAGAGGGCTGTAGGGCTGGTTGCAGGCGGGCACCAGCCCCCTCATACCTGCCTGTGAGGGTCCAGGAAAGGTGGTCAGTGTGGGGCTGGGGCAGGGGACACACAAGAGGTAGGACGTGTGGACCTGGGAAGCTGTCACTGCTCTTACTGGACGCTTGGTCCCGGGACAGTGCTGGCTGCACACTGGAAGTCCCTGCCAGCTGTGTGCTGACCCCCCTTACTCCAGAACTCCTGGAAGGGGCAGCAGGCTCTGATCTTCCAGGAGGTCACCACAGCCACCGCTTTATGTTTGGGCCCTGAGAGCAAGACCAAGCCTGCCTCAGCATTGCAGCAGGGGTGAGGAGGTGCCCTCAAGTCCTGGGGGGCAGACATGGACTGCAGAGAGTGCCCCTCAGGTGAGTGGTGGAGCGATTGCCCAGCTGCAGCTGATGTGGGCTGGCAGGAAAATCCATAGCTGCCCAGGACAGCCCTGGCTTCCCTGAACCACGGCCAGATGTGAGGGGCCGAGTGTGACTCCTTTATGAAGCATCCGAGTCTGTGCAGAAGAGCGGCTCCACAGCAGGCTCCATGGGGAGCTGCAGCCACGGGACTAGGGTGGAAGGGGGCCAGGAGCAGCTGCAATCTGGGGTTCTCTGGCCTGCTTTGCAGAAAAGAATACGGGGGCCCAGGGGCCTGGCCAGATGCTGCGACCCTGATCCTGGATGATCCGTACCCAGTGCCATAAGGGTGTCTGCGAGGAGGATGTGCCAGTCTGGCTGTGCAGCATCCACTGTGGTTAGTGCATCCCCCATGGCAAGGAGACCATGGGCATCCTCGTCTGCGAGGGGTTCCCCGGCGTTCAGCAGCTGGCTCAGGAGGGCCCGGTAGTGGGCATGGAGGCCTCGAGTGAGCAGCAGCTGGGCTTCTGGCTTCAGAGAGCGGAGTTCAGGGACTGCAGTCCCTGGGTCGAGCTTCAGGGCAGAGATGACATCATCCACAGCTTCCTGTGGGGGAGGAGAGCAGAGTGGGTGCAGGGACAGTGGGCAGAGGGCAGAGCAGGACAGTGGAGTGTCAGGTTCCCATCTTGGGGTCCTAGAGGGTCCCCTCACCAAGATGCTTCCTGCCCCTTCCTGCTCTCCATGACTGCAGTCTGCCACCTGCTTCCTGGTCAGGCATTTGAAGACCCCCGAGGTCCTTCACTGATCTCTACCCCTCTGGGAGGCCAGACGCTGTGTCCAGCCACCACCCCCTGGTTTCAGGCCCCCAATGTCATCAGTGGCCTGCAGCCCAGTCCCTGGCAGCCCCCTTCAGTGGGTGGACCATCCTTTTTGTGGGTGGGTAGTGAGGGTGTTGGGTCCAGAGCAGAAGGCCCAGTGCATCACAAAAGCTTGTGAAAGGTGTGGAGGGCAGAGGGAGGCCCCACTTCTGGACTCAGTGCCCTTGGCTGCTGCCCTGGAAGCAGATAAGGCCTTGGTGGTCACTCAGTTATCTGGTCAGGGTAAATCATCTGGGCCAACAATAGGGAACCACTGTGGCCACCTTCCTCCTGCTGCCGGTCTGATTGTTCTGTCTGCATCTATCTTCCCTTCTTGCCTTTTGGGTTTTTAGTGATTTATTTTTATTCCTCTATTGCCCTTCGCCCATGTTTGAATTGTTTTTGTTGTTTCTTTTAGATCTTTATCTCTTCTGAATATGAATCACTTATCAGATATTTGATTTGTAAATATTTTTTTCTGTTGTGTTTTTACTTTATTTGTTGTATTCTTGGTTGTGCAAGATTTTTAAACTTTTTAGAAGCCCACTGTGTCTGTTGCTTTTTGTTACCTGCACCTTTGTTTGGTACATATCCAAGTAATCGTCACCAAGCCCAAAGTGCTGCAGCTTTCCCGTGACTCCTCTAAGAGTTCTCCAGCTTTAGGTTTTCCATTGAGATCTCGGATCAACTTTGAGTCAGTTTTTGTGAATGGTGTGAAGTAAGGATCCACACCCGTTCCTTCGCATGTGGTTTTCCCAGCGCTGTCTGCTGAAGGTTCGTTCCTCCCCATGACACGGCCTTGGCACCTTGCTAAAAACCCTTTGGTTCTGTATGTGGGTTTAGTTCTGGGCTCCCCATTCGACTGGTCCACATGTCTGTCTTATGCCAGTGTCACACTGTTACGATAATGGTAGCTTTGTAATAAGTTTAGGCATCGGGACACCAGAGTCCTCCAACTTTGTTCAAGATTGTTTTGGCTATTTAGGGTCCCTGTAGATTCCATGTGAATTTTAGGAAGTTATTTTTTAAATTGCTGCACACAACATCATTGGGATTTTGTAGGGTTACACTGAATCTGTAGATGACTGTAGATGACTGGCCAGCTGTCTCCTGTTGTCTAATAGTGTCCAGTGTTGTCTAATGTTTTCTTTATGTTTCCATTTATTTGCCTTTAATGTCTTGGTTAATTTTGAAATATCCTATACTATTGTAAGTGGAATTTTTTTCCTTAACTCTGCTCAGATTGCTGATTGGTACACTGTGTTTTTGTGTTGTGTCTGTGTCCTGCCCCTTGGCTAAAATCACTTATTAGTTCTGACAGGTTTTTTAGACTCTTTAGAGTCTCCTACATATGACCCATGACCAAATGCAGCATGGATACTCTTACTTTTCCCCTCCAGTTGTGTGTCCTGTCCTTCTTTCCTTTGCCCACGTGCCCTGGCTAGGACCTCCCATCCTGAGTTCAGAAGGAGTGCTGAGTGTTTCCCCTTTGTTCTGTTAGTGACCTGTGTTGCCCTGGTCATCTGTTACATACGGAGCCGCCCTCACATCCTGTGAATAAGCCCCGACTGGCCATGGGCCATGAGCCATGCACTGTGCTGGTGAGGCTGTTTTGCTGGTGTTTCATTGAGGACTTTGGCATAATGTTCACCAGTGCTATTTGTCTGTGGTTTTTTCTTTTCTTGTAGCACCCATCTGGTTTTGGAGCCAGGGTATTGTTGGGCTCAGAAAGAGTTAGGAAGGGTTCTGTCCTCTTCTAATTTTAAAGAAAAGCTTTAATTCTTGAAACAGGTGAATTCTTCAGGGGAGTCCTGAAGTCCAGAGCTTGTCTTCTTTGGGAGATTTCTGATCTTAGATTCAATCTCCAACTAGCCGTAGGTCTATTTGGATTCTCCTATTTCTTCATGTCTTAATCTTGGTAGGTTTTACTTCTTTGCTCAACTTTGCCCATTTTATCTGGATTATCTAATCATTACAGTACTCCCCACATTTTTTTTTTTTTGGTGGTGCTGGGATTGAAACCCAGGGCCTTCAGCATGCAAGGAAAGAGCTCTTCACGCTTAACCACACCCCTAGTCCTACGGGGTTCCCTTATAACAGCTTTTATTTCTATGAGATTGGTCTCATGTCTCCATTTTCATTTCTGTTTTTGTAATTTAAGTGCACGCTGTCTCTCCATCTAACTGAAGATCTATCAGTTTTGATTTTTAGGTTTCCTTGATTTCCTCCATTGCTTTTCTTTTATCAATTTTGTCTTCTGCTTGAATTTTTTTTGGTACCGGGGATCGAACTCATGACTTTGTGCTTGCCAGGCAGGCACTTATGGCACTGAGCTAAATCCCCAGCCTGCTTGAATCTTTATGATTTCTTTTTGTTAGCTTTGGGTTTAACCTGCTCTTTTTTTAGTTGCTGAAGCTGTCAATTTAGGTTGTAAGTTGAGATCTGTCTTGGGTTTTAACCTAAGCGGTTATAGCTCTAAGATTCTCCCTCTGCACTGCTTGATGATGGTCTCACCAGGCTTGGTGGATTGTGTTTTCACTCATTTCCCCATATGCTTTGATTTCTCTTGTGATCTCTTCTTTGAATGTTGGTTTTACTCCCCTCCTTCTATAGAAGAGGAGAATGAAGCATGAGAAGAGAAGTGGTTTGTCTGGGGTTCCCTCCCTGAGCCTGGCCCCATGTATGGGCTTGGGAGCAGCCCAGGGAGAGGACACAGGCCCTACATGGGTGACCCAAGGCCAGAGCAGACAGCATAAGGGGTAGCTGCAAACAACAATCCCACAAAAAGATTCCCATCATGTGAATGGGATCTTGTTCCCACCATCCTGGCCCTCAACATTTTATTTTGAATTGCTGTTATATTTCTGTAGAATATCTTAAATGTGGGATATCTCACTTCAAATCTGAGTCTGTGGACTCCACTGCTATGCCTGTGGCAGACATGACTAATCAATGCCAGCACTCATTCCTCAGCACCTGTCCTATAAACTCTTTTCAACACAAAGCCCCCACCAATGCAGCCGAAGACACTTCAGGCCTTCAGGCCCCACAGTCACCTCAGGAGCTTGTACCTCTATCCCTGCACACTGAGGTGTGGACTATGGGAAGGCAGGACTCCTGGAAAGTGGGCTATGGGAGTACAGCTCCTGCTGCCTGTGGGGCAGGTGGGGAGGAGAAGATGGTCACCTTGCTGATGGATGGCCTGGCCCTCTCTCTGTCTCAGTTGGAGGAGGAGGTGGTACCCTGGCCCCCACCCCCAGGTGGGGAGTGGCCTGGCACCTGTGGCTGGTCCAGGGCCAGGTGCAAGAGGGCGCGTCCACACAGAGCCCGCACGTTCCCTGGCTCGGCCCGCAGCACGGAGTTGAAGTCGAACATGGCCGTCTTCTTCTGGCCCAGGAGCCCGTAACAGCGGGCCCGGACCAGGAGGGACTCGCTGGCTTCACTCCCTGCAGGATACAGCATCCAGTGTCCCCTAGTGCTCAACTAGGGGTGCCCATGCCACTTGACTCCAAGGCACAGGGCTGCATAGCAGGCCCATGTCAGGGAGGGTGCAGGGCAGTACTCTGTGCCTGATGCCCCAGGGTGGCTGCAAGGCACCCTTTGAAGCTGGCCCCCACCCTTCCCACTCCATGGTCCTCAGGCCCCTGGGTCCCTGTGTGGCTGGGGCATGTGGGAGGCTCTACCTGCGGCAAAGATGGCCAGAGAGAGGTAGGCGATGGCTTCCTGGGTCTGGGCCCTGCTGTCCGCCCCGTATGGCCGTGCTCGCAGGATGCTTAGGGCCCTTGCATGGCAGTGGCTCTGCAGCAGCTGTCGGTCCTCATGGCTGAAGATGTCCAGGGTGGGCTGGAGGCAGGCCGTGTCCCTGGTCTGGACCACCTTCTTCACCAGCTGGGGGGATGGAAGCAGAGTCACCACCTGAGTTTCCTTCTCCCCTTCACTGACCTTCCCAATATGCTTGACCCCGCCAGGCCCGCCGTCTGTCCCAGGAGCCCAGGTGGCTTCCTGTCTCTTCTGAGCACTAAGACTGGCTGAACTGCAGGCATGGTCACTGAGCCTTTGAAGGTATTTCATCTCCCCATTTCCTGGTGGGGTAGGGACCCCAGAGGTCAGGGACTGTTCCCGGCTTAGGGTGCAGGAAAAGACGGGTGGGTGGGTGGGGGCATCAGGGTCTCTCCCGACCATGGCCACTTTCTGTGTCACAGGAGGAAAGGACCTATTTTAGTGACCACACCTGGGAAGGGGACCATAAGACTAGTACAAGGAAGGGGCTTTCAGGCCATGAAGGGACAGAGGTTCAGGGGTTTGGAGCCAAAGTCCAGGCTGGGCCAGCAAGGTCAGGCTGTGCTCTGAGTAGGGGAAGGAAGGGACTGGCAGGCCCTTTGGCCTGTACACCAAAGCCGGCACTCCCCGAGCATTAGCTGCTGACCATCGAGCAAACACGGCTACTGTTCCTGAGGCTGCAAGGCTCTGCCTCTCTGGGAGAGGGGCCCTTGGCAACGGCCAGTGGCCAAGGGCCTAGGCCTCTCTGCTGCCCAGTGCCCAACTCCAGACAGGATCAGGTCCAAGCCTGGTCTTCGTGGGAGCTTGGGAAGCTCGGCCTCTGTTCTGTGATTGGCTTTTTCTTCATAACACAGCTAAAGCAAACGGGAATCACCTGCGACAGGCAGGAATTCTGTGGGCCCCGGGTACCTGCCCTAGCTCGTTCCCATGACCACTTTCGAGAGCAGGTACTAAGGGGGAGACTCAGGGTCACAGGAGGGAGGGCCTATGACTGGTGGGGTGGGGATCCCAGAGGTCAGGGACTATTCCCAGCTTAGGGTGCAGAGCTGGGGCTGAGCAGGGTTTGCCGTGGGGTACAGAGTGGGTCCCCAGAGGTCTGGTGGCCTCTGTAAAGCCAGGCCCAGTGCCCACCTCCCTGTCACAGCAGCCAGGCCTTCTCACCTGGTTGGCATCGTAGGAGAATCCCCTGTGCAGCTGCAGCAGGGCCAGTCGCACCAGCACCGTGGCTGCCTGGGGCCTCCGTGACAGGGCCACCAGCAGGGACTTGTGGGCGTCGTCCAGGCGGCCCAGGCGGTACAGGGCGTCAGCTGCCAGGAGGCATGAGGCCTCATCCTCTGGGTCCAGCTCCACCAGCAGTGAGGCCAGCTGGCGCACACCTTGGGCGTCCCTGTGGTGAGAGGTTCTGAGGCTGAGCCAGAAACCCTGGCCACCCCTTTCAGCACACCTGCTTGGCCTTCACCTCTGCCCTTGGTCTCTCCACCACTCCATGGGCGTTTTACAGAAGCAGGAACCGAGGCAGAGCGGCCCATGGATGGCTGACCCCTGAGGAGACCTAGCCTCAGTTTCCTTTTTGGCAGAAACATAGATTGACAATTTGGCCGCGCAGGCTCAGCGGCGCTGTTAACAACCAGGCTGCTCTTGGGATGTTACAAGCTCTTACTTTGAAAAGGGGCCAGAGCCCCAATGGAAGAACAAATACAGACAGCCCCGAACTGCATGGATGTAAGCAGCCCCTCACTGGGGGTCCAAAGCAGTACGGCTGACCCCAGGAAGTTGAGGAAGCCAGGGTGTGGGTGTGTGGGGCCGACATCAAAGCTGCCCCAGGAGGCCTGGGTCCAACCCCTGAGCAAACCCGGCTGCCCTCCTGCAGATTCAGCACTAGGAGTGTGGAGCCTAGTGGCTACAGGCTCACCCGGAGGTGGGCAGGATGGGGCTCCTGAAATCAGGGACCCTAGGGCGGGGTGGGTCCCAGGTCCAGGAACTCCACGCCCTGTCTCAGTTTTAAGGACAAAACACTGCGAGACAGGATGTCCTGCACCCGCCTTCCAAGGAATCTCAAAGGGCCCTGGCTGGGAGGTCAGGAGACAGGACAGCACGCTGTTCCGAGGCATATTCCGCAACAAAGGAAAAGTCTCGTGGTCTGTTGCGTGAAAAATGCACAATATAAATTGCAGACAGCAGGCCGGCTCATTCTATGAGGCAGGTTTTATATGCACAAAAAGAAACGGCTGCAAGGAAGCGCTCACTGTGGCTGGTGCGCGAGTTTCACTTTGCCCTGTGTTTGACTTTCTCACTTTCCGTGGAGTTTGTCCACTGTGCATCACGTTCTTTCGAGGTTGAAAATCCTAAGACCTACACCTGGGACCAAATCACCACCGATGCTTAGGGAACTCACTCCGCCACGCTGCCTCAGTTTACCCACCTGTAAGGAGGAAGCATGCCCCTCCGTCCCTCTGCCCCGCCAAGTGCACCGCTGTTCTCACCCTTCCTGCGCCCCTGGTCCGTGCGTGTCCGCGGCCCAGCTCCGGCAGCCCAGGCCCTGTGCGCGCAGCAGCATGTTGTGACCCTCCTCCCGCAGCACGGTCCGCAGCAGCCCGCGCTGGTTCCAGGGCACCAGGGACTTGGTGGCCAGCAACGCCTCCTCCGGCCGCAGGCGGCAAGCGGTAACATAGTCGAGCGCGCCCAGGAACGCGCTGCCCGCCAGCACGCGCACGAGCCCGCGGCCACACAGCGCGCGCACGCAGCTCTCTGGGGACGGCGGCCCCCGCGCCACCACCGCCTGAAAGTCCTCGCGCGCGCGCCCCTCGTCGCCCGCGTGCAGCGCGCAAAAGCCGCGCAGGGTCAGCAGGGGCGCACGGTCCCCCGCCGGGTCCCCGGCGCGCCGCGGCCTCAGGAGACGCTCGCACAGCGCGCGGGACCCCGCCACGTCCCCGGCCAGCAGGAGGCACTCGGCCAGGCGGGCGGCCAGCGCGGGTCGCGCCGCGGGTGGCGCCACGCGGAGCAGCACGCGGAGCGCGCAGGTGGCCGGCGCCAGCAGTTCGCGGCCCGCGTCCTCGCGGAGCTCGGGGCGGCCGCGCACGGCTTCCTGGAAGCGGGCGAAGCCCTGGTCCGCGGCGTCCTGCGCCTGCGCCCGCACGCGCTCCTGGTCCGCGGCCGTCAGCACCGTCTGGAACTGGCGCAGCGCTGCGCGGGGGCTCTCGCCGAAGGCCTCCTGCAGGTCCCGCAGCACGTCCGGGACTCGACCGCCCATGCGCAAGGCCGCTGCAGAGCGGGTGACCAGCAGGGCGGCCCGGCGCTCACCTGGGGAGAGAAACAGGCGCTGATCTGCCTGGCCCTTCCCTCCCGCACTGCCGACGCTCTGTGTACTGCTGGGGCCCCCAGGAGCCGGGGCTGAAGCCCTCCCCAAGTCCATCGGTGACCAGAGGGGCAGAACCAGGCCCACGACCCGGATGGGCAGCACTGCAACGGCCCCAGCAGGGCGTCCAAGGTTTTCTTACCTTTCAGCCCTGATGGAAATGTATGTACGACACTTCCTCTCCCCTGACATTGTGAAAGTGGATTGTAACATTCGGGTTCCTCTTCAGGGACTTAGTACCCCTGTGCCACCAAGGTGGGGGCTAAGGACTGACTCTGTCTTTTGTGGGACCTTTGTTCCTTTACCCCTCTGGAACACAAGGTCTCCCCTCTCCTGTCCGATCAAGGGGATGCTGTGTACAGGGCCGCGGAGTGGGTGATCGGGGCGTTTAGGGAACCTCGGCGTAGCTGCTCCTCTCCTTCCTTAGGCTGGGGATCTTACGTCTACACCTACAGGGTCCCGAGGATTAACTAAGACAGTGCCACAGAGGGGAGGACAATGTCTGTGCTCCGACTGAACCAGTCGACCGGTGAACCAACAAACCAACGACCCAGCCATTCATCCAACCATCCGTACAAGCAACAAATCATCTAACCAGCCAATGAACTAACCAACCACTCACTAACCAACCACTCACTAACCAACCAGTGAACCAACGAACAAACCAACCAATGAATCAACAACCAACCATCAATTAACCAACCAATGAAACAACCAACTAGCCAGTCAACAAACCAACCAATCAACCAACCAAGCAACCAACCAACCAACCGATGAACCTGGTCTAGTCTTGGCTGATCAAAGGTCATCTTGTCTGGTGTAGTGGTTAAAGCCTCCCTACCAGTGACTGCCTCTAATACAGAAAGTCCTGTAATCTGGTTTGTGCAGTAGTTCGTGAATCTAAGGGGTTACAGGGGGAGGAGAGCCCCGGCCAATGGGACAGCTTGTTACTCATGAGAGTGTGGTCTTTTAGCCGTAGGAAGGCTTTAATTACACACTGTAGACTTCTTGACACGGTCCCACGGGTCACCAAAGCTATGCTCACTTTTCTTGAGTTCTTTATATCAGATGATTCAGCTTTGCTCTTTTCTGCTTTCTCCATTATGCTGATTTTTATTTTAAATTTCAGCGATTAGACTTTTCAGTTCTAGGGTTTCCGTTGTGTTCTTTTTCTCCTCTTTGCCCTCCTCTTCCTGCCTTTCTCTCCTCTCCTTCCTCCTCCCTAGGCAGAAGCTCCGACCAAGCGTGCAGACTCTCCTCCCGCATCCCCGCCCGGCTCGGCTCTGCGCGGCTGCTCTCCGGCGCCCTCCAATGCTGCTTCCGCCGTCTTATCTCTCCGCGTGATCGCTGTCTGCGGGCCGCTTGTCCAGTCAAGCTCTGCCGCCTTTCCTGGCAGCCGGATCTTCTATTACTAGGTTTAACAGCCTCGACACCTCGGGCAGGGGATAGACAGTGCTACCCATTGTTTAAATTTTCATTTTCTCAATTACTCATGAGGTTCATTAATTTTTTTCCAATCTGGTGGGTAGAAAGAAAATAGTTTCTCATTGTTTTAATTAGCATTTGTCTCATTACCATGATGGTGAGTATTTTTCACAGGTTTTAGTAGCCATCTGTGTTTTCTCTTTTGGGAAATGTTTTTGCCAATTCTTTCATTGGATTTTTCTTGTCAGTGTGCAGGAACTTTTCACTGACTGCGTACTAATTTTTTGCGCATCGTGTATTATGAAGTTACTTTCTCTCTGGTCTTGTCCTTTCATTTTCTATAGTTATGGACAAAACAAAGCTTCAGAAACCTGATAAAATGTAATATGCCAAATCTGTCTATTGCTTCCACTTTTTGTATCTTAAGATGCCCACGTGTGTGGACGTCTCCATACTACTCCCTGGTATTTTCTTTCAGAAACTAAGGCTTAGCATTCCTGGAATCCACTGGGGATTTACTTTTCTGCACGGCATGAGGCAGGCAGTGAGCGTGGTCCCTTGACGACCGGGCCTCTGGGCCCCGAGGGTTTGCAGGGCCCACTCTGTCGCGCGCAGGTGAGGTCTTTGATACACGTGGGTCCGTTCCTGGACTCTCGATTGTTTTCCTGATCGTCCCCTGGTCGGAAACCATGGTGCTGGGTAGGACGGCTCTGTCCATTGCTGGCGCCAGTCCTGCTGCCGTCATCTCCCCTTTCTCTCACTTCCTCTCTTCTCACCTCCCGCCGTTCCTCTTCCTCCTCCTCCTTTAGTGTCTTGATTATTAGTGGCCCCCTGGTCTTTATTCTAGCATTGAATCTTTCTAACCATGGACACTGCACATCTTTGCACTCAAATGGGTATTACATTCTTTTTAAATCGAGTTTTATACTTTCTCCATAGTTGTGTGACTTCTGCTGCGATCATAAATAATGTTTTAAAATGAGAGAATTTGTTTGATCCCGGAGTTGCCCCTTGTAAGTGAATCTGGAAACCCACCGAATTCTTTTGCCATACGTAAAAGGATGTGGTAAAGTTTGGTTGCGTCCTTTGCGGTTTCTAGAAAGTGAATCCCGTTGTCTGGAACAGCGACGCCTTCACCGTTTCCCCTCAGGCCTTGCGTGCTGTTTCCTTACCGCAGTGCCTTTGCTCCAGTCCCAGTACAGTGATGAAGAATGGCGGGTGGGCAGCTGCTCTGTTCCTGGTTTGGTCGATTAATTGATTTTTGGTGACAGTGGGGACCGAATCCAGGGCCTTCACGCTGAGCTGCATCCTCTGCCCTTTTATTTTTTTTATTTTTATTTTTTTGGTACGGGGGATTGAACTCATGACCTCGCACTTGCCAGGCCAGTGCTTAAACCACTGAGCTAAATCCCCAGCTCTCTGCCCTTTTAAAAGGTTTTTCTTTTTACTTCGAGATGGGGTCTTGCTAAATCTCCAAGTTGATCCTCCTGCCATAGTGTCCCAGGCTGCCACGACGCCTGGCTTCAGTATTGGTTTTAAAAGGAAGACTTCTGAAATGTCATCATCAAGTACGATATTAATGGTGGGTTTTTGAGGGATGTTAGCTTTTTCAATTAAGTAAATTTTCTTCTCATGGGTTGTTAAAATGTTGGAGGTGATAACGTTACAGAACACTTTGTAAATCTATGATCATGTTTTTCTTTGTTCCATTATTGAATTTAGCGTGTTACATTGTGGAAATATAAAACTCGAAGTCCTGCATGATTTTTGTTTTTGTATCAGGAATTGAGCTCAGGACCTTGCACTCGCCAGGCAGGCGCTTGTGCCACTGGGCTATATCCGTGGCCCTGCATGATTTAACTGAGTTTTGGCTAAAATTTCCATCCTTGCCAAGACATGGAGCCAACCTGTGTCCATCGGGAGACAAACAGCTATGCCAAGCGTGGCGAACACACCCGGCCTGCTACGGTGGGGTAGGAGAAACAAATCCTGGCGTTTATTGTGAAACAGCTATTTTAGACAATGATGCCATAGTGCATATTTCAAAACGGAGAGAGGGAGAATTTTGAACGCTTCGCCCTCCTCTTCCAGAGCCCTGGCACCCTTCTTAATCCGCGGAGCATTTTCTGACCAGTGCACCGTGAGGGAAAGGCCTCAGGGCTTCTGGTCTGATTTATTCCCAGAAACCAATTCCCTGCTCCCTTTCCAGCACCTCCCTGGCTCCTCACAGGGTCCCCGGGCTTGAGCTTCGAGCCCAGCTCTGGTGATGTCCGGCCTCTCCAAACACAACCCGCCCCTCTGTGTCCCTCAGATGCCCTCAGGGTCAACTGTTGAAGAAGAGCCCCCTGGAGCTGGGGTGAATGGCCTGGGATGGCCTGGCCATCCCAGGTGCTGTTTCACAGGCAGAAAGCTGACAGCACTCTGACAGCGCTTTACCGTCTGCTTCTCCCCTGGTCTGGACTCCAAGCAGGCGCTAAACATCACTATCCACCTCCCTTCGCCACCCTCAGACCTGTCCCTGGTTGTCCTTTCTAGCACTGATGGCTCCTGCTCCTTGGTGCAATGTGACGCTTTCTCTGGGACACACCATGCACCATGACCCCCAGGCCTCCACCCTGGGACCCCCCCAGCCCCCAGCCCCAGCCCCCAGGCCCTGGATTCCAGCAGGTTCTGTCCTCTCTGTTGCTCCCATGTGTGCTCTGCACAGCAGCCAGGACATGCTCAGTGTGAGCTCCGAGCCCCTGCCCGCTGCTGTCCAGTGGCTCTGAGGGCAAAGCCAAAGTCCCTCTGAGGCCAGCAGGGCCGGGCCACAGATGCCACTTGCAGTGCAGCCCTGTAAGGGCAGGGGCCTGGCCGACTGCCTTGTCATTCTGGTGTCCCTGGCCCCAGCACAACTGCACCACAGTGGGACTTAACTAGCTGCAGTGATGGCCACCTGGCCCTAGTGGGGAGGCCGTGACTCACTCTCCTACCTTGGAGGCCGCTGCCCGTTGCATCAGGCTGTAAGGCCTGGCTGCATGTGGCCAGGCAGTCTTCATACCTGCCGTGGAGGAGCAGGGTGTCAGGAGACAGGGCGTCACTCCAGGACCCCCCAGGGTCCAGGGCTGCCAGGAGTCCCTGGCAGTCAGTGTCCTGCTGGCCGGCGCTGTCTGTGGCCTGTGGGTGCCCCGCGATGTGGCTCTGCAGGGTGCGGAGCAGCATGGGGAGGTAGGGCTGCTGGTGGGTGTGGATGAAGGCCACCGCGCGGCTGGCACTCGAGGCGAAGGCCTGCAGGTAGTGGGCCACACCCTCACCTACTGGATCCCCAGACAGGATGAGGGCCAGCGCGCGGGTCAGGTGCAGCTCCAGGGCCTGCTGTGAGTGGGTGTCCAGCAGGGCATCGCAGCGCTGCACCACCTCTCCGTGTTGCCCACGGGCCAGCAAGCTGGCTAGTGAGTGCAGGACGGCGGCTGGGTGGTCTGGGCAGAGGGCCCCCAGGAAGGCAGAGGCCAGGGCTCCTGTCAATGAGACCACTGCCATGCCTTCCCAGTGGACGGCTGGGATTTGACTGTCCCCACAGCACCAGGCCTCCAGGGTGGTCACCACAGGTGCTCCACGGGCCTCAGCCAGTGCTGCCCGCATGTTCCTAAGGGCTGAGGGGGCGTGGCAGCTGAAGGCAGCCAAGTAGAAAGCCGTGGCCAGGGGCAGGTCCCCCAGAACCAGGTGCCGGTCCCCCTCCCGGCAGAGGCAGGCTGCGAGCTCCTGGGCCGACATCACGTCTATGGTACCTGCTGGCCCATGTCTGGTCCTCCCAGGCACCTGGAGGAGGGGTGCTAATTAGCGCTCAGCCCCTGGCCGTGTGCCACCAAGCCCACTTGACTGCAGAGAGCCAGAGTCAGGATGATCTGTGACCCAGGCAGAGGACACCAGGTGTTCCTTCAGCTACCCATCCTCATGACGGGATGTCTGCCAGGGCCTCCAGTCCACGGCCCCCACCCTGCTACCTCCCACCTCTCCTTCCTCCTGCACAGATGGGACAGGACGCCCCTGAGGAGTAGCTCTAAGACCCTGAGGCCAGGGTGCACAGGACATGGGTGGACTGAGGGCTCAGAGATTCCAGCTAGGGGGACCTGAGGAGTGGGGGCCCTGGTGAGGGCTCCCCCCATCCCCAGCACGGGCTTCCCCAGGAGGGTGATGTCCTCAGCTTTCTGGGGCCCTGCTAGGGCCATCTCTGCCCCTGATCACCCTTGGGACATAGACTAGGCTGGGGTGCTCGGGTCATGGGGCCCCTGCTTGGCCCTGCATGGGACAGGGTGACTCTGGCCAGCACCACTAGGTTCTATTCTGTGGCGGGGTCCTGGGGACCAGCCCTGATCTCATCCTGACCTGGGGTCAATTCCTCAGGACCCCCCCTGGTCTCAGTGCTCCGGGGCCCTGTGGTGCAGGTGGGCTCCATGTATGCCCCTCTCGCTCGGCTCGCTCACCCTTGCCTGCGGCTTCTGCTGCAGCCCACTGTGTGCTGGCCGGGGAAGGGCCCTGTCCCCAGTCTTTCTCTGCTGGCCGGGGCCGAGCTGGGCTCTTGCGGACGCCAGGCTCCGCTCTGTGCTCTGTAAAGCCACTGGCGCCCAGGCAGATCCTGTTTCCCGGGAGAGCATCAACACCTTCACCACCCGCTGCTCCGCAGCGCCCCCTGTGGTGGACATTCAGGCGTGGCCACAGCTACCCTCCCCCCTCTCTCTGTAGCCGCTGGTGGGGAGGGGGAGAGTGCCCTCCTGCAGGCCTAGGCGGGGCAGGCTTGGACAGAGAAGCCCGAGTTTAGGGGACACAGGGGTGTGGTGCCTCTGGGTGCCAGGGAAGAGCTGCCAGCTCCAGGGCTGACCCTGCCTGGCTCCATATTTGTACCCCAGAGCTCATACTCTGCCTTGGCTGCTTTGGGACCCCCTTCACTGTACCCCTCTCCGCCAGGACCCTGCCCCTGGGGTCCTGCGTGTCCCCTGACCTGGCCCTGGGTCCCTGTCCTCGAAGCTGTCCTCTGCCCTGGGCAGGTGGACTGCATCCTTGTGGCTACACCACTGACTCCCTCCCTCCCTCCCTCCCTCCCTTGCTCCCTCCTGCCTGGGGCCCAGGTGGGGGGACCCAGATGACTGGACAGCGGCTGAGGAGGGGGCTATTTTAGGACTCTCTGTCCACCCCTGCAGCAGGAAGGGTGGGGAGCTGGGCACAGGCAGCTGTCTTAGGGGACCTGGAGAGAGGGTCCATTCTGGGCAGGGCCCTCCCAACCCAGGGAACTGAGGGGCCCAGGCCCTGCTGGCACCAGCTGTTCTGGGGCTTGGGGAAGGGTGTGAGTGCCTGAGGGGCAGGGAGCACGTTGACCTAGGTCTGCCTCGCTGGCCCACGGGAGGGCCCTGGCCCTGGAGTTGTGGGGGTGGAGGCCGGGCAGGGTCTACGGTCCAGGGCGGTGCTGTCTTTCCTGTCTGCTGGCCTCTCCTTAGCTCTTTGACATGCGGAAAGTCCTGTTCCCGTGCTTTATCACTTTCCCTTCTGTCTCCCATTAGGCACACTCGGGGATGGGGCAGGGCTGTGACACGGGGCTTGGGAAGGGCCTAGGGCACAGAAGTGGCACATCCACGTGACATCTACCACTGCGTGAGTTCTGATCCATCCCCTGCATCTGCCCGGGTGCAGAGAGCCCGAGGACACACAGACCTGACGGGGTGTGCCCGCCACCCGTCCGGCCGGGTGTGATCACAGCCCTGCTCAGGCAGCACCCCTGTGCAGGTGGCCTGAGGTGCTACCCGGTGCCATTTCCCGGGCAGGCGACGGGCAAGGGCTGAGGCTGTGGTCTCCGGTGTCAGGATGCAGGCCCGCTGCGGCTTGAAGATTCTCATCACTTTGGATCTGCACGATGCATGACCGTGATCGGCAAACCCCCCGTGCCAGGACCGGGTGGGGCGGGAGCTCGCGGTTCACCCAGAGCCTGAAAGGGAAAAGAGATTTCACTTCTGCTGCCCTGAACACACTTCTGCGTTAGAACCAGGGACGTCTGAGTGGGAATTGGCCACTGATGACACTTGTCACCACAGACCATGAGACGACAGTGGGGTCCCTTGGCCCCCATAAGGTCACCTGAGGGGCCCGGGCCCTGTGCCCACCCTTGCCCTGAGCGCTGTGCAGAGCCAGATGGCGAGATGAGGAGTGCGGACCGGAGCCTGAAGGAAGGACAGGGCGGGGCCTAGGGCCACCTCTCCTCCTCTCGGGGGCTGGGCGGGTGGGCAGGGGGCTCAGTGGTCACCGCCCAGCACAAGGCTCTCTGGGCGCCTGGCCGAGCATGAGGTGATGTTCCCCAGGACCTTTCCGGCCTTCCTGGTGCTCAGTGCCCTTGGGGATGGGCAGGTTAGGCAAGGCTGGGCACACACGATCCAGGGAGGGAGATCAGGGACCACCACACTTACCCTGTGCTCGGGTACCCACGCCAGGACATCAGGCCCAGCCCCGGCACAGGGCACAGTGGGTGGGAAGTGGTTCTGGGCCTAAAGTGGCCATTAAGGAACAGCAGCTTGGGAACAGTCCCTCCCTACCAGGTGGATCCCCTCTCCATAACCAGGTCACCCCTACTGACCCAGAGGGGGCTGGCAGGTCCTCTCTACCCCCAGCCCAGGCTTCCCAAGCCTGGGCCCCTCAGGGCACTCCCCTCCCTGCCCATTGGAGCCGGAGTCCCACCCACATCTGCCAGGAGCCCCACTGTGCAGAGCCCAGGTGCCTTTTGGGCCTTGGTCTCCCCAGCCCCAGCTCAGGATCCCCCCACCCCCAGTGATCCTGCACATCCCAGCCCTGGCAGCCCCAGAGCCGGGAGATTTACCTGGGCTGTGTTTTAGGACCTGGGAAGATCTAGGCTCTGGCCTGGCTGTCACCAGGTGAAATTTCAGCTTCTTTTGTGCAGCCAATGAGCGGGAATTCTGGAGACAAAGGAGTCCTGCGCTGTGGGCCGGTGCCGGGGCTCTGGACGTCTTCTTCCTCTCAGCCCATGAGCTCAGCTTCCTGCAGCCTGATGTGCGTATGGGTGCCTGAACCTCCAGCAGCCCAGCATCCCTCCTGTCCCCAGGGCTCCTGTGGCACCTCTGATCAATAATGCAGCAGAAGGAGCCGCCCTGGCCTGGCCTGGCGTTCACCACCTGCTACCACCCTGTGCTTCAGTCTCAGGCTGGGCGTGGTTTCAGGAGCCCCCCTGCTCTGGGGCTGACGGAAGGGTGCAGGTGCTGTGAGGAGGACGTGGTGTTCGTGTCCCAGCACTAGCCAAGGAGGGGGCCAGGTCTGCTCAGCAGGCAGGGATTCTGGGGCTGAGGCTGTGGATCCAGATCTTTGGGCCTCAAACAACGGGCCAGAGTGAGGGGGCACAGCTGTGCTCACACCCACCCTGGCCTGCAGCTCATGTCTGCCTCTATCGCCCTCTGCCCCCCTGTAAGGAGGCCCCCCTATTATGCACGCAGCCTGCCCAGATCCTGCCTGCGGATCTGCCCGTCCTTTCCCCATATCACACCATCAAGCCCATGCCCACTGGCCCTGGGTAGTGACTGACCTCCCCGTTCTCCCTCAAGCCAGTTCTTGCCTCAGGGCCTTTGCATAGCCACTTCTCTCTCCCCAGAAGTCTCCCTGCCTCCTCCTCACTTCCCTGAAGTCTGGGTTCAGTCCCCTTATTACTCAGACTGTGGCTGCCTCGCCTCTCTGCAGGACGCCCCTGTTCTCCCTGTCCCCCCCCCCCCCCCCCCCCCCCCCCCCCCCCCCCCCCCCCCCCCCCGCTTCTTCACCATCACTCTCTTGGGGACATTAGCCCAGGAGGGCGGGGCAGGCTGCCACCACCCAGCAGGTGCCTGGCAGGTAGCAGATGAAGAAGGAGGAAAGGCGGGGCTGAGCAGGGGCGCCAGGATCTCTGTGTTGCCATGGGGACACCCTGGGTCCCGGAGGTCAGCAGGCCCCTGACTCCGTACCCTGAGCAGACCCTGCCTGCCCTTGTCCAGCACGGGAGATCCAGCAGCAGCCGGGGCCTTTAAACCCCAGAGCTTCCAGAGGTCCGCCTGCCCCAGCTGCGCGAGTGAGTTTCTCCTCTGCCTTCTCTTCCCCTCCGAAAGTTTGTGCCAACCTTCGGGGACAGGGAGAGATGGATGGCGCTGTGCCGGGAGCCAGCCCCGTGGTTTGTGTACATAGCCTGTATCGGTTTGAACTAACGGAGTTTATCAACCAGGCAGCCGGGAATCATTAATCATACAGAAAAATAACACGGTGAAATGACTTTTCAAAATACCGTCGGTGTAATTATCATCTCGCCGTTACACTAAATGCCACCATTTATATCTGTGCTACTTCAGTATGCAAACAGTAATTAACGTGGTAATGAACCGGGGGCCCCAGAGCCTCCCCTCCCTGAGCTAATTTGCATGTTAATTATCATTAGCGACCAGGGAAACAAGTTATAAACAGCCTAATTAGCAGCAGATCATTTTTACAAGCAATGGTGTGCACTGTGACATGGGGGCGGGCAGGAGATTAATGAAGTCGGGCAAGGTCCCTCTGTCCGCTGGCCGGGGGCGGGGTGTCTGTGAAGCGTGGCCCTGGGGATCAGGGGGACACTGTGGACAGGGCCGGGCTCGGGCAGAGTGGAGGGGCTGCAGGCCGGTCGGTTGAGCCCAGGCCACCAATGGAGGAAGTCGTCCTGGCCTTCGCTAAGTCGGCTCAGCTCCATGCCAGCTTTGTGGTCAGGGTCAGGTGGACGGGAAGCTGCCGAGAGGGCGCGGCAGGCAGGGCTGGGCTGGCGGCTCCCTGGGTTCTGTGGGGAGGGCTGGATGCCAGACCTCAGTGGGGCTCCTCTGGGACCCTGCTCCGTGGGGTCTCACTGCATGGCGTGAGGCTGTCGGTGCCAGGCCCATGGACTGGCTGAAGCTTGTCACCAATTCCAAATCTTCCTGAGCTGGTGGTTCGAGGACCAATTCCACTGTCCCCTGGGCTCCTGGACCAAGCAGGGCTGTGCTCCTCCAGAGGCCACGTGTACTGAGCTCCTGTGCCGGGCATGGAGGACGGCACCCTGCCCTGGCCGCAGTCCCGAGGCGGAGGGCAAGCTCTGGGCTGTGGACAGTACCGGGCTCTCTGCTGTGCCTTGGATGCTCCAGGTGGCTCCTGCCCCATGGCCTCTTGTCCCTGTGTCCCCACAGTGTTGGTGTTAGCTGTGTGTCCTCTGCCAGGCACCTCCTCTTCAGAGACGGCTCAGCTGCCCCAGCCCGAGCCCATCCATCCTCAGTCCTCACCCTGCCTCTGTCCTCTGTTCTGTCTCACTGGACAGGGCGCTCTCTACTGTCCTTCAGCTCCGCAGCCACTGCACTGCCGGGAGGACTGAGTGCTGCTGGAGTCTGACTGTCTTTCACCTGCGCTGGGATGGCCTGGACTCCAGGGAAGGGGCCGTGTCGTTTACACTTTGCGCTGAATCTGTTCCGTGGAAAGTTTGCACACTGCCCTGAGCAGCCTCAGTCGTGATCAACGCGAGAGCAGTGACCAGGGTGCCCTCGCCTGCACTCCAGGCCCAGGAGGGTTGGCAGGAGGCCTGGCTGTGTCACAGACAGCGTGCATCCATCTCAGGCCTGAGTCTCAGGGCCTCAGCTGACAGGGGCGGGCACCTTCTGTCTCTGCCTCCACCATTGCCTCTGGCTGGGGCTCTGCTGCTTTGAGGGGCTCAGCCATCACCCACCACCCACAGGGGTGCCGAGGCCATGCCTTGGGAGTTGGGCTATGGGCGATCACCCATCCTTTTCTGTGAACCAAAAAAGGCCCTGAGCTATGGATCAGGTCCGTTGGAACGACCCTCCCTCTGTCCACACCCTGTCCCCTGTCCCTCTGTCCCTTCTGTCCTGCAGAGTTGCAGCCCCAGGTGCTCCCCTGTCTGTGCTCTGGGCCTTCCTGGCGCACGGCTGGTGGACACTGGGGAAGTGACCCTCAGCGCTGGTGGGGACTGTTGCGAGGGGCTGCCTCCATCTCCAGCCAACTGAGGGAACTGTGAGGACACACGGTTTCGGGGTGGGCTGTCTCAGGAGCACAGGGGTCCATGCAGAGCTGTGGAGTGGACCCTGCTGGAAACCAGGCGGGGACTTAGTAGTGGTGGAGCTACCAGGTCACCTCAGAGCCAGTGTCCTACAGCCGAGAGCAGGAGACGGGAAGTGGGCAGGACCCGGGGTGCCTGGGGTGCTCAGCTCTGGGTGCCCCACATTTCTGATGGAGGAGGGCGGCCAGGGGACTAGGCAGAAACCTCCGCTGAGGAGGTGCTGGGTACGTGGCCCTGTTCTTGGGGCCTCCCACCCATTGTTTTGGGCTCATAAGCAGGGTTGGCTCAGCCTGGCTGGTGGGACCTTGTGGCCCTGTTCTGAGGGAACCCCAGGTCCCACAGGTTCTGCAGGGCACCCCAGGTCTGGATCACCTGCAGTGGGGTTGCTGAGGTTGTGCTTCTGTGGCTCAGGACACTTGGTCCGGGTTCGGACGGTGTTCTGAACGTCCGTTGGAGTAAAGGTATGGGGACATGAGATTCGATGTCAGAGGCCCAGGACGCCCAGGGAGCTCCGCAAGGCACAGGGTGGAGGCAGAAGCTCTGGATAAAAGCCGGGCTGCTCGGGAGGGGCGGTGCAGGTGCGGTCGGGTGACGGTGGGGGTGGGGCGCTGCTTTAAGGCCCTGGGGACTGCAGGCACCGCCATCCAGGAGCTCCCAGCAGAGGGCGCTGCACCCAAACCTGCGCTCCTCTCTACTCCCAGGCACCCTTGTCAGGAACCAGCCTCTCTCTTCCCTAGGGGACCAGAGGGGGGGCGCTGTGACCTCCAGAGCAGGAGCAGGACCGAGGGTGGGCACCCGCACAGGTCAGGAAGGACGTAAAACATCTCGGGGACCTGCATCCCTGGCCTGGGCAGCGACACGGGCACAGAGCTGCCGCCCAGGATGGTCACAGACCAGGCTGCTGTGGGGCTCTTGCCGCTCTGCCTTGCGTCCTGGGGCTGCCTGCAGGCGAGCCCGACACTGCAGACTTGGGCTCCCCCAATCTGCACAGCAGGATCTCCAGGCAGCTGTGCTACAGGACGGAGGACCGCACAGCGAGGGCGCAGAGTGACACTGACTTCCTGGCCTGAGCCACACGCTGCCCCTCAGCCTTGCCAGCTGCTCTGGTCTCCAGAGCTCTTCGAGCCTGCACCTCACCCAGATGCCCTGGCGACCTCAGCCTCCCTCTGCTCTCCCGTCCCATCCTGTCCTGTCCCGTCCTGCATCTGTGTCCATCTGGCTGCCTGTACCTCTGGTGGTCCACTGTGGGCCTGGGGTCTGAGCCGCCAGCGGGCAGTAAATGCTCCCTGATGTGCCCTTTCTGCTGCAGGTGCCCCCAGCTAAGTGTCCGCGCTGGTGTTGAGTGCCGTCTTTCCGGTGTGTATCCCACCAGGCTGGATTTCTCGAGAGCAGTCAGCAGCCAGGGACCATGGCACCAGTCACTGCCTGCAGCATGAGCTCATTGGGGCTGCCCTTGGCCCCTCTGCCTGCGACCCTGAGCTGAGGGGAGACCCATCCTGTCCAGGGCTGCAAGGGCAGTGCAGTTTGCTCTGGCTCCTCACCTCACCGTCTCTGCTGGTCCTGGCCAGTGGCCTTCTGTCAGTACTGTTCACTAGGTCAGCTTTCCCATTGCTGAGACCAAGGACTGGCTTGACAGCCACACTGAAGGGAGCCAGGGTTAACTCAGCTCATAGTTTTGGGGGTTCAGTTCATGGTCACCAGCTCCAGAGCAGAAGCAGCATGGCAGAAGGGCGTGGAGGCACAAGATGCTTAAGTCGTGGTGGGCAGGAAGCAGATCAGGGGACAGTGCTAGAAAGGAACAGGAGCCCCCCACACTCCAGGTGCCCCAGGAGTGTTCTTTGCGAGCCCCCAGTGGATCCCAAAGGCAATTGAGTGGCCGTCACTGACTGTGATCCGCTGCCCTCAGCTCAGGTCTGAGCCATGCTGGGTTCTTCTCCGGCTCTGTCTCTGGGCAGGCATGGCTCAGTGTTGGGCTCCCCCTGACCCCTGGCTCACTGGCCGAGGGCTTGGCCTGCCCACCGTGCTCTGGGCTCAGGCTGGAGCTCCACTGAGGATCCCTTGGCCACAGTGGGCACAGCTGTGTTTTCCTGCACAGCCCGAGTTCCTGGACTTGCTGCCCTCTCGTGCAGGCCTGGAGCCTCAAGCCCCACTGCAGGGCCTGAGGCAAATGAAGCCCATGCTCGGCCTGGGGCTGTTCGGAACTGCCTGCCTGCCACAAAGGCTCTGTCCCCCATCACCCCTTCACCGGCTTTACCACCTATTTGGCTGCTTTGTCAGCTAGGTGCCAACCCCTGCCCCCACCCTCACTGCAGCACCCACTTCTGACTGTGGCCCACTCTTCTGTCTCAGTCAGTTTTGCTGGGTAACAAAGGGGCCGGCCCTACTTGCTCCTAGGAGTTATTCCTCGGTTGTGTCACATGTAGGCTGCTGCTTGCTCACAAGGGAGTTGGGGGCAGGAGTGAGGAGTCCCCCCGTCCCAGAGCACTGACTCTGGCAGGCATGAGATGATGGCCTTTGGGACCTCAGCCCCCAGTCAGTGGGTGGGAAAGTTGTGCCCCGAGGGATGCTGGAAGGGTGGCAGGGAGAGGTCCTGGAGAGGTGATCAGACCGACTTCAGCACGAGTTACATGAAAGCTGCTCTGTGTTTAGGAAAATGCATTTTCTCACTGGGGACTTGTCAGAGCCTTTAACAGAATAGCGTGTCGTGTCATTCCTGAGTGTGACCCAGGGACACGGCCTTTCCAAATGGTCACCCAGGCAAGGCCGGAGAACTTCCTGCTGGCTGCGGAGCCTGGGCAGATGCCGTGTTTAGGAAGCAAGTGACTCCTGGAGGGGACTTCCTGATGTCACAGGGTGGACCTTTGCATGAAGCCCAGGGAGAAGGCAGAGCCCAGCCAAAGCCAGTCTGTCACCAGGGCTGTGGTCCTGCCCTGTGGGCACCCAGGAGGACAACACAGTGGGCAGGAGTTGGGGGAGAGGCTGAGCAGCCTGGGAAGCCACAGTAGGATTTGAGGGTAAGCAAGACCCCTGGGGAAGGGGTGCTTGTGTTCCCGTGTGTTTGGAGAAGCATGGGAACCAGGCGTGGCAGTGCATACCTGTGGTCCCAGCACCCTCTGGAGGCTGAGGCAGGAGGATCACCCACCACATGCAACTCAACAACCTAGAGAGATCTATCTCAGAATTAAAAATAAAAGGTGCTGGGGATGTAACTCAGTTCGAAAGCCTTGGGTTCAGCCTGTAGCAGCGCAAGAGAGGGAGAGGGAGAGGGAGAGGGAGAGGGAGAGAGAGAGAGAGAGAGAGAGAGAGAGAGAGAGAGAGAGAGAGAACAAGGTCCCCTGGGGGGACAGACAAGCCCAGACCTCGGTGGCTCCAGCCCCTATCTAGCCCTGGGCACAGCTGGGAGCTGCAGGCACTGGGCTCTGCTGGGCCCTGTGTGCCAGACTCAGGTGGTCGATTTGATGCCAGAAATGAGTCTGCCCATCCCACCACGGTGGCAGCACCTGGGGTCTGAGTGCCACTGAATCCAAACCCCGGGGGTGGCCAGGAAGGTGGGGGCTTCCTAGTTTAGGGGCCTGAGACTCTATAGTTAGAGACAGCTTGGCCGTGCAGACCAGGGGAAAGGTTGTTGGGACCCAACCCCCAAACTGCTGTCTCCCTGAGGGGTAACCATCTCTGCCCCCTTGGAGGAACTGACCCTGGACTGGCACAGGATGGCAAAGCCCCCGCCCCGCGTTCTGGGGCTGTGTTCAGACAGAATCTCTATTTGGAACCTTAAGGACTCACGATATTTAAGTGATGCTGGCTGTCAGGAGTGTCCACTGGGGTGGCCGTGCGACTCCAGACTTCATTGCAGCCCACACCTTACTTTTGGGAAGTCCTGGGCCGCAGCTGCACTTCCCCTGCATGGCAGCCTGCGATGCTGCCCGCCACTGTGGCTGGGACTCAGGGGGCCAGGGCTGCGCAGGCCTCTGGCAGCTCGGTGTGGTCTGTGTCTATCAGTGTGTTGGACACTGTGCGGTTTGCGCTGACGTTGTGCTGTAAGTCACCACACAGAGTTTGATTATCTGAAAGTCGGAAGCCCTGGCCGGATGGGGGTGGCTCCTCCGGGTGCCTGGTCCTCACAGCGGCATGGTGTGGTGGGACCCAGGAGTCGAGGGCAGGGGTCTCCTAAACAGGGGCCCCCTTGCCTGGGCTGAGCCTGCTTCCCAGGTCTGCTGGTTGGCAGAAGCCCGCACCACGTAGCTTGTTCCTGCCGACCCTGCCTGGTGTCTCCTGAGGCCCCAGGGACAAGGCCCACTCTGTCCCCAAGGTCTCAGCTTGTTCCTGGCCTTGGCCACTGGGAGCCCACAGCACTGATGTGGACTCCAGGTGCCGCAGACTTGAGCTCTGGCGCTGCCATGCCTGCCCAGGGGCCTGGGGGTGCCGACTGGGGCCCCGATACTATGGGGGTTGGTGGAGCCCTCACATCTGGCCCTGTGGGGACTTCTAGGCTCTTGGCTCCTCCTTGCCAAAACTCTGAGCTTTCTCAAAGCACCTGAAATGAACAGCTGTGACAAGTATACACGCGTGTGCACATGCATGTGCATCTCCATGTGTGCACGCACATGTGTGTATATGAGCAGTGTGCAGGTGTGTGAGTGCATGCTGGTGTCCACACCTGTGTGCACGGGCATACTGGTCCTCAGTATGTGCAAGTACCTGTGTACCTGCAGGCCCGGGTGCTTGTGTGCCTGAGTGTGTACACGTGTGTGCATGTTGCCTTGGCCAGCACGGGCCTCTTGGAGGCACGGTGCCCAGTGCTAGGCTCTTTTTATTCAAGGGTCCCTGGATGGAATAAGTGTCCCACCCCTGGAAGCCTGGATCTGTCCCACCCCTTTGATCTGGGCCGCAGCTTGTCTGAGATCCCAAGTCTCAGCGCCTGTGCAGGGGCTCAGCTGGCAGCTGGGCTCTGCTCCCCCACACCCCTCAGCCCAAATGGCTGTCTTGGAGCTCCAGACCCAGCGACTCTGGAGATGCCTTGTGAGGCCTGCTGGCCTTCCTGTCCCACCCTCCCAGAGGGAGGTGGGGTTCCTGCTCCCGCTGCCCGGGCTCCTCCGTGGTCTTTGCTCCAAGGTACCAGCAGAGGGCGGCCGTGTTCCATGCCTGCTCCAGCCCCGCCAGGCTCCGCAGCGGGGTGTCTGTGGCACTGGTTAGTGTCTGGAGCCTGGGAGCTGGTCATGCACGGGTCTCCCATGGTCACCACGCGCTCCCCATGGCGGCCCTGGAGTGGGGCAGAGGGCGTAGGAAGGCACTGTGGGTTGGGGGGTGGGCAGTCAGGGCTCAGCTGCTGGCCACACGGGACCTGGGATGAAGAGGGAGTGGACCGTGGCCCCTGGAATGGATTTCCACACAGTCTTGTGATAGCGTGACAGTCCCTGCTCGGGGGAGGGGGGGCGAGCTTTGGGGATGTGGCTGGTGGCCCCTGGACAGACTGCTGGGGACCCAGAGCATGAGAGGTGGCCATCAGGTGGCCGGGGCTCTTGGTTCCTCGAAAGGACAAAGACAATGTAGGAGAGAGGGTGGGCCCTCTGCCCCCATGGCAGGCGGAGGCTGAGATGAGGTGTCCTCCAGCGTGGCACGGTCACCCTGACATCCGCAGAGCTGGTGTGGTGGAGCTGGACATGGGAATGGCACTGAGTAGAGGGGTCCAGGCCAGGAAAGCGACAGAGCCGTTACTGTCAGGTGTGACGCTGGGCGCTGAGCTGACCAGTAAGGGGTCTGGCTCTCAGCTCAGAGGGGGTCCACGCAGCCCTCAGCCGGGACGTGCGACCTGGCTCCCCTGGGTCTTGGCTCCTGGCCTGGCTGGACTCGCACTCGCAGCCCCCCACCAGGAGGCGGGCACCTCAGTGGTCACTGACCCCAGCCCCTACCCCTGGGCTGTCACGGTACTGTCACTTTATTGTCACGGTCCCCTCCAAGGTGGCCTGTGCCTGTGACTCTGGGCTGGGAGCTGCCTTCCTTGCATTTCTGGGATTTGTCTTTCTGTCCCTAGGGCATAACCCAGCACAGGGGAGCAAATGCACTGGGGTAACCCTAAACTCAGCTGTGGCTGGGGTGCCCTGGGCCAACACCTTGCATGCAGGTGAGCACGAACAGAGACTGCCTGGGCTGCACTGTGCCCCGGGGCACCACAGGGCAGAGGAAGGAGAGCGGAGATCAGAGAGGGAGCCCAGGGTGGGGTGCGGTCCCCAGGCCCTGGGGAGCACACGGGCCTGCCCTTTGGAGGGGGCGTGGGTTGCCCTGGTGTGGGGTACACAGGCTTTGGGAGGAGCACAGGCCTCTGGCAGCCTCATCCTCTACGGCAGCCAGGATAGGCCGGGGGGCCTGCCCTGCAGAGGGGCTGTCCTGACTTGGGGGCACCGGTGCATACCCTGCTTGGCTTGGTCTTTACCCCTTGATTGGGAGCTTGGGCTGGGGGTCAGGGTTTCAGACAAGGCTGGACTCACAGAGCTTGGTCTCTGGGGTCTTAGCCTCAACCTTCAGCTGAGGGGCAGCAAGGGCACTTGTGGAAGCCCAGTGGGGCAACTGCAGTGAGGAGGCAGGCAGAAGTGGAAGTCCACACTCCGGGGCCTGCATCCCTGCAGTGGTCCTGCCCTGGACACCTCCACTGTCCGCAGGCTTGGGTGATGCAGGGGTTTCCATCTCCGTCACTGTGGTGACAAAGCGCCCCAGCCTGGTGGCGACAGCAGCCTGACATGCAGGTGGCTCCCCCAGATGGCACCTTCTTCCTGTGTCCTCTGTGGCCGGCCCTCTGTGAGTGACTGTGTCCTAACTTCCTCTGATACAGACCAGGGGCCACTGGGTGACCTCTTTGAAGGCCCTCTCTGGATGCAGTGACTTGCTGGTGTACCAGGGGTAGCGACTTTAATGTGTACCTTTGGGGTGTCGCAGTTCAGTTCCAGGCCTTCCACAGGGCTCCCAGGCTGGTGGGCACGGGGGCATCTGCCCAGGTGGGAGGTGAAAACGTCCTGCATTCCCAGCCCTGCGGGCCGCTGCTCAGGGCTCTGCTCCAGGCGCTGAGTAGCTCAGGTTCCGGCTGGGCACTTTGGGGCGCACCCATTTTCTCTGCACATCCTTTGCCCAGGTGGGGATGCGCCCTGGCCTGTGATAGATGACAGTGACCAAGTGGCTGGTGTGGGTGGAAGCCAGGTTCACACCACAGGGCCAAGTCTGGGAGGCAAAGGTCCGGCGGAGAGGCTGGGGTGGCTGAGTCCGCGGCAGCTTGGGGGCTGGGCGCCCCACCATGGGACCTCAAGGATGAGGCCTGGTGGCCACAGTCACTCTGGGCCTCCCTACTCAGGAGCAGCTGGACATGGTCTGGACTTCTGTCCCCCTCACTGGGTACCCGGCATGGCTTCTCTCTGGCCTGCGGTTTAGACTGCTCCCTGTGGAGTCCTCCACATCTTCAAGACCAAGTTCTGCTGATCCACTTTGCCAGGGCTGCGGACCAGAAGAACTTGGTCTTGACAATCCTGGAGGAGTCTGCCCCATTGGGGCTCTGGCTGTGGCATCGCAGACCTGCCTTGGGGACAGCTGTCTTGCATTGGCTTGGGAACAGCCAGGTCCTGTGCCCACCCTCACAGAGCAGTGGGTAGACCAGGATTGAGGTGGGAAGCGGAGACCAGACTCCCAACCACAGGGCCCACACAGGGCTCTGCTGGAGCTGTGGGAGGCTGAGACCAGAGGGAGGGCCAGGGAGAGCCTGGGAGTCTCTGTCCCTGCTGCCCCCTTCAGGGCTGGTTGGGGTTTGAGCTGTGGGCAGGGTGGAGCTCCCCAGGGAGTGAAGGGATATGCTCAGCAGGCGGCTGCAGCTGGGTCACTGTGGGGTGTCTTCATCCCTGGCCTGGGTGGCCCTAGCGAGTGCTTGGTGTCTCGTGCCCCACATGCAGAGTGGCCACCGTGTACACACTGACATCAGCTGGAGCTCAGGGCGCTGCCCAGACTGCTGGCCCTGAGTCTGGAATGGTTGGGGTCGCAGGCTCCAGGCCCAGGCTCCACACAGCTCTGGGTGGGCTCGGTGGCCTCAGGGCTCCTTCCTCCCTGAGCTGGATTCCCAGGAGGACGACTCACATCTGCTGAGCTGGGTGATGGGGAAGCGGCGTCTGTGGATGTCCCTCCTCTGACAGGGGTGCTCGGGGAGTGAGGGGCTCGCGGGCCACACTTCACCTCTCAGCAGCCAGACGTAGCACAGTAGCAGGCAGAGGCTGGGTGCTGGTGAAACGCGGACCGGGTCAATGACAGGTCGTTTTGGTGACATGCTGGTGATGCACTTGTACTGGAGGGGGATTGCTCGGGTCTGAGGGGAGCATAAGGTGACTCCTGCGTTCCCTGCAGTGCTGTGGGCAGGACTCCCGTGGGCGCGTCTGGGGACAGTGTGACGCACACACATGTGGGATGTGCTCCAGCAGGGCAGCAGACAGTGGAGGCCACGGTGGGGAGGTTCTTGAGATCATTCCTGAGGTCATCAGACCTGACCCAGGCTCCCAGGGACCCACTGTCTGCAGAACTGGCTGTGTCTCTCCAGCACGTCCTTGCCACTGTCTGCGGTCCCTGGCGACCGGATGAGGCCTCCAGGTGGGGTCCCGTCCTGGGTATGGGGGTGACCACCGTCACGGGGTGTCATTTAACGGGCAGCAGGTGTGGCTTGTGGCCCCGGTTCCGGCACGTTACGCACAAGCCCTGGGTCTGATGTCC
>PVLA01000993.1:385069-421523 GCA_004027455.1 Hydrochoerus hydrochaeris
GGGGGGGGGGGGGGGGGGGGGGGGGGGAGAGGCCATTAACTACCAGGTAACAGATTTGATTAATTTTGTGCCTGGAGGTTTTTCAGTTCCTTTTTTTTTTCTTTTCCCAAAGAATCAGAGAAAACAAAATATTTTTCTAATTAAATAAATCTACAGTGCACGCTAATGGAGCCCGTCTGTGAGCTTGTGACAGGGCAGGGAGAGATGTGGAATAATGATTTTATTTTTTCATTAAATAGAATTATAGGCAGTTACTCAAAGCAACGCTGAGCCTAATTGAAAGAAACCCATTTCTCCTTAATTTACTTTCACGCTTTTGGATGATAAAAGAGTGTGTTCATTGGAAAATTAAATAAAAAACACAACACAAGGAAAGGACTTGTTTGGGTGGATTATGCCGCCCTTTGAGCCTAAGTCACGGTTGGTCCCCAGGCTCAGGTGAGGAAGCGGGGACGAAGGACCACCGGGCTCCCTGGGTTGCGTCTGCTTCCGGGGACCCGACAGGCACAGGGGGTCTGCCCTGTGCCCCGCCCTGCTCGCTGGAGCTGGGGCTCCCCCCAGAAGTGTTCCTATGAGGGGACCCAGGAGAAGTCGGCCCTCAGAAGCACGCGGAGTCTGTGCCCAGGGGCCGGTTGTGTTCCAAGCCCAGTGACACCCCAGGTCTGCTGTCATCTCTGGCCAGGCCCCATGGGTGCTCGTCCATTCAGTGTCCCTCCCGGCGGCTGAGGCTCCACCTCTTCCAGGAAGCCCCCCAGGAAGGCCCCTTTCTTCGTCAATCTGTGTGTCCAGCTTGTGCCCAGTGTGGTGCCCGGCTCTGGGTGTCCTGGCCATAGGGTTGGTCACTCACAGTCTTCACCTCTTCTACTTCTGGAAAGCTGGGCTGAGGAAGTGGCCATGAAGATGGTAGCTGAGGCAGCCCATGGGGATTCCACCCACGAGGATGCCCGGGTGCCCAGGGCAGAACGAGGCTGAAACTTCATTTTATTCCTCTGAATTAAGCTTGAATCTTCACGGCCAGCCAGCAACTGCCGTGTCTCCTGGTGTGACGCCACAGCCCGTTGGTGACTCCTGGCCGAGCAGCATCACTCGGGTGGCCGCCACACGCATGGGGACATCCGTGTATCTATTCATCCACTGTGCTGAGGACGGGACCCAGATGCCCGCGGGCTGGACAATTGCTGCAGGAGCCGCCCCTCAAGTCCTTTTGGTGTTATCTTTTATTTTGAGACAGGTTCTTGCTAAATTGCCCTGATGGACCTTGAATTTCAGCCCCCCAGCTGCTGGCCCCTGCCAGGAGCTGCCTTGCTGTCCACTGCAGGTGCGTGGTGCTCGGCCCTCCTGATCCCCCGTTGTGAGACCTGGCACCCAGCATGCAGGGGCCACACCAGCACCTGGCCTGTGTTCCTCAGGCGTTTCCCATCTTGAGCCCCTGGCAGGGCCACCCAGGCCTAGGGCACCCCTGGGACCTGCGCTGTGGACTCCTGGCCCTCCAGCAGCCTGGCCTCAGAAGGGAGGGGTCTCCACTTGTCCCTGCTGTGTAGTCCAGGAGCCCCCTCCGGGCATGGTCCCCACGCACTCCCCTGGGGCTGCTTGGGGGGGGGTCTCTTTCCACTCCTACACCAGGGAGGCAGAGACAGGGCCTTGCTCTCCTTGGTCCCTGAACCCCAGGTCTCCTGGGTGGGGCACCCTTGCCCAGCTGCCTTGAGCGCCACCTCCAAGGTCCTGTCGCTGAGGGGCTCTGCCCTGCAGGGAGGGCTGTTTGCGGCCGCTCGTGGGCACTTGTTAACCACTTGCGGTGCTCCCAGGAAGCAGGTGTGCGTGTGAAATCTGTGCTCCCGCTTCTTCTGGGAACCTGAGGCCCCCCGGTTCTGCACGCTCGTCCTCGTCCTTCACACTGGCCTGGCTCTCAGCAGGCACTGGCTGGACTCAGCCTTTCTCATTCCCCATCAACCCTCTGGCTGTGGATGGCGTGGGGGTGTGGGGGTTCACTGTGCCTGCTCAGCAGCAGCGACCTGGGAGAGGGCGCTCGGGGCACACTGGCTGTCAGCCCACAGCCACTTCCTGTCCCCTTCTACCCCTGTCTGGGTCTCCTCCCACCCTGAGTGTGGAAGCTGGGTGGCTTAAGAAGTGGGCCTGCTATGAGGTAGCTGGGTGGCTGCCCTGGCCTTGTCTCAGGGATCAAGGCCCTTATCAGGGGGCTGCAGCTGGGGGAGCTGGTACCTACCTTTTTCCCTGTGGAGGACGCCACCCAGACCAGACACGGAGATGCAATCCAGGACTGAGAGCAAGCCTGGTTCTTCCCAGGTCCCTGGGGCAGGCATGACAAGGACAGAGCCCTCCATGACTTCCGGACAGACAGGCAGGGTACCCAGGGACCTGGCCAGGTCAACAGCCCTCTTCATTACCAATGGCACCCTGGACCTCATAAACGCACTCTGGCAAGCCTTGTGCAGAGGGAGGACTGGAAGTAGGGCAGGATTGGCCTCACCAGGTGGAGGGGAGCTTTGTGGGCCAGGCCAGTGTTTGTAGAGAGGGGCAGCCCAGACCTGGCAAGGGGCTGTCCACCCAGCCTCCTGCTTGGGGCTCCAGGGAAGGACGTAGAGTGGTGGTCATTGGTGCCCCTTTCTTTCTGGAGGCCTCCGTGGGCAACCCTTGGCCACTCTGCTCTGCTGGTTTCCTGGCCCAGGGTGGGTGGTGGCCCTGCCCTCCAGCCTGGGCACCCACAGGAACCAGGCCAGTGCTGAGTCAGGGCCCCCTCTGCCTCACCCTTCCTGGTGGCCCAGGACCCCCAGGGCAGTGAGCCGCATGGCTTGCCTGGCCAGCTGTGGGGCTCTCCCGGGTGTGATGGATGGGGCGACCCTCCTGCCAGCGGTGACAAATGTCCCTGTTGCTCTCAGGCTCTCTTTGGAATCCTCTAATATTCCTTCAAGGCGAAGTGCCATTTCCCCCTGTAATCATAGTATTAAACTTTAATATCGGACATTAATAAAACATGCTTTCCCTAATGGAGCTGGCCCAGGCGGGACGTGCAGGCCGCAGTCGTGCCTCTGCCGTGTCTTCACGGCCTCCCGCTGGGTTGGGGCTGGAGTCAGCCGGGATGGTGCCTCCTGGCCCTGTCCCCTTGGCAGTCCCCTTCCTTTGGGGAAGGGTGGGGCCCCCTGACCACAGCTGGGGGCCAGCAGGGTCCTTGGGATCTGGGAGCCATCCCCCCACCCCGCATTGAGATGCTTCTCTTTTCTTCTCTTTGTATCGCAGAACTGAGGATTGAACCTGGGCGCACTGTGCTATGTCCCCGACTCATTTTATTTCATTTTTGTTTTGAGACAGGGTCTTGTTAAGTTGCCTGGCCTGGGCTCGAGCTTCCAGTGCTCCTGTCTCAGCCTCCCTGACTGTGGGGATTGCAGGTGTGGACAACTGTGCCCGATGCTTTTAAGTAGGGACACTGGATGTGGACAGTGACCATCCAGTGACAAGCGTCTTTTCACTCCATGGGGCCACAGCTGCCTCTCCCACCAGCCTGTGCCAGGATGGGGGTGAATTCCTTCCTGGGAGGCTGGTGACCCCACACCAGTCCCCCTGGGATCCACAGCCGTGGCCTCTTCCTGTGCCCTGAGCCTCGGCTTTGCGTTCTGTGCCGTGTTAGTGAAGCCTGTTCTCCAGGGGCCTTAGGGGCTGATGTGGACAAAACGGCCGAGGACCTGGGCCCTTCTGCTTGGAGAGAAGGAGCCCAGACATGTGCCTGTCCCCAGCAAAGCCATGAGCCCCAAGCCCAGCAACCTTGGTGAGGACACGCTTGGTCCTCTATTTGCAGTACTGGGGTTGAACCCAGGGCCCTGCTCATGCCGGGCAGTGCTGTGTCACCACCTCAGCTCTTTATGAGACTCAAACTAAGCTGCCTAGGCTGGCATCTGGGAGAGCAAAATTGAGTCAAGTTCAGGCCACCCGGATGGCTGAGGCTCCTTCTCTGTGGTGCCCAGATGTAAGAAGGAGTAAAGCTGATGGGCGCAATGCTCACACTTGTAACCCCCACTATGCTGGAGGCTGATGCAGGCGGATTACAAACGTGTTTCTCCCAGATGCAGGCACATCCCGGGCCCATGAGGGCCCCAGGGAGGGAGGACAAGCCAAGAGCCCCTCACCTGGAAGAATCGGCCACCAGCTGCTTTGCTGCAGCTCTTGGGGTACTGCCGTGGGGCGATGCAGCAGGCCAAGCAGCTTCCGGAATCCAGGGGGCTTTGGTCCTCTTCTGGCCAGGCTGCCCCTCCCGGCCAGGCCACACAGCAGCCGCCTGGCCCCAGCCGCTACCCTGCACCTTGCAGATGGGAACCACAGCTCCCAGAGCTGCCTCCCTACTGTGGGACGACCTGGTCCTGTGCCCCGCATCCTGACAACCCCGCCGCCTTGCCTCAGTTTCCAGAGGATGGTCTGGGGGTCGTAGTGGCCCCAGCTGCCTCTGTGCCGGTCTTTAGGCAGCCGGGCAGTTTGGGATGAAAAAGTGCTGATGCCATTTGGTTGCGGTACATTCACTAATGGGAAATTTAAGATTAATTATGACTTCCACAGAAACCCCATTATGCAAATAATAACCATTTTCTTCAAAGGGCTGCACCAGGGCGGGGAGCCTGCAGGTCCCAGGTCTGTCTGCCACCCCCCAGGGCGGTGCCTGGGATGGAACTTGGTCAAAAACCACCTACAGGGCCCCTAGCGCTTTAGCTCAGGGACACTGGGGTAAACCAAACCCCTACCCTACCAAAAGAAAATGCAAAATGCTTTTTGGGTTTAAGAGGAAGAATTTTGTTGCTAAAGGGTGAGAGGAGATCAAAACCCAATTTCAAATGCACAAACACGCATGCAGCGGTGCTAGTGAGGTCTCAGGACCAACCACAGAGCCATGGGCTGGAGCTGGCTAGGAGGGCCTGGAGGGCCAGGGGCCAGGCCAGGACACTGGGGTGAGGGGACCTTTGTGGGCTGAGAGGGGGACTCCAGGGAGCTCGAGCTCTGTTCTGTTGTGTGGAAACATGACAGGGTGGGGGAGAAGCTGGCCAGTGGACACTGACCCGGAACCCACAGGCCCAGCTGGGGTGCACACCCTAAAGACAGGAGGCACCCAATGCATCTCTGAGCCCCCGAGGTGTGGAGGGCAGGACCTCTGTCGGGGTGCACAGCTGGGGAATCTCTGGCAAAGCACCGTGGTGTGGCTGTGGGGTGCCTTCCCGGAGAGCACCTCCAGTGTGGGATGGGTGCAGGAGAAAGGATTCTCTACTGGGGAGCCTGGGAGGGAGGGAGGGAGGGAGGGGGCAGTGACTTTTTGGTTGCAAAAATAAACACCGCCAGGCTCCCAGGGTCTGGCTCGGAGATGTGGCTCTGATGATCAGCCTGTGCTCTCTGACATCTGGGGTGAAATGGAGCCATTCATCTCTGTTGGCGACGTTTTCAATAGAAGCAGGAAAGCCTTGTCCTGGTCACTCCCCAGGGTGGCCACCACCTCCACAGTCAACACTGAGGCTGGTGTTGCCTCTGAACGGGAGGTTGAGATGTGCCCCCTCCTGCCTCTGCTTCTCCCACTTTGTGCGGTGGTATGACTTGGATTTGAGTACCCTCCTCGGGGTGTAGGCGCTGGGCTGCAGGACCTAGGGGGACCAGACTCCGGCGATGGTGGCCCCGCCCCACAGTGCACCCACTCACAGCCTCCCAGGCCGGGTACCCCAAGTTCCCCCAGGTCAGGCCTTGTCAGACGGTGCTCAGGGTGGGACCCATGGTATAATCTGCATCCCTTGCTGGAGGGGGACACGGAGTCCCCATTATGGGACAGCTCTCCTGGATGCCTCTTTGGGTCCGCTATGCACTGTTTGGCTCCCAAGTTGCTTTCTTTTTCCAGATTCATAGCAGGTCCATGCCTGTTCTGGACGCAACTGCTTTGCTGGGCACTCGAGGTCCCACTCCCTGTGGGCGGCCTGGTTTCTTTTTTAATGGGGTCACCGGCAGGGTTCATTTTTGCTTACCCAAAGTCGTACGGATTTTCCCCCACACTGTCTTCCAGCAGTCTCACTGTTTCGCCTTTCATGTTTATGTCTCGGGACTGCCGTTAGGGTTGCCAGGATGCAGGGCTCAGGATTTATTGTTTGGTGTGTGCACTGCATGTGTGCATGAGCATATGTACGCTTGCACACACATGTGCCTGTGTGTGTACGGATGTGTGCCCACAGCGCCATCAGCACTGGCATCTGAACCGGATTTCAGAAGTGCCCAGCTTGTTTCTGGCTGTTGACCAGGACTCCAGCCTGTGGAAACCAGCTTGGCTTCTTGTGCCGCCCTTGAGCTCTGAGACCATGTGGAGTCGCTTAATGACCCTAACGCCTCTTCTGCGGTTCTGGGAGATGCTGTGCATGGAAAACACACTGCCTGCAACCAATACAGCCTATGTCTTCCTTTCTAATCGGGTGCTTTCCGCTTCCCTTACTTGCTCGAGCCAGCCAGACTTCCGGACCTCTGGGGCTGCTTGACCGATGTGGGGAGCAGCAGATTTGCCTCGTTCCTATTGGGGGAAACTCTCCCTCTTCCTGCCAGGCAGAGTGCGCTTGAGGTGCTGTAGGGCTCTTCCAGAGGTCCCGGAAGTTCCCTTCTGTTGTTCTCTGACAATTTGTTTTAATCATGCATTTTCTTTCCTGCATTCAAGTCCGCTATCTAACTGATAAATTCTACCTTAAGTCTGCTGTCACCTGGCCAACTCTACCCTCTGAGTCGGGGTGAGCGTCTCCCTGTATTGGGGGCTTGGGTGTAACTTGATCCTTCCAAGTCCTGGCCCTGCTTTTGAAGTTGGTTGAACCCTAGAATACTATCCATCTTGGTTATACCTCCTGCTGGAGAAGAAAGTGTCTTGCTGTTTGGGGTGCACTGTTGTGCATCCATGCAAAGGCCAAGTTTTCGTGTCCCCAACATCCTTGTCTTAGTTGCTGAGACACAAAACCCACAACTTAGGGAAGGAGAGGTTTGTTTTGGCTCGTAGCTTGCGCATGTTTCTGTCCACAGTGGGCTGGCTTCAGGGCAGGACAGCGTGGTGCAGGGTCCTGACAGAGGGTGGATGCTCTGGTGTGGCCTCAGGAAGGAGAAGGAGAGGGAAGGGAGGAGCCGGGGAGTGGGCGGTGGGGTGGGGTGGGGTGGGGTGGGGAGATGAACCTTCCAGGCCATGCCCCCAGGGACCTGCCCTTCTGACCAGACCCCACCTCCTAAGAGCAACGGACTACAAAATCATCCACAGAGGAACCCAGGTGTGGCTGTGATCCTGTCATTCCCCAAAGCCCTCGGCCCCATAACTCATGAGGCTTTGAGGGGGCATCCAGCTCCTACGCTGGACTCCCAACCCCAAGGCGAGGATGTTAGGAGGTGAGGTGATCAGGTCAGGAGGGTGGAGCCCCTGAGAACAGAGAGCGTTCTGTGTGAAGGGACCCCTGGGTGCTCTGGCCCTTTTTCCACTATGTGGGGCTCTTGGTGAGGCCCTCATCCTGCTGCACCCTCACTCAGACTTAAAGCTGCCCATCTGTCTTGGTTATTTTTCTGGAACATGGTGCTCCACAGCTGCCTCCTCAGACCAGTGTTTCATTTTTGTAGTTTTGAGGCTGCAAAAGGTGGAGACCCGCCGCCACTTCCCGTGACACTACCAGGCCATCGTTTCTGTTCTCCTGTTCCTTCTCAGCAATCAAGATTTTGTCAGCTCTGTCTTTGCAGTCCACAGCTTTACTGGCGCTTCCCTTCTAGCTGAATGTTCTAAATCATCTTGTTGGGCACTTTGCTCTTGATTTTCAACATAGATCTGGCTAAAATTCCCCCCAAATAGCCATGCCACCGCCTCTTCGACTGTCTTGAAATTTCTTCTGCTAGGTTAATTTGTCCACTGCCCTTAATCTCAGCCTCAGGCAAAATCTTTGGACATGAGCAAGTTGCAGACAAACTTTTTGCCAAGCCATAACACACATCTGGAGTCCAGCACCCAGTGCAGTCCTTTTCAGCAGAAATCTCCGGGCCTGGTCTTTACCAGCAGAATTTCTATCAGGCTTCTGGTCTCCTGAGCTCTGACCAGAATTTCCCTAATGGGGCAGCCTAAAGCATTCCAGCTCTGTGCTTTCAGGCTACATCTTCAAACCTTTCCAAAACCTTCCCATAAGCCATTCTCAAAGGCTTTTGAACCACATAGTCAGGTATAGATATAGCAACAACCCCACTCCATGTGTACCAAATTCTGTGTTGGTTACTTTTCTCTCGTTGCTGAGACAAAATACTTGATGCCCAAAGTGAAGAAAGGAAAGTTTATTTAGCTTACAGTTTTTGGAGGTTTCAGTCCATATTTGGTTGGCTCCAAGGCAGGTGACGTGGCTGAGGGGCAGCCATTCATGGTGGCTGTGGCAGATACCAGAAAGGACAGGAGAAAGGGCAGAAGGGGAGGAGCATGGAGAGAAGACTCTTTCTGTCCTTTCTATTGTATGTATGCGACACCCACTTGAGTGTGGCACTCACACCCATAATCCCAGCACTGGACCGTGAGTCATTCACAGACTCTAGAAGCCCGTCTCCCTGACTGCACGAGGCTTTGGGCATCCAGACTCAAACCATAGCAGCATCTGTGGCTTTTTGTTTTCACAGCCCATACAAACTTCTGTCAGGCAGGTCACACTCTTTCACACCATCACATCCTTCCTGAGCTTTCTATCTGCTCATTCTATCACTTACAAGCTGGAGTAGCTGGAACATTTTCTGTCATGATTACATTTGTGTTTATGTCTCTGCTATTGCCCTTTATGTTTTTAAGTTGTGTTATGAGATGCATATGAGTTTAACAATGCTACGCTCTCCCAGTGGACCATGACCACTCCATTTCTGGAGAGCTGTGTCTCTTTACCATGGACACATCTATGTGACCTGAGTGCTCTTAGCTGCAGCTTCTGTTTGGTGCTGATTTAAGAAGCCTAAAATTTTTCATCTTTTCTGCTTTGATTTTGAAAGTTCACATGATATAAGTGTCTCAGAAGAAACAGAGAATTGGGTTTAAATAATGCAGCCTCGAAAGCTTTATCTCTGACGTGAGCACTTCTTCCTTCCACCTTTAATATGAGGCCTGGTACGTCGGGGTGTAAATCTACACCTGACTTGTCCTTTGGATCCACCTTTCTCGATCCTCTTTCCTTCTGTTTTCCTTGTTCTAGTCCCTTCCCTCTGTATATTGACTTGTTGGATCCTGTACCTTATTCTTCTTTTAGTTTTTCCCCTAAACTTGTAGAACACATACATTACATTGTGCTTTGATTTTGGCCTCTGCTATGTGCAGGGTGGAGTGAGGCCCTGGCATGTTCTGTGCTGGGCACAGCTGCCCACCGAGGTGTGACCGCTGCTGTGTGCGTTTGTCCCACATGTACTTAAAACTGTGCAATGCCATCGTCATCTTCATCTTCAGTGGGAGTCACTCACCAGGGACCTTTCTCCTTTCTCTCCTCCACCTGGGATCTTGTTCCTTTTGACTGAGAATCACTGTTAATATGTGTGTGTGTGTGTGTGTGTGTGCAAGCACATGTGTGTGCGCTGTATTTATGGCTATCTCAGTTGTCTGGGTTTTTATTTGTCTAAATTTTTTTGTCTTCACTTTGAAAAGTGTTATAACTGACATGTCATAAAATTCATGTTTTAAGTGGATTTTAGTGTATTTGCAGAGTTTCACAATTACCCTACAGTCTGATTTTTGAACATTTCTATTACCCTAAAAAGAAATATCTAATCTCCTGAAAGTCACTTCCTGCGCCTGCCCCCACTTCCTGCTGCCCCAGGCAACTGTGACATACTTCATGTCTATTTCACGTTGTTGGAGATTTCATATTAGTGGAATCATGTGTTTTTATATCTGCCTTCTTTTACTGTGTGTGATGAATTTGACTTCCCCCACACTGCAGTAAGAATTCAGACTTTTTATGGCTTCATACTATTCCACTGGATGGAGAGACCACATTTTTTAGCCTTCAGCGCTGACAATGTCTCATCCATAGCCCGGGTGTGCTGCGGGACGTGGAGCACATTGAAGATACCAGAGGTGGCTTGTGAGAGAGCAGGGTTGTAGGAGTAACAGGGGTAGGTGATCATTCGCTGCTCACCAGCAAGGGAGGGCCAGGAGGAGCTTGGGGACCCCACAGCACCTTCTGGCAAAGCCCATGGTGTTGGCACATTGCAGGACACTATGGTCCAGCAAAGTCCCTGAAGACCGTGGGCTCCACAACAGGGTCCCTCTGCACATCCATGCAAGTGTGTACCTAGCACAGCACCTCACAGGAGGCACCGTGGTGGACTCAGCACTCATGGTGTGCTGTTCTATACCCCACCATTGCAGGGAGTGGTGTGGAGAGTGGACCACAGCGAGCCACCACCAGCTGGCTGTGTCGCCCTTGTGATCAGTGTCCTGGCTTATGGATGGGCAGGGGTCCACTCCAACAGACAGCTCTGGTCTACCCAGGCCTGCGTCTCTCAGATTACTTCTATCCAGACATGTGGTCCCTGACTGCTTGCAGCACCCCGCTGTGTGGCAAAGGTCTTGGGAACACGGGAGGGGTCTCCTCAGTGGGTCTCTGCCTGGTGCCCCCCACCCTGAGAGTGATGCTGCTCTACACACCTGCGAGGGAGACAGGGACCAGGGCTGCGTGTCAGTCTCGCAGTGCAGCTGGAGTTGTGGGGGCCGCCGGGCCGCTGTCCAGCTAGGCTGACACGGGGAGCACGGCCGGCCCTTAGATTTGGGCTTATTTCCCCTTGTATTTGAATCCTACGCCGGCCTCTACTTTCTCCTGTTTTCCTAGCACTTGGTAAGGTTCTGTTGCTTCTGGGCGCTTTGATTTCTGTGAAGGGGGCTCCAGCCATGTTCCCATCTCTTTGAAGTTGTTTTTCGTAGCCCAGGAGTGGGTGTTATGACTTGGAACCAAAATTTCCCCCAAAGCCTCAGGTGTGTGGAAGGTAATTTGATCATGAGGCTCCTAAAGGCTCCATCCATGGATGAGTTCACGGCCAAATGTGCCGCCGGGAGGCCGGGCCTGGTCAGAGGAGGCTGGTACTGGGGGCGTGTCCTGGAAGGGCATGTCCTTGTCCCCACTCCACCCTTCTCTCTCTGCTCCCTGGCTGCCATGGGGTGAGCCGGTTTTGTCTCCCAAGCCCATCCACCGTGTCGTTTCTGCCTTGGAGCTGGCCTACCGTGGACTGAGCCCACTGGACCCTGAGAGCATGTGACCTCTCTTGGCTTGGGTTGTGGGTGTCGGGTGTTTTTTCTGCTTGATGGAAAGTGATGACTACAGTGGGCCGCTGGGGGGACGTGACGTTCCTGGTGTTTAGCGTTCTGAGGACCTGCCTCACTGCTGCCCATGGTGGCTGTGCTAATCTAGGTCCCCCAACCTTGCACAACCAGGATGCTTTTCTGCATTTCCCCCGGCTCCTCCTCGTGATTTTGACAGTGGCCTTTCTCATGGGTGAGGAAGTGTCTCATTGTGGTTTTATTTGTATCCCGTGTTGATGAGCGATGTGGACCTTTCTCTGCACCTGTTGGCCATCTATAGGTCTTCTTTTGAGAAATACCTGTTTGGGCCCTTTACCTGCCTGTTAATTGGGTTGTTGTTTTGCTATTGAGTTATTTGAGTTTGCTACATATTTTGAATATAGCCCCTTCTCAGAGGCGTGGTTCACAGATATTCTCCCCATTCTGAGCAGTCCCTTCCTTCTGCTGTTTCCTTTGCTGTGTAGAAACTTTTCCGTCGGCTGTGACCCCATTTTGCTCTTGTCTCTGTTTTCTAATTCCCACTCCCTCCCGCCAAATTACTGCCCTGCCGGTGTCAAGGCGTTTTCTTCCTGTGCTGTTTATCTCTCATGGTTTTATTGTTTCTTTAGGTCTTGTGTTAAATCTTCAGTCCATTTTGAGTTGATTTTTGTAAAGGGTGTGACTTAAGAGTCTCATTCTTTTGCATGTGGTCTGCAGTTTTTCCAGCACAGTCGTGGAAGGGATGGCCCTCTTCCCGGGTGTGTCCTCGTCGCCTGGTAGATTTCTGGGCTCTCTCTGTCCCTTGCTCTGCCTGGCCACTTTCGTGCTGGCACTGCTTGGCTGTTAGGCTGCGGCGTGTACTTTAAAGCCAGGAGGTTTTGTTCTTTTAGTTCTAGAGTTGACTGTTCGGGCTTCGTGTGGTTCCATACACATCTTATGATGTTTTCCTATTTCTGTGAACAGTGACATTGGAATTTTGTTAGATTGAGCTGAATCTGTGGATTGCTTTGTGTAGAATGGGCATTTTCATAACATTAATTTTCCAACCGTTGAACACAAAATACCTTTCCATTTGTTTGTGTCTTGGATTGCTTTCTCATACCTGTGTTTCTCCACTTGCGTAGTTACTCTGGGTAAGCACCCCAGGAGACGGTTTTTTCCCTGAGTCCCTGGAGCCTTGGGCAGTTGATCACCCTGTGCAAAAAGCACCTCCCAGACCTGCTGGTTCATCACAGCTTTGTGACTGTGGCTGTCCTTAAAGACCTGGAGGATGGTGGAGGATGTCTGTCATACCAGCAGTCTGGGAGGCTGAGGCAGGAAGATCACCACGTTTGAGCCCATCTTGGGCCACTTGGTGAGACCCTTATAAAAGGGCTGGGGATGGAGCCAGGGCAAAGTCACAGTGTCAGCCCCCGGGGATAGACCTTGGCCCTGTGTGGCCATCGTCCTCTCCTCTCCAGCCTGGCTGCCCCATCCCCCCATGCTGTGCTGTTCTTGGGTTTCTGCCTCGCCATGTGGCCCCCTGGGCACTCAGGGGCGTGTCCTAGGTTACATCTGTGTCTTAGGGTGGTATTGGCGCAGGTTCCTGAAGCACTGACTGATGGGAAGAAGGAGCCACAAATAAAGCCCCGGCCCCATGCTCGTCCGGCCACCAGCCCTGACTGTCCTACTGGGTGGCCACGGAATTCCTGCCTATGGACAGAATGCCCCGCTGGAGGCCTGGCTGTGGAGGACGCCTGGGCGACTCTCCCAGAAAGAAGAGCAGGTGTCTTCATCTTGGCTACACCCAGCCCCATTTCTGTGCACTGATGTGGACAGAGCTGGCCAGGACTTTCCTTTGTCTCTTCAATCAGCTTTAAGCAACGTATACCGGTCTGGCCGAGGTGCCGATGTGCAGTCTTTGAAGCAAGGCCACCGTCGCTGTTTCCCCGCCCAGGAAAAGCAGGTGCGAACCGAACCAGGTGGGAGGGAGGCAGAGCCGCGCTCCCTGCTGAGGGCTGGGACCCGCCTCGGGATAAGAGGCTGTGACTTCCTGGGGCATAGAAGATCCCACATCAGAGCTGAAGCACTGGCCCAAAATGCTAGACCTCTATTGTGTTGTACAGATGGCTCCTTCTGCATGTCCTTCTCCGCACATGGCAGAGGTGACTCCAGGCCCCCTGCCCAGCCAGCTCACAGCACTCAGGGACTTTCTACCCCGCTCAGTCACACCCTTCCTCAGCCACTCCCCTCCCTGAAAATTAATAAAACCTGGGTCAGGCTTGGGTCAGGGCTTTTGTTCCAGTGAACACCAGCCTGGCTGGACTTAGGCCCCCCCGTGGCTCCCCACAACTATAGATACATCTTAGTGTCTTTATTCTCACCATGGGTTGCTCTGGAAGTCGTTGATTGGAATTAACTCACTGGAAATCTGATAACTTTCCCATGGGAGTACAGATATCAACTTCCTGGACCAAGATGAGAACTGGGGAGGGCTCTCGACACTGGGCCACCTGGCAGAGCCCACTTTTCTTTGTACTCAAAGGCTCATCCAGCAGCGGAGGAGCCAGTGTGTCCCCTGCCTAGTGTGACAGTAGTCTTGGCTGACCAGGACAGTTCTGGTTTGAAAACCAGAAGTACTGGATCCTGGTCACCTCTTGGTCCTGGGCAGTCCAGGCCAGCTCACCCTGTGCCCACCCTCCTTGGCCTCCTGGGCACAGGGGATGTCCTCCCATCCCGCCATCCTCCGCCTGCTACTTTCCGTAGCCTTCCCGGAGCACAGGGCACGCCAGGCGGGGGGCTCACCTGCCCTGGGCACAGTGGGCACAGCACCATTGCCCAGTCAGCTCCTTCCTAGCCTTGGCCTTGTCTCTAGAGCAGGCTCCACCTGCCCCCGAAAGCTGTGCTACTGGTTATCCTCGCTCCAGCCTGGCTACAGTGGCATGGAAAACACATGGTCCATGGCGTGGCCGTGCCCCTGGGCTCCTGGCCCTCTGCCGCCTTGGTCAGTAAGGAGTGCAGAGCCAGTGTGGAGGCAGCCAGGCCTCATCCCATGTGGACAGTGCTCCTGCTTCTCCTCAGTGGCCCAGCCTCCCTGGGGCTGCAGCCTACACTGCAGGCCAGACCTTTGTGCAGTCCTGCTCCAGGTACGAGGACTCAGCTGCCACTCAGACGGGCAGGGCCCGCTCCCGGGGTGCATGTGTGCGTGTGCGCTGGGGTCAGGGCTGTCATGGTGTCGTTTTTATGTTTGATCACTTTACTGAGGCGTAACATGTTGGGGTCTGTACCTAGATCCCCAATCCCCCAAGCGAATGCATGATGAAGGCTCAAAGGAATGAGACAGGCGGCATGGGCTTTAGGGCTGCAGCAGGAGGAAATCCTCGGCTGAGCTGCTAACTCTGCTAGCCGGCCTGACGCTGGGCAGCCCGTATTTAATCAGAGCAAGCAAGGAGCTGAGTGGGCAATGCAGGAAACCTGAGCAGGACCTTGGAGGGGTTCAAGGACCCTCAGAACAACAGACGAGGCTAATTAAGGAAAATTGTCCAGGAAGTCTCCAGGGGGCCTCAGCGGTGGCCTCTCTTGCCCCCTGAGGTGTCTCCTCATTCTCAGTTCAGCCATGCCCGGGCCACACCACAGCCCTGCATGCGTGTTCAGCTTCAACGACTCCAACAATAATGGATGTACGGAAAGACCCTCGCCACAGTGCACTTAGTGACAGCTGTTAGCAAACAACAAGCCTAAATGAACCAACCAGAAAACCGCAGCAGAACAAAGCAAAACAGTAGAGAGCAAGGATGGGGAGAGCCTGGTCCCTGGCTCCCTGTGCATTCTGGGAAAGCAGAGTGCAACAGGCACAGGACAGCGGACCCTGAACAGTAAACAGAGTGACCCCCACCCCGCAGGTCCATCCTTGGCAGATGGGCAGGAATCAGAAAGCAAGGATGTGAGCAGATACCCACCCCTGTAGCAGCAGGATTCTGGATACCAAAGGCAGAGCCACCCACACATCTGTGACAAATGAGGTTGGCCTGTATGGTGGAGTATCATACAGCTCCGAAGAGGGAGAGTGTCACCTGCTACAACCTGGGTGTGCTTCCAAGACAATAGGCTCAGAGAAATGGTCAGATGTGGAAAGACAGACCTTTGATTCCACTGACTCGAGGTTCCAAGAGGAGCCAGGTTCACAGAGACGGATGAGGGATGGTAGGAGCCAGGGAGGAGGTTAGCGTTGATGGGGACAGAGTTTCTGGTTGAGAAAGTGTGCAGCCCTGGAGATGGACAGTGGTGACAGCTGCACAGTGTGAGTGACCTTAATGCCATGGAACCAGCCACTTAACCGTGCTTGAGACTGTCACTTCTGTGTTGTGCTAGAAAGCAGCAGGGAGGTCTCAGAGGAGGAACCTGTGGACACGTGCACCCAAGCAATTGCACCCCAGTCAGTGCTGTTTTCTGGAGACTCTCACCCTCTGTAAACAGTTCTCCCTCACCCTGCCCTCAGGAAGCTCAGGTCTGCATGCTCTTACTAAAGAGGAGTGCAGATTCTTTCGTGGTCTTGCAGCAGGAGAGCACAGGTGCGCGCTCACCAAAGCCTGCCGTGCTCTCCCTTGCGACGGGTTCCTGTCACTGTCTCCGTGGTGCACCTTGGTTACTGATGGGGAGTGCGCCGCTGTCTGTGCCCATCCACCGTGTGTCCCCACCATGGTGGTGCCCATGGCCATTGTCCATCCGTCTTCGTTACTTTTCTCCTTGCTGAGACGGAATACCCGACACCCACAGAGAGGAAAGGTTCACTTAGCTCGCAGTTGGTAGAGGTTTCAGTCCCGAGTCTGGGTGGCGTGGCAGAGGGGCCTCACAGAGGAAAAACAGCTCACCGCGACCGAAGACAGCAAAGCAAGCAAGGGGGTGGGGGCGGGGGGACGAGGCCCTTTCTGTCCAACACACTGCGTCCAGGCTAACGGGATTATGGCAGTGCCAATTGGTCAGGGGCTGATTTGGGGATCACCCACCCTTAATCCTAGCACCCTCAATCCCAACATTGCACCATGAGTGAATCACACACTCCGGGTTCAGCCACCTCTGAAAAAGGCCCACCTGTGACTGCGTGAGGCTTTGGGGGGACATCTGGACACGGCCATAGCGCCATCTGTCGTCTGTGCCCTCCCATGCATCTGTATGCAGTCTTGGCTGTGTACACCTGCGATAGAGGCCTGGAGATGTCCTGCCTGGGTCTGTTAGACGCCCAGGACCCTGCATGCTGTCCTGCCAGCGTCCAGTGGACCCATCTTGCCTCCTGGGTCCCTGTGGTGCTCTTGGCAAGATGGTGGCGCCCAGGCACCCTCGTCCCTGCCCGTGTCCTCATCATGCCTGGCTTTGGCTCGCTGATCTGCTTCACTTCAGTTATCCCGCATGTTTTGTGCTGGTCTATGTTGTTATTTCTCTTTTCCATGGTTTATATTTTTCAGTTGTGCTGGGATCGAACGCTGGGGTTCTTGCACACGCTAGGCAAATCCTCTGCCACTGAGCATCACCCTTGGCCCTTTTTACAAGTGTATTTTATTTTATTTACTTTGAGACGGGCCCTTGTCAAGGCTGGCCTCAGACGTGACCCTCAGCTTCAGTCTGCTGCACAGCTAGGGTCACAGGTGTGCGCCCAAACCTGACTATACTTTCTCGCTCTTAGCTGATAAATACAAATTGTGGATTTTTGTTGTGTACAGGGCATTTGTGTGTGTCTGCTATGTGCGACAGCTGCTTTTTCTGCTGCATCTGGCCGGACTCTGCTGCTCCCTGGTCTTTGCCCTTTGGCCTCTGCTGGACCCACCCACCACCTGTGTACAGGCCAGGAAGAGGCACCGTAGGGTGGGGTCTCGCTCTCACAGGAGCTGAGGCTGAGTCCTGAGGGCGGCTCCTGACACCCCGGCAGGTGTGGTGCGGCTGGGATGCTGGAGGGGAGTCTGGCTGATGAGAGTGGGGTCTCCTTGGGGCTCTGTGCACCCCGCCTGAGCCCTGCCTGGTCCTCACTTAACGAAGGGAGCAGCAGGTGACAAAGCAGGGTCCCCAGTCACCCATAGCTTCTAGGAAGGAGTGACAGGACATGGCAGGAAGTGTGTGTGAGGTGCTGCCAGCTCTTTGGGGCCTGACCCGGTAGCAACAGGGCACCAGGGGCAAGGAGTACCTGGGGGCAGAGACCTACCTGTCCCACCTGGCAGTTCTCTCCGTCTCAGGGGCAGACCTGTGGCCTGGCATCGGGGACTCTGTGCCCTGCCTGGTGGAGGAAGGGGCTTCCTGAACACATGTGGGAGGGTCACACTCAGTGGCCCCTGTTGGGACTTCCGGGTGGGGGCCCTTTCCACTCTGTGCCACCCAGGAAAGCCGTGGCTCTGGCTGGTGGGCACTGTGGGGGTGGAGCTGGGTGAGGGTCCCTGGCCCAGGATCCTGCAGGTGACAGGCAGAGCCCTGACTCTCGGGGCATCAGGGCAGGTGGTGCCCCTCGCCCCCTCCCTACCTGGTTGCCCTCACGGCCCGTTCTATTTTTCCTATCTTGGAGCTTGGTACTTAAAAAACCCCAACTACTTTCATTAAGAAATGATTATTTCAGTTTCTTTTCAAAAAAAAAAAATTAATCAGAGACATCCCGGCTGCCAATCTGAGGCCTGATCGGCCATGATAAGCAGCCCGTGTGGCAGGGGCGGTTCCAGCCCAGAGCGCAGAGACTTGACGTCCTGACAGACTGGAAACATCGGCTTTCTGTTCAGCTTGTCGTAACCCTGAGCTCGGCTTGGGGGGCCCCGTCTCCCCGCTCTGCAGCTCCCCTCTGGAGGCTCCGAGGAGCCCTGGCACCCCGGGCCCGGGCTGCAGGTTGCAGGCAGGACCTGGCAGCCAGCGCACCCGCCCCATGCCCACCCAGCTCCGGGCATGGCTATCGCGTCCTCTATGCCTTTGTGTGAAACGTAATCCACAAAATGCTTTCATGGTAACCTTATCCATCGGCAGCCGGCGATAGCATCTCGCGGCCCGTGACAGGAACTCGCAAGCATGGAGTTAATAACGCAGACTTCCAAAAAATGAGGCTGGCAGAGGGCGAGGAGGGCGGGAATGAAAGAGGCCGGTGAGGCTGTAATTGGGACCATGTGAACTTCCTCGGAGGAGGATTAGGAGGAGAGACAGGCCTTGCCCGCCAAGATTAGTTTCAATTAGACGGGCTGGAGGCGAAAGGCCGGCTTGGTGAAAGATTAAAACAAGAAGGAGAAAGTTTCCGCGGTGCGGGCTCCGGGCCTGCAGCGGCCGGCGGACCCGCTAATTGAAGGCAAAGCCGCCTGGGCTCGGAGGAGCGCGCATTAATTGATTCGATGCCGGCTGCCTCCCGCCTGCCCCGCTTGCCCCCACCGCTGCGCCCATCTGCGCTCGGACGGCGGGGTGGGGGACCCTGCCTGGCTGAACCCGCAGGCCGGGGGAAGAGAGGCCCTGGTTGGTCGGTGGCCACCCTCGCCAGACTCCAGCCCGGCCACTGGGGGTCCTGGGCCTTGGCTGGGCCACTGTTGAGCCCAAGCCATGGGGCTGAATTTCTGCTGGCCACGAGCTGGGTGTCCACAGCCCTCACGAGGGCTTCCAGGATATCCTCCCGAAGGCTTTGTGTGCTGCCTGCCTGCCTGCGGCCTCCTGCGTGTCTCCCCTCCCCACCGCCTTCTACCCATCTTTCCCTCCATCTACCCTTCATCTCCCATGCTCCCTCCCTCCAGTGATCCAGCTCTGCACCGACTCATCCAGCCCGGCCTCTCCCTCCTCCCTCCTCCTCCTCCTTGCTTCCTGGCCTCTGGCCTCTGCTACTTAGAGGATAGTTTTCTCAATAACTAAACAAAGGTTAAAAAAAAATCCACCCTGGACAAAAGGATCTACAACTGGATGTGCAGATGCCCACGCCTGCTCTCCTGGGCCTGGCTGGTGGCTGGCACTCTGGAGTTCAGCAGCAGCCTGCACACGTGCTGTCCAGGGTCTCCCTCTCCCCTCCCCTCCCCTCTCCTCCTTCCACCAAGACCCTGCTGCATGGCAGTGCTCTCTGGGGAGGTAGAAAATGTGGTTCCCAGTGCACACCAAGACAAGGATTGGGAGCGGCCCCTGGCAGGGCTGGTGCCCAGGAGGCTCTGGCATTGGACGTGCCCCATGAGGTCCCTGCCCGTGGCTGCTGCTGCAGGAAGAGCCTTGGAAGCCCGGCCTGGTGTCTGGTACAGCAGGGTGGGGCTGGAGCTGTCCAGTGTCACTGTCCCTGTACCAGGAGAGGTGCCGGGGGCCAGGCCTAGCCTGGCCATGAACTGACCATTCCCATGGACCCTTGGCACAGTGTGGAGGATGCACAGTGTCCTGCTGGGAGCCAGAGGCCAGGTGTCTGGGTGTGGCCAGCACCCTGCTGCCTCTCACGGCAGGGCTGGCCACTCCTGGCCTCTGCTGCCCTCCCCTCCAGTGCCTCTATGCACGCAGTGTGTGTGTGTGTTTTATAAATCCTTCCCATTGTAATGACAACTAAATTATGGAAAATGCATTTTCACAGCTGGTGAGAAAAGCCATTAGCATTAATCAAGGGTCCAGCCTCGTCAGGGACTCATAGGCCGGGTTTGGCTGGTGAGGCCATGGACGTGCTGAACAGTCGTTAGCGGGGTTCATTTGAAGCTGGGCGGCCATTCATCTCCACACATTCCCGGGGCGCCTCCTTGCCTGGGGCCAGGGCTGAGCTGGGCTGGGGCCGCGATGACCACTGCCAGCTCCACCTGGCCCAGAACTGGCCCAGAGTCAGAGGCCACTTTGTCTCAGGAGCCAGGGGATTCAGTCCTGGTGACATCCAGGTAGCCAGCTAGGTCACAGCAAGGCAGAACTGTCATAGTTGCTCTGTGTCCAGCAAGCTGCCCTTGGGTCATGGGCAGGGCCTCGCTGTCCCCTGTGACTCCAGTGAAGTCTCCTGTCTGTGGTTCCGAGCTGTGTCCCTGCAGTTGGGTCCCTGGAGACCCACAAGGAGCAGGGTACATCTGAGGCTAGACTGGACCTCAGAGTCTGAGCTGGGTGGGCTCCAGGACATGCTATGCTGAACAGGGGGTGTTCATCACAGGCATCCCTTTTCAGGGGTCTGTCCACCCCAAACCCCATGACCCAGGCTAATGGCGGGAAGGCAGCTCACGGAGCAGGAAGGTGGCCCCACTGAGGATGTCCTCACAGCCCTGTCACTCTGGGCACCCAGCGGTGCAAGGAGACATGTGGGCAGCACAGCCATCACCTGGTCACGTATGCTGCAGGCTCCTGTGGACTCCACCAGCTTCTGGGTCACATGCACAGCTCGACAGGAGGACACAGGTCGGCCAGTACCTGAGCCTGGTCATCGCCCCCCCTGCAGCTTTCCTCCAGCCCTCGAAGGCCTCCCAAGCCCGGCTATCTACACCCCAGAGTTCCGCAGCCCTCGGCTGGGGTCAGGCCCAAGCTCTCTCTGCAGGTGAGCACCGGCTCAGTGTCTCCTGTCAGTGCCCAGACTGTGTCCTTGTGTCCAGATCTCTGGGACATGATCAGCCATGTATGTGTGTGTACACACATATGCACACGTGCATGTTTACATTTATGCACGTGTGTGTAGCCTATGTATATATGTATGCATGCATTATCACGCTAGCATGTGTGTGTACACTAAACTGTGTGCGTGCAGGTTGGTGTACACACGCATGCACCCACAATTGGTCCAGATAGAAGTTCACCTCCTTCTATGTGCTGTGACCTCAGCAGCGCCCTCCAGTGGCCTCTGGCAGAGCCTGGTGCAACCTCTGCTTTCTTCTAAGCAAGAGCCTGGGCCCAGGGCTGCAGCTGCCAGGGCTGCGCTGGGATCAGCCAGATCTTTGCATGCAGCACGGGTTAGAAGAGGGGACTTGGGGAGAGAATGACACGGGCTGAAGAGGAAGCGAGGCCAGCTGGAAAGAGCTCTCGGGGGGGCAGAGAGAATGGCAGGGAGAGGGCAGAGAGAGAAGAGGGAGAAGGGCTGAGTCGGCTGAGAAGTGGGTACGTGCTTCCCCCCTGCCCCGCCATGGAAGGGGTTCCATCTCTGCCCCCATGACTTCCTGGAAGCCTCTGGCAGGTTCCCCTGCTTCTGCCTCCTTGAGCAGGCACTGTACTGGCACCATGTCCCAGCTGGGACAGCAGAGGGAGCCCAGAGACTGTGTCAGGGCCTGTCATGCAGTGGCCCTGTGACGCCCTGAGGTGGTCTTCTTGCTCTTGAGCTCCAGCGCCTGCAGCCAGGCAGGTTCCTGAGGGTGGGGTGCTGCCTCTGGATTTGGGGGCTGGGCGGCTCCCAGGGCCTCGGGAGTCACCCAGAGTGGCAGGGTGTGGTGGGGCCCAGTTCTGAGCTGGGGCTAAGCTTCTCCCTGTGTGGACCTGGCAGCCTCAGCCAAGGGCTCGGGGGTCTGCCGAGTATGGGGCCACGTGGTCACCGTGTCATCTGCTCTCTGTCACCACAACCCTAGTGGAGGCATTCCAACCTCTGCCCAGGGTGCTCACAGGCTGGCTGCCGTCTCCGCTGCCTGGCTGTAGGAAGGCCCCGAGGCTGAGGCACCCACACTCCTCAGAGCTGTCTATGTCACAGGGCCATGGCCTTGGGCCTCCCCATGCCCCTGTTGCTGCTCCCTTTCTCCTGCTCTGGCCAGGAGCCCAGGGGATACTGCTTCACGTCTCGAGTTTCAGGAACACCCAAGTGCCATGTCTTCCCCCATGCCAGGGAGGGCGCCTCTGTATGGAGCCGCTAGGACGGGGCTTCCTGAGGACAGGCGCAGGGCCAGGTCCATGTGACTCCGCTGTCCTGATGTCTCCATGGAGCAGCCTGCCCTCTCTGGTGTCCCCCGGACAGGCCGCCCACCCCTTGTGCTTAGCAAAAGTGTTTCCTTGGATCTTAGCTCCTTGCTCAGTGAGCTTCCAGACAGCAAACCAAACCAAGCCCAGGACGCTGCTCCCAGGGCTGTCAGAGGAGCCGAGGTGGGGGCCCATGGCTTCCTGCAGGATCTGCGTGTTGCAGGAGACAGCAGGAGGCCTGGGGTACCAGGTGATAGGAGGGGCGCTCTCTCCGTGCAGGGCCAGCTGGGAAGGGCAGGCAGGTGGATGCAGAGTTGCCTAGGGGTGTGAGAGATGCCCAGCACCTGGCTCAGGCTCCTGGGAAGGCAGTTCTGGAGTGGCAGGGTGGGCACAGATCTGCCCTTGGCACTTGGCTTGTGGGCAGCGCCTCTTGGGCTGGGGTCAGGCGTCGCCCAGTGACCCCTCTCAGTGTGCAGTCTGTGCTGCTCATGTGTTTAGACTTCTGCGAGGGGCATGGGTGTCCTGTCCAGCTCTATCTTGAGGGCCACTGTCACCAGCATTGACCATCTGGAAACTCTTTTCCCTCCCGGTGGTTGTGCCAGAATTCCTGCAAGGTCCTCACCAGGTGGCTGATGGGTCTGCTAGCTGGGCTACCTAGCTGGGGTCACTGGCTGGATCCCTGGCCTGGGCTCTTAACGGGTGCAGAGGTCAGCACTGCTGCCCTTGGCATGAGATCTACCTGGCTGCTACCCCTCCTTCCCTATGGCCCTTCTTAGGAGTGGGAGAGAGGCTGAGCCCAAGTGAAGATCCGCCCATACTCCTTAGACACCTGTGACCACTCACTGGGTGTTCTGGAGCCAGGCCTGGTAGGGTGTGGTGGTGTGGTGGCCTGGGCCCTGCTGTAGGGACCAGGGGCCTTGGTGTTTGCACAGAGCCCAGTGGTCTGGCCACCTGCCTGATGGGGGTTTTCTGGGGTGACGTTTGCCCGTGTTCGTTCCTGCACTGTGTGTCTTCCCTCGAGCGGCGTAACTCATCTGGTTGTGAACTTGGCCCACCATCCACAAGGTGGGCCACAACTGATCGGGCAGGAGTGAGGGATGCTGGGGCTGCATGGGGGCTGCAGTGTGGCTCTCTCCGGTGCCGGGATCCACACCTGGGACGTGGGCACGCCCGGTCGCTGGCCCACGGGAGGCGCAGCCCTGTGCGAGGTGAGCAGATTAGAAGCTACTCCATTTGTTAAATTTAGTGTAAACTTCCAGGTGAGAGCGATCAAGGGTTTTAAAGGCTCTGCTCATTTGGGGCTGAACCAGCAACTCGCCAGGCTGGGTGCTGCACCCTCTTAAAAGTCAGTGCGGTAATGATCAGTTTGTTAGCGATAACCACAATAAATACCTGATTCCCCATCTGGCCAGACGCCTCCGGCCTGTTGACGTTAGCTAATTGCCCGTGGCGGGTTATTGCCTGGCGGTCGCCTCCTCACACCTGCTGTGCTGCCGCCCGCACCCCCAGGATGGGGACACAGTCTGGCTCCAGTCCGGGCCCCGCAGACCTCTTCCTGGGAGATGGCAGATGAGGCTTTGGGGGAGTTTCTTTTGGGGGTTCACAGGCTCTTCTCAGGTCCTGATGGGGAATCCCTGTCCTGTTTGCCAACCACGTGCTTCCCCAGGGGACTTCAAGGTGACCCTGTGACCCCCTTCCAGGGGCCCTCAATGATCTTCCCCCAAAGACGTGAGAGGGGCCGCATGGCCTCTTCCAGCACCTGAGCAGCCGCAGGCCTGGTCTCTCTGTGTCCTCACACCTTGGGACAGAGGGAGGGCAAGGACAGTGGGCACCCAGCCTGGCGGCTGGATGCTTGGGACAGCCTGGGTGCAACTCACTGGACAAACGAGCAGTGGCCTGTCCTCAGCTGCTCTGCCTTCCCACCTCCATGTGGCCAGGGATCATGAAAAAAGGGGCAGCAAAGTGGTCTCAGACAGAACCCAAGGTCCCCTGGGAGGGGGCATCGAAGGGCAAAGACGTTTGAGCCAGGCGAGGACCTGTGCCCACGTCCCGCATCCGGCATCCGCATTGCAGCCATCGTTGGGAGAGAAAGTGGGGGCCTTCAGGGGTGCAGGCCTCGGAAGCCAGCCTGTTTGGCTCAGCTGGGCGAGGCACCTGGGGCTGTTCCTGTCCAGTGTCCCCACAGTCTCAGCTCGGCTGTGAGCACCCCAGGGTGAGCCAGGGTGGGTTCTGGGGCTGTGGTGGCTGACAGACTGAGGCTGTTTCTCTGAATCAGCGGTGCTGCTCTCCCCGAGGGAGCTGGGGACTAGCATGCCTGTACCTCGAGATTGAGCTGCTTCCCCTGCTGCCCCAGGCCCCACCTCCCTGCTGTGCCCAAGTCCTGTCACTGTCTGCCAGCTTGGGCATCCCGGGAGGGGAGCGAGTGTGTCGGGGGAGCTGGCTGCTGGGCATGTGGCGCTCGCCAGCAGGCAGTGTGGTTTAAGCAGGTGGGGGGCCATCAGAGGAGCCTGAGGTGGAGCCCCACGGCCGGGGAGCCCCATGTTGCTGTCAGTGCCCTCGAGGTCTTGGATAATCCTGCAGGGAACACCTGACCAGGAGGGGTCAGACCCCCTCCTGGGCCCTGTCCTTGGTCTAGAGGGTCTGGTCAGCTTGGCATTGCCATGTGACACCGTGACATCACCTCTCAGGCTGGTGCTGGGGGAAGGGGGCGTGGCCCAGCGATGGAGCACTTTGGGCAGCAGGGAGTGGGGAGGAAGCCTCCAGACCTGCAAGGAGCTCCCCAGGGCTGGGTGTAGCCTCCCCTGGGCGATGGGGTGGGAGCCAGCCAGGCCCCGCCTTGACCTCCTCCAGCGGCCATGGGCAGAGGGCGGGTGCCAGGGCATGGCGACTGGAGGAGGAGGAGGCTGGGGAGACCCTCACCTGTGCCCCTTTGTAGACATCCTTGGAGGCCTAGAGCCCCAGGGAGGGAACCGAGGGGAGAAGCCCAGGGAGGGAACCAAGACGGCCAGTGTGATGGTCAGCACAGGGCCCAGGACCAGTTCTGAGGTTGCCCGTGCATCCTGGTGTCACTCAGCTGGGGGGGGTCTGGCTCTGGGCTGGCCATGGGGTAGGGGTGACGTATCAGTGACAGGGTACAGCGTGGGGACTATGGGTTCTGCCGGATAGTGCAGGGAGGTTGCAGGGTTCACGGGGAACTTCAGCAGGGGGTTCTCACACCTCTGGGAGGGCCAGACACCCACTGCCACACCCCACTGTACTCCGGCTATGTTCATACAGCAAGGGATATGGAGGCCCAGCCGTAACTCAAGGGCAGATGTGGAGGAGGGAGAGAGAGACACAGGCACAGGTGGAAAGGCAGACGGGGGACAGGGCCTGGGGGGACCCTCGCTCAGAAGCGGCACTGGGTCCCTAGGCCTGATCCCTGGGGTTCTCCTGGCAGCTCTGGGTCTTGGGTCCACATACAGTATTCCTGGAGAGCCGGCTACAGAGAGACAGAGCTCCAGGATCTCGGGGCTGGGTGATGACCACATGAGATTTGGACAGACAACCTGCCCTGTGTCACCAGGCTGCCTGAGGTCACGTGACAGTGAGGGACCTCGAAGGGGTTGGAGGTGGATGGACCTTCAAGACCAGAGACCCTGCCGAGCTGGCAGCTCTGACCACATGACTGTTGCACCATGTGTGGCACATAGGGGACCCTGGCACTTGGACAAGTGCTCCGAGCCCCCCTCCCCGTATCTAAGGGACCATTGAGCGGCCCTGCCCACCCCCTTGCAGAGGGCAGGACTGTGGCCCCACTATGGGCTTCCAGCTGCATGGTTCTCCGGGGCTCGGCCTGCCAGGCCCTCTGCCCAAGGCCACGGCCACTACGAGGGAATCAACCAGCCCAGGAGGCGGCCTCGCCCCTGCCCGCTCTGGGAGGAGACGTGAGCTCTGTTTATTTAGACTTTCCTGAAGCTGACAGCTTAAATCAGCCTAATTCACCTGAAGTATACCAACCGTCCTCGTATTTATTTTACGATATTTCACCGGCGTAACCCAATCCCCACCTTCCCGGCCTTGTTTATGTGGCCCGGGAGCGTGCATCTGTCTCCCCTTGCCACGGCCCACTGCCCCGAATCCCAAGGACAGTGCAGAGGTGGCCACACGTGGGATTTTAGGGGGGCAAGGCTGGCCTGGGGGGCTGGGGTGTGGTATGGGTGCCGGGCAGGTTGGGGTCCAGGGTGAGTGCTGAGGGGCTCTGCCTGCCCCCAGCTCTGCCTCCTGAGGTGGAGATGGTGAGGAGGGTAGCCCCACGCTGTCCCCATGCTGCCCAGTGCACCCGGCAGCTGTTCTGTGGAGGAACAGGCCCCTGGCAGGGTCCCCCTCATGCCAGTGTCCAGCGGGATCCGGCCCAGCCCAGACCCATTGCAGGTCATGCGGCCCAGGCCCAGGAGCCAGGGTGGGTGGGACCAGCCCTGCACTGCCCTGCCCTGCTCCTGCCCTGCCCCTGCCCTGCCCTGAAGCTCAGGCAGGTCTGGGCCAGAACCCAGCTGGGCAGAGGTGCCAAGGGACTTTCTTGCAAGCTGTTGATGGACAGGCTATAGAGACAGCTGCCCGTCCACCCCAGGGATGGTGGCCTGGTCTGGGGCATCTGTGGCATTGTTTGCATGGCCATGCAGGGCCGTACTGCTGTGTAGACACTTAGCCATGGCTTGTGATTCTGTTGCACCTCTGAGCCCATCCTGACGTCAAAGTGGACCTGGCCCATGGCTGCCACTCACCTTGTGGCCGGGAGCCACTGTGGCTAATGATGAACAGACAGGCACCTCCAGCAGGTGACAGAAAAAGAAAAACATGCCATGCTGGTCCCCAGGGGAGGTGACCTAGGAGGCCAAGGAGGGCTTCCTGGAGGAGGTAGTGTTTGGGCTAAGCCAAGGACGCTGGGGTCAGCAGGATGCCTGCCAAGGACCTGAGTGTCAGGGGTTGCATGACCCTTCAGTGAGGTGAAGGAAGTGTCCAGAGGCCAGGCCACCTGCTCAGGGGACTGCCAGCATCAGTGCAAGCTCGGTCCAGCACGGAGGAAGAGGGCCGGGGCGGGGGGCCTGAGCATGGCTCTGTTGTGGCGGGCGGGCGGCCCTCAGCTTCTTAGACACCCCTAGCACTGCCGCTCCCCTCTGTCCCCGGAGTGCTGGCCTGCTGCCCTGCCATCCCTGGGTCCCAAAGCCACTCACGGCCCAGTGCTGGGCTCTCAGGCCCGCAGAGGTAGGGGGTGACCTCGTGCTGTCCTGCCCCATGGCCACAGGGCCCCGCAGCGTGGAGCTGATGGGGCTGAGCGGATGGGGCTGTGCGGCTGGGCTGGCCCCTGGTGGCCGCTGGCCGCTGTCTGGCGCTGCGCTCTGCACACGAGCGCTCCCCCAGGCAGGGGCCACGCTGCACCATGCCATACATCTCTGTCAAAACCCCTATGAATAAATTAACCTTTCTAAAGATTAGCACACTCTAATACCTCAGGGTTTTAAGCAGAACAAATACTAAAAATATTTTGACAGAGCTCATGGAGTCTGCAGGGCAGTGTCAGCGAAGGCCCACCCAACGCCCCTTAAAGGGCCAGCCATGCAGGTCAGGACTGGGCATGGGCATTGACCCGGCCAGCCCTGGGCACCGAGGAGGCACGAAACTCTCAGGGAGCTGTGAGTCACAGGAAGGGAGTCTCGGGTGCTGGCCTCTGTGTCCCTTCCTGACTCCAGGTGGATGAGGCAGCCAAGCTACCCCAGGCTCTGGTGTGTCCATGAGGCCCCCAGCATTCTGGGGTCTCACAGGGGCTGGGCCTATATGGCCACCTTCGGGGGGCTAGGAGGGCAGCCTTTGGGAAAGGTGGGGGCCTTAGCATCACAGGCTGGGTCAGAGATGTGCTCTTGGCCTGGGAAGAGCAGTGGCCTCAGGCCTGGGCTGATGGACACAGAAGCTTGGAGCCGAGGAACTGGGGAGCTGGGCCACTGGGTGGGAGCCTGCATCTCAGCTGGGGATGCTGCTGTGTGCTGAAGTCATGGGGTTCCCAGGCAGTGGAGAGGAGGCTGCAGGGGCCATGCCACGGGGTGCCTGGCTGGCCCCTTCCTCCATGCTGCTGCCTGCTCAGGACATGAGGACAGCAGGGCTCTGCCCCCCCAGCACGTGGCCCTGGGGAGGAGGCGCTGAGGGGCAGGGGAGTGTGGCCAGAGCCCTCCTCTCAGCAAACCTGTGAGGGCATCTCTAGTGCCAGGCTCAGTCCAACCTGCTGTCCTCACTGACACCACCTGCTTCCAACCCTCCCTGCGCACTGGGGACTTCTAGATGATGACTGGCCCCTCCCCATGATCATGATGGTGATAATGGTGATGATGATGGTGATGGTGATGGTGGTGATGGTGGTGGTGGTGGTGGTGATGGTGGTGGTGGTGATGGTGGTGATGGAGGTGATGGTGATGATAAGGGTGACGGTGGTGGTGTTGATGATGGTGACGATAATGGTGATGGTGACAGTGTTGATGATGCTAACAGCTCTGCTCTTTGTGCATCATACACCTGCCCCCCTCCCTTGTCCCTTTGCTAAGTCCCACATGGCCTGCGGACAGATGTCCTCATTACCTCCTTCCCCAGGACAGGATCCAGAGGCCCAGGAGGTTCCTGCCTCAGTCCTGCCGGTCTTTGGGGTCCAGTGTTAGAGGGGGCTCCCTGAGGTTGGACAGAGATGGCCAGGCACAGAGAGAGGCCTGGCAAAATCACTGCCACTGAAAACAAAGGCACTCCAACCACGTGTCTGCTCAGGTCACAAGTGGTTGGGACTTTGAGCACAGGGTGTGGAGTGCAGCCAGCAGGTGGCTCACATCCCAGCATGGCTGCCACAGGTGCTCCTCAGCCTCGGAGCTCTGTCTGGGGCAGGTCCTGCAGGGTAGCATCTGCTAATAGGCAGAGAACCTATTAGATAGAGACCCTTGTTTTGAACGAGGCAAAAATACATTTCACCCGTTATATTGTTTTCGAGAGGTGGGTGGTGGATTGACAACTCGTGGTCAACTTGTAACGCCCAGCTGGATGGACTCAGCGTGGTGCTGGGTGCAGAAGGCCCACCTGGGGATGGTTGCCAGCAGTGGGGCCTGTGAGGGGAATAAGGGAAGAGGGCACAGACCTCATCCCAGAGCAGCTCAGAGGAGGAGAGGGCCAGGGTGGGGTGGGGTTGGGCCAGGGCAACTTCCAGGAGGAGGTGACTTTGAGAAGCATGGAGGCCCCTTCTCTGTCCTTCTGGGCAAAAGTCATAGGGCAGGACAGGCCTGCAGCGGGGTGCATGAGTGAGGTGGTGTGGTGAGGATTGGGTGTGAGACCCCAGTCCTTAGGCCACTGCCCCTGTGTTGTGGTTCCGCCAGCTGGGGAAGTGACCAGGACCTGGGACAGAAAGTGAGTGAGGGGCTGGAAGGCTGGAGACCCGGCAGGGTGGGGCAGTCTGTGCCCAGAAACTCTGGGGGCTGTGGAGGCTCCCGAACCCCACTGGGACAGGAGTAACCTGGCCGTGAGGTGCTCCCTTCCCCACAACACTGCCCTAGGAAGGTGGAGGTGGCCCCTGACCCGGGCTAGGCCTTTGGGGTTCAATCACGCAGGTGGGGGTGGCCCACTCAAGCTGAACCCCAGCAGCCCTTCCCTGACCAGCCGGCCCCTGTCTGTCCTCAGTTTCCCCCGCCCCACCCTTGGCTCTGTGCCAGGTACACTTGGGGGTCTGGCTCTGTGATGGGGACCCCTCATGGAGAAGTGGCAGGGATGAGGCCCACGGAGCTCAGGTGGGTGTCCCATGTGCCCTGGCCCTGCCCGTGACCCGTTGGGCACATGGGTGCCCTCACAAAAGGTAATTCAGCAGGCGCTGGACGGGATCCCGAGAACTGCACACAAGGACCTCTATTTATAGATCCCCGCTCCTCTCCGGGGTCGGTCAGCCACCCGTACACTTTCAAGAGTTTATAACTCTATTATTGAATTTAAAGTTGGCTTTGGTTTTAATTCAGAGTGAAAACTGCATACCGCAGGGGGAATCCCGGGAATGCGATTGGGACGAGCGCCAGTCAGCACTTCCCGGGGCTCCTTGCCCCTGATGCCCAGGGTCCTGAACCCCTGCCCAGAGGTGCTACGGTGCAGTCACCCCTGAGTGCCTGGGCCAGTGTAGGAGCCCAGATCTGGCAGCTGCAGCGTCAGAGTTGTGCGCTGGGCCCTGACGTTGCTGGCTCCCTCTTTTTGGCAGCCCACAGTTTGCAGAGCACACTGCCTGCAAGGCCCCCAGGGATGGACGGCTCATGGACACAGACGGTCCTGCCCCTGGCTGGCTCCACACGCGCGTTCCTGTCTCCTCGGCAGAGTGCGCAGTGAGGGGAGGCTCACCCAGGGCCCTGCGGCTCCTCCCTCCCCTGCTGGCTTCTGGCTCTGGGCTCTGGTCCACATCTGGCCAGTGGTCCCTGATCCTGGAGGATGCTTTTCCAGGCTGTCTCCAAGCCTCTGGAGTGTAGTGGCTGGAAAGAGGCGGAAAATGGCCAGAGAGACCATGGCGGGTGGCCAATAGAGTGACCAGGAAGCCCTGTCCTGCGGGTCCAGGCAATGCTGATGGGAGGTGTCCTAGAGCTCTGGGGCCCACTGGACTGCTCTTGGCCACAGTGAGTCTGGCTGTGTGGGCGCCGTCCCACCACTGGCCAGTAGGGGGCGTCCCCGGCCTACTTTCCCACTGCCACCCGCCACTGGCTCCCTGGGCCAACCTGGGCCCATCTGGAAATGTTTGATTTGATAGAGTGTCGCTTTACATTGCAGAAATGAGCGTAAGCGGTTTTTTAACCCACCAAGTGAGAAATGTGATCTGGGTTTTACTGCCGACCCTTTAAATAAAAAACAGATCGCTTATTAAACCATTATCTCTCAGGGACAGGGTGTCGAGCATGGACCTGAACCGGACGTGGCGGGAAGAGGATGGAGGCCCATCTCCTGCTCAAGTGTGGGGCACGGACCCTGTGGGCCACTGCCAGGGGAGGACACGGGGGATGTGGCACCACTGCCTGCCCTTGCTGGGGGAAACTGCCGTGGGACTACCAACATCTGTCCAGAGCAGGGTCCCCACTGTGACCCTTGGAGCCGAGTGTCCAGGGAGGGGCTGCCCTGGGCCTTGGGACCCTGCATTGCTTCAGGATGTGCTGCTGGGTGGCAGTGGCTGGTGCTGGTCCAGGAGTGGGGCCTGGCTGCAGGGCGTCCCAGGCACCTCCGTCTCCCTGCTGGCTCCCTCCACGCTGAGGTCCTGGCCCAGTGGTGAGCAAGGGAGAGCAGGAGGCACAGGGCCCACTGTCCCCTCTGCGTGCCCATCTGGTTCCAGCGCTTCTGCTGTGGATCGGACGTCAGTGTGGCTCTCGTGCCTGCTCTTGGAAGTGTGGTGGGAAGGGCAGGGCCCTACTCCTGCAGGAACTTTGGTCACTGATTCCCCCATGTTGCGCTTCTTGTGGTGGTCAGTGTGACCCTCAGGATGGCCCAAGCTGGAGCCCTGCCTGAGTGTGTGGCTTGCGAAAGTGCCCACTTGCTGTGGACGTCGCCCTCATCCTCGGAGTTCAGCTGTCCCCCTGGACAACTGCAGAAGGGACCCATGACCCTGGCCTTCTAACATCCTTCTAGGCTGGGGTCCAGATGCTGGGCCCAGGAGGCCAGTAGGGGTTTCAGGGCCAGCGAGGGGTGGGCTGACCAGGAAGGAACAGGCCAGGTCACCCTGGAGGGGTCAAGCTGCGGAGACCCAAGGGAGAGGGTGTGCTGGGTAGCACCTGCTGCCCCAGTGCCCTGGGAAGGGGTCTCTTGAGGTCCCAACTGGGGGCTGGCGGCAGGGTGCTCCCACAGACAGCAGTGCCGGAGTGGCCGGAGTGCCACACCTGTGTGCAGTCCCCACAGGGACTCCGGGGGGACCCAAAGTCACACAGCGCCAAGGGGCAGCTCTGAGGTGGGACTGGGAGTGGGGCAGGAAGGAGCCTGGAGACCACATGCCTGGCGAGCTCCACTCCCTCTGGGGCATCGCTTCTGGCTGGGGTCAGCGGGGATCAGATCCTTCCACCCCGGGCAGCAGAAGCAGCCCACTCCCCAACTCTGCAGCGCCCAGGCCTGCCGCCAAGGGTGACCACAAGGTCATGCCCTCCTGCTGTCCCCTGGCCGGGGGTCCTCAGCAGTGCCCCTCTACTGGCCGCCACCCTCCCCGCTATGCCCTGCTGCCCACTGTGGATTGGCTGGACCAGATTTATCTCCACTGTCACAACCAGTGGAAATACGGGGCTGCCCATGTCCCTGTGCAGTTACAGTACCGAGCCAGGACCAGGGCCGGAGGATTTATGGACCCTGCCGGACCCACGTGTCCATGTGCTGCTGGCTGTGGGCCCTGCACGGTGTCCCTGGGGCAAACTCACAGGGCGCTCCTGACCTTGAGCAGGGGCTGGGCCAATGTGGCTGAGGGCGAGGGGTGCGACCTCCCAGCTCTGCTGTGTCTCAGCAGGCTGGGCAGTGAAGGGGTGTTTCCCTAGATGGCAGCCAGGTCAGGGGACAGCTGGGTCCCTGAGCTGCTGATGACTGTGGACGACAGGAGTCTGATGACCCAGTGGGCTCAGCGGATGCTGTCTGACCCTCCCTCAGCGCTGCGTCCAGAGGACCCTGACGTGGCCACTCTGAAGTGGGGTCCTGGGTCCTGGGTGTTCTTCTGAGACCTCCACAAGTTGAGCAACAGGCGAGCCAGGGTGACCTTGGTCTCCTAGGGGTCACTATATTCCACTGTAGGTCCACTGGCCTGCCACTGTCCCTTTGCCCCCGTGTGCTGGGGTGGGGGACGCTGCTTGGTGGGCAGGCCGCATCACTGTGCCCTATCACTCTGGCCTGGTCTCAGAGGTTTCTGGGCTCCTTGCTGCCCACAAGCCCAGTGCCAGGCCGAGAGCCAGAGTCCCTGGACAGGCTCACTGGTCATGGGTGGGGCCAGGTGCTCTACCAAGGTCTCATGCCTAGGGCCCCTCAGCCTGCCCCAACCCTGGAGGCACTCAAGGGAGGACAGCTTGCCATGGATGGGGTGCCAGCAGCCTTTGCTCCTTCTGCCTGGCCTTGACCCTGGGAGCAAAGGCTCAGGGAGGTGATGCTGGCTCAGCGAGTCCCCGAGCCCAGACCTGCGGGGAGTTGAGGGTGAGGGGCTGGGGGTGGTGAGTGCCATGGGTGGGTGGGGGTCCCAGGCAGCAGAAGGCTCAGGGCCCCACACTAGGCCCCTGTGGTGTCTCCCTGCCCGGCCCGCCAGGTGCTGGGGATGGGTGAGCACTTCCTATGGGCTTGGGGTCAGGGACATGGAGGCAGGGGCAGCTCAGATGCCCACAGAGTGGTAGGGCTTCCACCTTCATGTACCCCAAACTTGGAGGCCAGAAGACTCCTGTGCCTGCAGGTTGGAGGGCCCACCCCAGGCCGGCTCTCTCAGGCACGGTGAGCTGCCCCTGGACCACCCCAAAGGGCTCCTGCCTTGTCTCTGTGAGGAGGCACCAAGGGCTCGAAACCAGCCTGTCGCATGGCCATGGGTGTTTGCGGATGAACCCGCCTAGGTCAGCCACCAGGGTGCAGGGGGCTGTCATGACCTCTGGGTCTCAGGACCCCCAAACCTGGGAAACAGCACCAGTTTAACCTGTGCCTCAGGCCATTCTCCTTCATCTGGTCTGCGGGCGTCACCGCTGTGTGGATGGAGGGGTCAGCTGGATTAGGTCTGGGACGCTGACCACACCAGCACCTGCTTCTCAGACAGCAGGCAGAGCCTGGGGTCCAAGGCTCGTCATCGCACAGGACTTGCGAAGGTCAGAGCCCTGAGTGGACACTGCTGCTGACCACATGTACCAAGAGAGCCCTTCCGGCCAGTCTCCAGCACCTGTCAACCCGGAGGAGGGGACATCCGGGGTTAGACACCACTGGGCAGGCCGCAGCCTGCAGCAAGCCCACGTCTGCTGTGGGCACCTTGATTTACTGTCCCCGCTCCTGGGCCACCTCCCCGGGCACGTGAGCCCCTCCCTGCCCCGGTGCTGCACCGTGTGGCTGAGCTTGGGAAAATCTATTACAGCCGAGTCATTAATCTGGGGCTGCCGCCTCGGGCGCTTTCTGGCCCTTCTATTTAATGGGCTCTGCTTCCTGAGCGCCGGAGCCGTGCTGCTTGCTTCTCTTGATCAGCTTTGTTTAATTATCAAAATATTTGATGCAGAAAATTGACATTAGTTCTGAAGGTTCTGCCCTCCTCCCCCTGCCTGGCTCCTGGTGACATTGAGTGGCTCCACCGTGGCGCCCATGGCCTCAAAATAGAAATGGGCTGAAGCCTTTGCTCGGCCAGGTGGATGTGACAAGCCAGGCGCACGGGGATGCCCGGCCCTGCCCTGGGCGCTTGGGCTGCATCCGGTCCAACCCATGCCAAGGTGGCCCCAGCCTGGCTGCTCCTGGGGCTGCCTGGGGGAAGGGCTGGAGCCCGCACACAGATTGCTGGGTCACTGTGGGGCCCCGTGTGCCTATCTGTGCCTCCCTGCTGAAGTCTGTCCTGTGTATCTGGGCTTGGGCCCTGGGCGGCTCTGCTCTGCCAGCGGGGTGCTCAGAGCCCAGGGCAGTGCTGGTGACCAGGGCACCCTGTCCTTCTGCACAGCCCTGGGAGGCTGCTTTGCTGAGGGACTGGATCAGCCTGAACAGCAGAGGTTCCTGCTTCTGGGGTGGCAGAGAGCTTCCCGGGCAGCTGTGTGCTCCAGGCCTGTAGGAGAGGCAGGACAAACTCGGGAGCGGCAGTCTGGGACCCTCAGGGTCGGCTGAGCCTGTGGAAATCCAGGCTTCTGTACCCAAGAGGGCAGAGCTGGGCTCTCTGCACGTGTGCATCCATGTCCCAGCATGGAGTGGGGCTGGCACACACAGGCCTTGCTGAAAAAGCAGAGCTGGGCTTGGGCTCTGCATGGGTGCATGTGTGGCCCTTCGGTGGAGGAGTGTGCCCGTGGGACCGCGGTGCATGAGTGTGCACCTGTGAGCTTGCACACCTATGCTCGTCCTGGGTGCCTGCCTTGAACTCCCCACCTGGGCCTGTGCCTCTCGGTGTGGCTGGTCTGCTGCCGGAGGTCAGGTGTGGCTTCCAAGTGGCCAAGCTCAGGGCCCAGCACTTGGTGTTGGGCTTTGAGGGGTGCTGGGGGTTGTGGGGGGCCAGCGTGCCCTGGGGAGCCTCCACCTCTGAAGACCCAGAGCTCATTTACAGCTGTCGCTCCCCGCGCAGCTACGCTGCCGAGTGTGAGTCCTGGTCCAGCACATTTTCAGATGTTGGGTAATTTTCAAAACAGAAACTAGTTTCAAGGTTGAGAAAACAAGTGTGGAACCGTTATGGAAAACAAGTAGCGGTCAAGCTTAGTTGCTTGGCTTTTCACACGCAATGGATGTCCCCACGAGGGGCAGGGCCCAGGAAGGGTCCAGTGCTCTGAAAGGCTGTGCTGGCCTCATCAGCACCTGCGGGGAAGACAGCGGGCTGCACGGGGTGCCCCACTCCCTGAGCCACGGGCAGGGCGCCTGGGATCCCGAAGGGCACTGAGAAGCCCAGAATTGGCACAGCTCAGGGCTCCCCCACCCGCTCTGCATGAACCCACTGTGCCTTTGCCTGCTGTTCTGGGAATGACACGTCCTCTTCACCTCTGTTTCCTGCTGCCAGGGGGTCGTGCCCCCCCATTTGGCCCTTTCCAGTGTCCCCTGGAAAGGAATCACATGCCACATGGTGCCTACTGCACTGTCCCCCAGGGCCCACCAACACCCCCAATTTGGATGAAGCCAAAGGGGCCACCATCCCAAGGGGACCCCAGAGGGGTGTTCGGTGGGGAGTGGCCCAGGGCACTGGGGAGGCCTGGCCTGCGCTGTGCTGGGCCAGCAAGAGGGGCACGGTGCTGGCCTCTTGGGTTTCTGAGCGAGGAGGGGAAGGGAAAGGAGGGGGAGGGGCTACCCATGGCCCATGGAGCGAGGATTTCAGGAGGACCCGGTAAGAGTGGGGGCCCACAGGGTGGCCCTGGAGTCACACAGGAGCCCTGGACAGCTCCTCAACGGCCATCCCCTGGCTCCTCGGGCAGCATCCAGTGGCCACCCCTGTCCCATTGCAGACACCATGGAGGAGCCCACTTTACTGCTGCCTGCGGCTGCTTCACTCCCATGTCTGCCCCCGTCACTCGGCTGTCTCCTCGTGTCTATGTCTTCTCCTGTCACCCGACAGGAACCTTCAGACCAAGGATACATCCTCCAACCAGGGTGAGTGATGTAACCCCTCCTTATGGAAAAGCCAGGCTCTGTTCTCCCAGCTGCACAGGAGGCTGAGGCAGGGGGATCCCTTGGACCCAGGAGGTTAGGGTTAGTCCAGACTGTCTC
>PVLA01000994.1:0-118842 GCA_004027455.1 Hydrochoerus hydrochaeris
TTGTGCTTGCATCTTCTAATCTGTTCCATTGATCCTCAGGTCTATTTCTTTGCCAGTACCAAGCTGATTTTATCACTGTGGCTTTATAGTACTGTTTCAAGTCAGGAATTGAGATGCCTCCTGCCTTGCTTTTGTTGCCTAGAATTGCCTTTGCTATTCTAGGTTTCTTCTGTTTCCAAATGAATTTTAGTAGTGTTTTATCTAGATCTGTGAGGTATGTCAATGGTATTCTGATTGGGATTGCATTAAATCTGTATAACAGTTTTGGGTATATGGCCATTTTCACAATGTTGGTTCTTCCTAACCAAGAGCAAGGAATGTCCTTCCATTTTCTAATATCCTCTTCAATCTCCTTTTTCAGCATAGTATAATTTTCAGCATATAGGTCTTTTACATTTTTAGTTAGGTTGAATCCTAAGTATTTTATTTTTTTACATGTTATTGTAAAGGGCAATATTTCCATAATTTCTCTCTCGGTGAGTTTTTTGTTTGTGTACAGGAATGCTATTGATTTTTGAGCATTGACTTTGTATCCAGCTACACTGCTGAACTTGTTTATTAACTCTAGTAGTCTTTAATGTATTTTTTGGGGTCTTCTATATAGAGTATCATGTCATCTGCAAAGAGTGATAATTTAACTTCTTCCTTTCCTATCTTTATTCCTTTTATTTCTCTCTCTTGTCTGATTGCCCTGGCTAGTGTTTCCAGAACTATATTGAAAAGGAGTGGTAATAGTGGACATCCTTGTCTTGTTCCTGATTTTAAAGTGAAAGCTTTCAGTTTTTGTCCATTTAGTATAATATTGGCTGTTGGTTTGTCATAGGTGGCCTTTATAAGGTTGAGGTAGACGCTGTTATTCCGAGTTTCTGAATGGTTTTTATCATGAACATGTGTTGGACTTTGTCGAAAGCTTTTTCTGCATCTATTGGGATGACCATGTGGTTTTTGTTTTTGGCTCTGTTGATGTGGTGTATTACATTTATTGATTTGCATGTGTTAAGCCATCCCTGCATTCCTGGAATGAACCCCACTTGGTCATTTGAGAGAATAAACAAAATTTCTATAATCTTCTTGATGATTTGCTGCATTCTATTTGCCAGTATTTTGTCGAGAATCTTTGCATCAGTGTTCATTAGTGAGATTGGCCTATAGTTCTCTTTTTTGGTTGGATCTTTCTCTGGTTTTGGTATCAGAGTAATACTTGCCTCCAGGAATGATTTAGGGAGGATTGCTTTTTTTCTCAATTTCATTGAAGAGTTTAAGGAGTACTGGCATCAAATCTTCTCTAAATTTCTTGTAGAATTCAGCTGTGAATCCATCAGGACCTGGGCTTTTCTTTGTTGGTAAGTTTTTAATTACATTTTCAATTTCAATAGCTGATATTGGGTTATTCAAAGTTGCTTTATCTTCTTGGTTGAGCTTTGTTAGTTCATATGTTTCTAGAAATCTGTCCATTTCCTCTGTGTTTTCCTCTCTATGTGAGTAGAGATTTTCAAAGTAGGTATTCATGATCTTTTGAATTTCCATGAGATCTGTAGTAATTTCTCCCTTTTCAGTTCTTGTTGCATGAATTTGGGTTTTTTCTTTCTTTCTTTTGATAAGGTTAGCTAGGGGTTTGTCAATTTTGTTTATTCTCTCAAAAAACCAGCTTTTCGATTCATTAATTCTTTGTATTTTTTTTTAGTTTTAGTTGCATTGATTTTTGCTCTGATCTTTACAGTTTCCTCTCTTCTATGAGCTTTGGGTTTAGCTTGCTCATTTTCTAGAAGCTTGGGATGGAGCATTAGGTTGTTTATTTGTGCTTGTTCTGTTTTCTTGATATGACAATTTATTGCTATATATTTCCCTCTTAAGACCACTTTCATTGCATCCCACAGATTACAGTATGTTGTTTCTATATTTTCATTGAATTGTAGGTATTGCTTTATTTTTTCTTTACTTTCATCTGTAGCCCACTGGTTGTTCAAAAGGCTGTTATTTAATTTCCATGTATTTATGCAGGTTTTACAATTTCTTTTGCCTTTAATTTCCAATTTCAGTGCGCTATGATCACATATTATGCATGGTATGGTTTCAATACCTTTGCATTTACTTAAGAATGTTTTATGGGACAATATATGGTCTGTTTTGGAGAACATCCCATGTGCAGCTGAGAAGAATGTGTATTCTGATGTGGTTGGGTGGAACACTCTGTAAATGTCTACTAAATCCAATCACTCACAGGTGTGATTCAGTTCTGTTGTTTCTTTCCTGACTTTTTGTCTAGTTGATCTATCTCTTTCTGACTGTTAAGATCTCCTGTTATAATTGTGTTCTTGTGTATTTGGTTTTTCATGTCCATTAGTATCTGTTTTATATAGTTGGGTGCTCCTGTATTTGGTGCATATATATTTATAATTGTTAGTTCTTCCTCTTGAATTTTTCCACTAACAAGTATGTAGTGACCTTCTCTATCTCTTTTAATCATTTTAGATTTGAAGTTCACGTTGTCTGCAAATAGAATAGCTACCCCTGCTTTTTTCTGGGTTGCTGTTGCATGGAATACTGTTTTCCATCCTTTGACTTTTAATCTATGAGTTTCCTTTTAGGTCAAATGTGTTTCTTGTATACAGCATATTGTGGGATCCTGTTTCTTGATCCATTCTGTCAATCTATTTCTTTTTATAGGTGAATTGAGGCCATTTATATTTATGGATATCACTGATATGTATTGGCTCGACTTTGCCATGTTATATTCCAGTTGTTTCTTTCTTCTTTTCCTCCTGTTTTATTGTTTATCCTACGTAGTGGTTTCTTTCTGTTGTTGTTTTGGGGATTGTGGTCATCTTTATCTCTGTCTAGTATGTCTTTCAGTACTCTTTCTAGGGATGGTTTTGTGGATATGAATTTCTTCAGTTGTTCTTTGTCATGGAAGTATCTTGTTTCTCCATTAAATTTGAATGAAAATTTTGCTGGGTACATCAGTCTGGGTTGAAGGTTGTTTTCTTTCAGGGCTTGAAATACCTCACTCCAAGCTCTTCTTGACTTGAAGGTTTGTGCTGAAAAGTCTGCCATGATTCTAATGGGCTTTCCTTGATCGGTGAGTTGTGTCTTTTCTCTGACAACTTTTAGTATTCTGTTTTTATGCTATATTTCTGAGATCTTAATTATTATATTTCTGGGTATAGCTTTATATTGATTGTGACTGTTTGGTGTTCTATATGCCTCACTTATCTACATATCAGATTCTTTCCCCATGTTTGGAAATTTTCTGCTATTATTTCTGTAAATACTTTACATATGTCATTTGCCTAGACTCCTCTATCTTTGCTAATGCCCATTATTCTTATATTGTTCCTCTTGGCATCATGATGAAGCTTCTAGATTGTCATTTCATGCTGCTTTGTTATTTTTAAAAGTTCTATCCTTTCCTGATCACTAATTGTGATCCTGTCCTCAATGTCCAAAATCCTATCCTCAGTTTCCTCTAGGCAGTTTTGCACACTTTCAATAGAATAAAAAGTTTATTTTCAAAGCCAGTCTTCTGATTTTTGCCTTTTATTGTGGGAAAAACAAAACAAAACAAAAAAACAATTATGCCTACATTCTTTGTATATTTATGATTTCTCTCTAAATAAACACCAGTGTTTAGTCCAAAGGCTAAACACTTAAAATTGGTGAAAGTAAACCCAGAAAAATTTACATTCTAGTGTTTAATGGCAAACAAAAAAGATGATGATGTGAAGGACACTAAGTGCTTATGGTCACTAATGTCTTTTAATAGATTCCATTTTCATGATGGTCTCATTTCACTGCTTGCTACTTGCCACTGTTTCTATAAATGGTAAATTGTCTCAGAATGCATTATGGAAATGAGTTCTGGGGGCATACTATTTACTTGCTTCTCTCAACTATATTTCATCTGAAGTGTGGTCTATTGCTTTTAGTTTTTATTAGTACGTGTTTACATAGTATTCTTTGTGGGTATTTGGTACATGTGCATATAACACATCTTCATTTTTTTCTTCCCTTGGCTTTTTCCTTTACTTCTTGATCCCCTTCCCACAGGAAAAAGATCTGTCTTTCTACTGTCTGATATCTGTCTTTTATTTTGCTCTTTGTGTTTTGAGCTTCTCATATTAGAGAAACCATGAAATTTAAGATTGTGTGTCTGATTTATTTCACTTAGTATTATTTTTTCAAGGTACATTTTGTTCCTACAAATAACTCAGGTTTATCCTTTTCTATGATTACTTTCTTAAGATAAACTGCAGTAGTACTCCATTTTATGTAAATTCCACATTTTTATGCATTTATCTGTTGATAGAAATATTAGACTGCCTCCAAAATTTATGTATTATGAATCATGCTACTATAAATATAGGTATGCACCTATCACTGTAATATGATGACCAAGTCTTTCAGGAAGTACCTAGAAGGGAAATAGCTGTGTCTAATGGGATTTCTAGTTTTAGTATGTTTCGGAATCTCCATATTGGTTTTACTAGTTTAAATTCTTACCAACAGTGTAGAAGAGTTTCTTTTTTTTTCCTGTAGCCTCACTGGCATTTGTTATTATTTGATTTCTTGGTGATGGCCATTCCTTCCAGTGTAAAATGAAATCTTAGTGTTACTTTAATTTGCATTTTTCTAATGGACAGTGATGTTGAACATTTTTTATGAATTTATTGGTCCTTTGTACTTTGAAAATTGTGTTTTTGTTTGACTTGCCAGTGTTTTAAATTGTTTTATAATTTTGAGGAGGGTATCCAATGTTTTTAGCTCTTTATATATGATTGATACTAGTCCTTTGTCCAAGGAATAACTATCAAATTTTTTTTCCCCTTCTATAGGTTTTCTCTTTACTCCATGGATGTTTTTTTTTCTGCTATGCAGAAACTTTTCAGTTTGATATGATCCCATCATTGGTTGATTCTTGATCCTCTTTTGCATTAATTGTGTCTGTTTAGAAAGTCCTTGCCTATACTTACCTTATCTCACAGCAGATGGTGTTTTAGCATTTGTATGTTTGATCCATTTTATTTTGCACTTATTACATGGTGAGAGATATGGGTCTAGAGTCAAACTTCTGCACATGCATAGCCAGTTAACCATTTAGTAAACAGGTTATCTTTCCTCCAGAGTTTGATTTGGTTCCTCTCTCAAAGACAAATAGTTGAAGTGCTTAAGATTATTTCTGCATCCTCTATTCTGTCCCATTGATCTGTATGTTTGTTTTCATGTCAGTGCTATGTTTTATTAATTAATTAATTTTTTAAATTAGATTTTATTGGTACATTTTAGATATGCATAATAATCACATTCATCACAGAGAATTTGTACCTGTACATGACATAACTTGATTTTTCTGCATTCCCCTACCCTTTCTTCAATCCCTGCTTCACTTCTTTTTTACAAGAGCTTTTTCAATGTTTTCCTTCTTTATTCACTTAAAATTTTTTAAAAAAATTTTTTCCATTGTAACTGTGATAAAACTTCAAATCCAGTATTATGATACCTCCCTCTTTGCTGTTGTTACCCAGGAGGGCGTTAGCTATTCCAGGTCTCTTCTTGTTCCATGTGAATTGTAGGGTTGTTTTCTCCAGTTCTGGGAAGAATGCTATTGGTATTTTGATTGTTAAATCCATGTGTCAATTTTGAAAGTTTGGTTAGCTATTTTAACTATATTGGTTCTGCCTATCCAGGAAGAGGATACATCTTTCCATTTTCTAAAGTTCTGTTTGATCTTCTTTTTCAAGGCATTGTATTTTTCATTGTAGAAGTCTTTCACTTCACAGTTTGGTTAAATGTAGTCTTCTGAATGTGATATGAATGCAGTTTGCTGATTGAGAAAAAAAGAACTAAAGGTAAGCTTGTGGGAGGCAGGAGCGTCTTGTAATTATTTCTTCTCTTCCCTGCCTTGTCTCTTACATGCTGAGAGTCCAGCAAGGCTGAGGTTTTATTTTCCCTTTGCATTTATTCTAAAGAATTAGCTGTTCTCTCCTATACATTGTATGCTGTTTCTGCTGTTCTTTTGTTTTCATTCAGCTTCTTTTCTCAACACTGGTCTGATCATGCATCATTCTTACAGAACAAGATGTTAAAGGTAAACCCATTCCAGTTAAGCCTGGGAACCTCAACTAAAAAATAGGACTTTAAGTTCCATGCTTTCCCTTCATCTCTGTGCCAAGTCTGTGATACCAGGTTAGAAAATAGATTTTATTCTACAGTTGACAGTAAACAGCATAATGAGAGTAACAATCTTCTTTCACATGCTGAAGCACGTGGTTATACCTCTTAAGTCAAATTTAGAATGGCAGCTATTCTGGCTAAAGTATACTTTTTTTTGTCATAAAAATACAAATGTTCTCTTTCATTTTCTTGTCCCAGATCTCACACTCATGTGTTCACACAGTGTTATGTGGTGATCACTCATACATTTTTTCCCCTTGTTTTTCCTTTTGAAATAACATGAAACATTTTCACCGCAGACACTTAGGTGTTTTGCATATTTCAATCAAGCATTTAAAGGGAAGTTATCTATTATAATTTTACACAGTCTAATATTTATTGATTCAGTGTCTGCACAGTGGGTGGTTTTACTGGGAATTATTTTGTCTAACTAGATTGAGTGATACTCACTACTCGATCATTTGGGAATCTCTTCTGTATGAACCAAAGTCAAGAGCTTGAAGGCCAGATCGGGACTTGAAGAGTCTGAGGGATCCCTGAATGGGATTTAGGAAATTGCTGAACCCTGTGAAATTGTTTGCCAACTAATATAATTGGGTAAATGTACATTTTTCTTAAGAAATTGTCCTATTTCTAATTCTAAAAGAAATTTGGGTACCCAGTAAATGCAAGTGGTCATTTTTAGAGAGACTTGTTGGATTCATAGACCCAAGATTAAGAGACACAGATTACAGGGTGCTAGAGTTAGGCTTACCCACGACCAGCATGCACAAGAACAAGTAAGGAGGAAACCATTCCCTCAAAGCAACAAAAAATTTGAAATAACAGAAAAAGGATGGAACAACACAAAACTTGCCTAGCCCCATGGGGGTCAATTGTTGTTCCTAAGAGGCCTTGAGGAAATCTCTGTATCATCGTACTTTAACCCATGATTCCAGTGATGGCCCGGTATTGTGGCTGTTTTCCTCTTTGCCTGCCTTCCTGCCTTCCTAGCATCATTTCTTCCTCTGTTTTTGCCTTTCTGCCTTCCTTTTATTCCTCCCTCCCTTCTTCCTTCCTGCCCTCTTTTCCTTCCACTCTTCCTTCTACCTCACTCCTTGCTATGTAAGTACTTTTCCATTGAGTTATATCCCCGGTCTGTGGGCATCTTTTAAAACATAGGTGTGCCTAAACTTACTTTTGAAAATTCTTTAAAAGGGTAAAGTGTAATCGCTTTTGATTTTTTTCAAGAAAACATCTTCAGACATTGGAAACGTTTATTTGGTAGAGCCTGCTATTCCCACATGAAATCAAATGGGTGTACAAGACATATCCCCAACCCCTTAAAGCTGCATCACACTGAAAAATGAGTCCTTGCATTCAGAATTTAGTGCTTATATTTGTTTTGCCAACATCTATGATTCTGTTAAGTAACAAATAAACAATTTATGTAGAATGAACCTAGAACTTTAAGAGCCTACTTCACAGATCAATACGAAAAAGATACTTGCTGAAAATATAGTTTAGATATTATGCTCCCCTAGTTTTTCTATTAGTGATTTAGGAGTTAGGTAATCACAAGTCATTCTAGGAAAGATCTAGGTCAGTGTAATCCTATCTAAGGATGGTTAAAGAAAAAATGATAGTTTATTTGGTGGTCTAACTCAGAAATGAAATTATAAATTGTACCAGTAGTTTTTACAACATGATTGCTTAGTTAACATATATTAGACCATGAGAAGCTAAAATCTGTAAGACAGAAATACAAACTATGAATCAAAAGTTAATACCAAGAACTTAATGGAAAAATTGGCAAAAGCTCTTAAGGAATACATTCACAGAGGAATGATCATAAATGACCAATAAATATATGAGTAAATGATCAACCTTAGGCATGATTGAAACAATGAGCTGCCAATTTTGCATCCATTATATTAGTAAAGTGATGACATAATGCTCCTTGTTAGGGTTTGGAAGAAAGGGCAGTCTTGCTGGTGACATTTTAGAGAATACACGGGCAATGCCATGAAAATTTAAAATCTATGCATGATACAATCCAATGATCCCATATAATTGTTTTACAGAAATACTGGCCTGAATGTATACAAATTTGTGTACCAGTGTATTTATTTGAATTATAATTTATAGTAATGAAAAATTGAAGATGATTTAAGTATTTGTGATATACAAATTGTCACAGTTTATATATTGCGAAGCTATATAGTCATTAAAACTAGTGAGTAATATCTGAGTATATCAGCACAGAAGAGGCCCAACAGATGACTGAATGAAAATCACAGAGAACTATGTGCATAGAGCATGGTAACCTCAATTAATAGAGAAATAATACATCTATTATAATAATTGCAAGAGTATCTTAACCTAGTAGAAAAAATGCTAGGATGAAAAAAATCACAGAGAAATTTGTTAAAATAATGATATATAAATTTAAAGCAGTAAAGACAGTGTTAGCTTGAAACATACATATACTTCAGTAATAAGAGTTTTATAAACATAAATTTGAGTCTTTTTGATATATTTCCAAATATTAATGATGCCATGTTTTTCTTTTTATTAAAAAAAAACACTTTTGGAAGTTTTCTTTTATGTAGTCCACAATTATAGAAGTAAGTTATCTATCACTTTCTGAATTGAAACTGTTAATATTACTTTGCAACATACAAATAATTCCAGCATAAGAGGCAACCAGTCTATTTAAATAGAGCTGGTTAATTAAGTTATAAAATTGTAAGGGAATAGGATGAACTAAGCAAACATATGTAGTTAGAGCTTTCTGTTCTGCTTTTTTTTTCATCAAATGGTTCTGGCACCTGGGCTTTTTCAGCTGTCCGTCTGTTGAATATGATTTTCAAGTTAGAAAGAGTAGTGCTCTCTGGACAATTACATTCTTCATTTGTACAGTAATGATACGTCAACACTTATTTTCCAAAATAGCAGTCCTACTACCTCACTGTCTTGCAAAGAGTTACTGGATACCCAGAGAGTGGAGTGTCACTAGCCTCCAGCCTTTTCTGACCTGAGGCAAAAGGGCTTATGAAAGAAGAGAGCCCAGAAAGCTGGAGCCCTTCTCTGCTGTGTCGACATGTCTAGAGCTCAGAATAAAACTGAGTTTCCTGCTTTAGCCATAGCTGTGTCTTAAAATAACCTGAAGAAATTATAGTTCTGATTACATAGAAAGTGAAGGACTTAGAACATTCTCCTAATAAAGCCATGAGAATGACACAAAGCTTAGTCATCGGCAGTCCTTCTCTAACAGGCATTTTAGAGAGGAAAAATAGAGCTTTGAAATTGGATAATTTGATTTGAAATCTTGCCTAATTATTTTAAGAATGCAGAAAACCTTTCTTTTTGGCCAAAAAAATAACGATCTGGAATCCAATTATGAAAGAACAGGCTTTAAAATGTTTGCTATCTCCAGTAATGGAGAAAAATCACGTCTTTAAAATTACATTCTGCTGGAAATCTCATTCTTGGATGTCTTGCTTTTTGCATTTTGAATGGACAAATTTAATGCGATTTCTTTTTGGAAACATGGCATTGGAAAAGTTAGATGGGATGTTTAATTCTTTGTTGGATCCTATCTACCAGAGTACAGATTTTAAGAACAAAAACACTTCTTGTTTCATTTCAGTTCCCCAAGGAAGTTATCTGATTTAACCAAATGCCTTGAGATTTATAACAACATGGGACATTTATAAGAATCTGTGCCCAGTTACCCATCTATGTGATTAGTACACCATGAATAAAATAATCAAAGTGGATAAAGTCTCTAATAATCCCAGTTCTAAAGGATTGTTACTCTCCATTATTTTTACTGCTAGTATGCTACCCAAATGACATTTATCACTATTCTATCTTAACATATTTACTTGTATGCTGTTGCTTTTACAGAGTATATTTAATTTGTTTAATTAGTGTTTGAATTGTAATTGTACAAACACAGTAATATGACATCATGATTTCCGGGTTTTAGAAAGTAAAGCAAGCTTAAGGGAACATATATAAGATACTTATATTTTATTCATAGATTTAAACCCATTCAACTAATAAGACCTTTTGGTTACTATTTAAAAATCTCTCCAGTTAATTTTAATCCAAAGCTAGCTGGACATTTACATTACTTTACATGAGATTTAGAGTTGACTAAGTCTCAGCACAGTGCCTTGAACAGGAGGTTGAATGAACATTTGTTGAAAGGAAAAATCAGTTATTGAAATATTGTGTCTTCTGTTACCATTCTCAAGAAACGGTGGTGAGACAACTTAGTAGAAGTGACTAACAACTACATATATACAGAAGACAGGATGTAAGTCTCCAAGGTAATCAAGACCATCAGGAGGATGTTAGACCAAAATTAACACCACGAGAAATGTGTTATGCATATATTACAGCCCACGTGTAGAAATCTGTTCATTTATAGAGAAATTGCCTCTCTGTGAATGGCTAAGTTGGCTCCGCCAAGTACAAAAAAAAAAAAAAAAAAAAAAAAAAAAAGAAAGAAAAGAAAAGAAACATCACTTTGGGACCATTCAGAAGTAACAGTCACATACTCTGATTTTATTTTATGTTATTTTATCTTGCCATTCTGGGGATCAAACTCATAGCCTTTCACATGTTAAGTGGGTGCTTACCACTGAGGTACATCCCCAGCCCTCAAAAAGATTTGAAATGGAAAGATAACTGATTAAGAATATATGTCTGTAAATATAGTAATGGAAGTTTTCACAGAGTTAAGAATGTGAAGAACTCCAAGAATAAAATTCCAGACTGAGAAATTCTGAGAACCAGAATCTTCTAATAGTATGCTAGGAACTTACCCTCAGTTGTCTGACCACATTTTCATTTCTCATTTTGAGACTGAGAATTGATCATTAATTCTTGATTAGATTTCTTCCCAAGCCTATGACTGGATATGGATAGCATCTTAGCTTCTGCTCAGATGCATCACAAAATTCACCTGCCAATACTGAAAGGAGAAATGTTTTAAAAGGAATCAAACCAATCAGTTAAGCCACAAATAAACCATGTCTTAATTAGAGATCTATCTATTTCTTTTATTTAAACCCTCTAGATGAGGCAATTTAAATGGGGCCAAGGATATATCTTGAGAAGGAACAACATGTATTAATTGCTGCTGGCTTTGAATGTATGATATTTTATTTGGCTTCTGTAAGAGTTCTCTTTGTAGGTGGTAACAATTTAGGAAGTGAAGAAGCTGAGCTCAAAGATGCTAGACCACTTCATTAGCAAGCATTTATGGATGGCCATCGTATTGATGCCAAAGTGAATGATGTAATGTCATGCTTTCAAAAGCACCCCACTTACAGCAAAGGAAAAACACAAAATAGACAATACAAAAGGTGCAAAACTAGAATAGGCAAGATTGAGGACATCCAGGAAGGTTCTCAAAGGAGATAAATGAAGAGAAACCCAGCATGTTTGGGTGGGTTAGAGGACACAGTCAGTAATGTTGTGCCAGGAGATGAAGCTGTAAACCTGGCAGGAAAGAAATGATTAAGAATCCTTATTTCTATGGAGAGATACTACAACCATTAAGAGGAATTTAAATAGTAATGTTGCAGGATCAGAAATACCTATTGGAAATGTAACTTTGGCTGCAGTGTAAGGGACGGAAGACTTCTTAAAATAGGTGGTGCAATTGGCACACATTGTAAACTGGGAACTACTAGTGCCCAGCAGAAATAGTGTGAGCATAGTAAGAGGGAACTGGAAGGACTAGGAATAGAAAAGTGAAGAATTAATGCAAAAGGTAGTAGAAAAATCCAGCATAACTGAGATGTTTAGCATTAAAATCTAGATAAATTTGAACCATTATTCATTCATCAAACTAGTGTTTTTTGAATGTCTCATATACACTGGGCATCGCCTAGGTCTCTAAATCAAAGAAGGAAAACATCAGCCTTGCGTGCCTGCCCTCATAGGACTTGAACACTATTATATTTGTCTCAAGTCCCCACCATGCATGGGGTGTGTGTGTGTGTGTGTGTGTGTGTAAACATAATAAATGTATATAAATAATTGAACAACAGAGTTGGTTAGTGATATATGCTGTTTTACAGGGAAGTAGTAGGGCAAAGGAAGGTGGATCATGTGCGGAGAGAGAATTGTTTCTTTACACATAGTGACTGCAGTAGGTCTTTTTTTGCAAAAATAGATTTTTCAACAAAAGCTTGAAGGAAGATGACTGAGGTGGGTAATTGCAGAAGAAACAGATTGGGAGATTACTCGGTGCTTTCAAGATTCAATTTTTTTTTTCCATTGCTTGTCTTTTTACCTATCAGAACTGGTACATATGAGGGTAGTGCTTGGTGGGGAATACTTCCTAGTTTTCACAAAGTGAGGGATAAGAAAGGATGAGAACAGAAAAACCTCAAGTAGTGAAAGGATGGAGAGAAAAGAAACCCTTCATGATCTGACAGAGTTAGCTAGTCTCAGGGAGGGTATGCTCAACATAAATCATGCAGGAATCCTGCCTTGGTATATATATACATGTATATATATATATTTTATATATATATATTATATATATATATATATATATATATATATAATCATGTAGAGAATGTGAGGAACATAATTTTTATATTGATGTATATCTTTTGAGGACTGAAAATTAATAACTTTATATCCTTAGAGAAAACTATAACTGTAGTGTCCAACTTGTATCACAGAGAGTTTAAACTCAGAATACTTACTCAATTGTGAATTTTACATGGGGCTCCTCTTTTCTCCTTTTGGGGAATGAAATTACTCGAGTTATCAGAGCTAGAGTAAGAAGTGTTTGTCCTTACTTCTGTTTTTAGTAGTGTGTTCGAGCAGGGGAAGCACATTGTACAAAGGTTTTATTCAAGTTAGTGATATACTGTACTGTGTGTGTATTTAAAACTGAAGCAAATAGCATAAATTTAAAAATATACCAATGCAATCTTAAAAAGTTAAAGCTTGGGAGAGGAGAAAAATTAAAAGGAAGTGGATATACATTTTCTCTTGTTTTCTCTGATAGAGATCAAGAGAGTGAATTGGAGTGAATGGATATGAATTTTAGCACTGCATAGTAGAATATTGCCATTCCAATGACTGGATAGAGGTACACATGAAGACTTTGTGAGTGACAATTTGGGTGGAAGGTGATTGTATAAAACTATATATATATATATGTATATGAAATAAAGATGGTATACATGTGGATAAAGAAATTTGCTTTTCTAAATGTAATGATTTTAAAATATATCCTAGGAAATCTTAGGTGACTCTAATAAAAGTGTTTTAAAAATTAATGATAGTAATATATTTAATTTTTTTAGTAAGTCATTCTATCTCAAAGTAGAAACATTCCAATAAATCATCTGGATAAGTAAAGCCTCATAGATATGCATGCCATAGTGTGCTGCCTCAGTTGTTCCTATATTAAAATGAAATTAAATATTGGGTAAAGTTAATTTCAGAACATATGGGTTGACAAGTGAAAAAAAAAGCATGTCATGAGTTGGACATAAACCAGATAAAATACTAGAACAAATAATACTAGTGACTTTTACAAAATTGTAAGTAATGATATATCTTTTTGTGATACATATTTTTATTTGACTAAAACACCAAGGTTTTGTTTCTTTGATCCCATTCCCACTTAAAAATTCTTAATCACTTTGATGACTTTATAAGATAAACCTTTAAAATTACTGAGTTTAAGTATTCTGAAAATAAGTCTAACTCTATTAAACTGTACTCCTCTGATTCACCTGCAGGGCTTAGTAAAGTAGTAATTCTTACAGACGTTAACTACTGTTCATTCTGATTGATTCTGCCCATTTCATATTGCTGCAAACTGAAATGCCCTGCTTTTTTAAACTGTTATTTTTATATATTCTTCTAATTTTTCATTTGTAGTAAAGGTGGCATTTAAAATTAAATATGACTCAAACATGGAATGCATTCATGGCTTGATGAAAACAGGGCCACTATTCAAGTACAGAGCTGTTGTCTCCTGTAGCTTACAGGAGTCTCGTAGAGCAGAGTGCAATATATCTGTCTATTCTCTGGGTCTTTAGCCCTTTGGCCTTAGTTCCATCTCACTTTAAGAATTGCAAATGCTCCTTTTTCTGTTTATTTTACTTCCTGTGTACAATTTCTAGCTCACCTGACTTTCAGTCTTCAGTCCCACTTCTAAAGAAAACTGTACTGTCTCCCTTAAGACATAGTGTCCAGTGATTTCCCATTGTCTGTTGCCTGTTAATCGTCTCTTCTGGATGAAACTCATTGTTGTACTTTTTGCAAGTACATCAGTAGTTCTTATCAGAAGCCCTTAGCTGGTGTGGGAAAGTTTCACCATGCAATTTAAGTTGAATCAATTTATAACAGACTATCACATAAACTTCTTGATTATAATATGTTGTTGTAACTGTATAGCAGTATTTTAAATTTTTACTATTACCCCTTCCACTTGTCACCCCTAACACCAAAAAGGAGCATATTGTGAACACTGCAAAGTGAACTATTACAATTTAGTATGTCACTATATATAAAAATCCTAAACTTTTAAAAGGGGATAGTATTTGAGGAGCAATGGAAGATTTTGTTGGTGTGTTTGAACCACAGCTATCTTTATTACTGCTCTGTATTCACATCTAAAGATCCAGACTGGTAGTTGTAATACAATAGATGTAAAAGGTGAGAAATTTCAATTCTTGTCAGTGTGTCACCAAACATATTATCAGAGTTAATCTCATAGGGTGTCAAAGAAAATTAAAGTTGCCTTTGACTCCGTGTTATGAGAACTGACTGAAATTTCAGACTACCTCAGTAGCTGACTATATTCAGCGGCAGGAAGCCTTCAATTAACTGCACCAGTTCTATTTGTAGTACAAAGGATCTGTAGCTTAGGATAGCCTACATAGCTTAAAAGAAAAAGAAAAAAAAAAACTCAACTAGATCTTAACAGTTTCATGAAGTACAGCCTGAGAGAAAAGGATACACAAGTTCAGCCAGGAGCATGAGGATAGTAACTAATTCAAAGACAACGGGGTCTTAGGTTGAACCTTAAAAAACGTCCTGTCTAGTCAATATGAAATTCAGTGAAAGTGTCTTTGAAAAAAAGGTAAGCCTGAATATAGAGTAACACTCTCCGTTCTAGAGAGTCTAACAATAAAGGTCAGAACTATAAAATGTTTGAGTAGAGAAAAGGATGAACTTTCAGAAGAAGGGGAGGGAGACAAACTCTTTGGATTAAGTGGAAATTCACATGGATTTAATAGTAATAGTGCATTTCTATATGATTCTTAGTCTGGCCTTGTTTCTTGGATTTAAAATTAAGAAAAAAATGGTGGAAATTTAGCAGAAAAGACTACAGATTAATAATGGCTCTAATGTAGAATGTTTACTCTTTGAAGTTATTGAATAGTAATTTTTGAGAAACATTTGTTGGAGAGTGAAACATGGATATTTTTGCATAATTTTAGCTATAACTGACTGATAAAATCTTGCAATCTTCTTCCTTAGCTCAGTTCTTGTTATATCTATTATAGCAATTGTGTTAAAATTTTAAACATTCAGAAAATTTGAGGGGTCTGAGTCTCATGGCAAAATTAAATTTGAAAGTCACTGAAAGTCACTGTGGCTCTTGAAGAACTTATAAATTTGTGATAATTCTGGGATCAGAACCCTCTCTTGATTTGTCTTTAAGTTAAAATTCGTAACATAAAAGTCATTCTGAGAATCATAGGATAGATAGTAAATCTGATATTTTGTCAAAAAACTTTATACATATTTTAATAAATAAGTTTTAAAGAAAATGTTTAACCAAATTAAGGTTATAATCATCTGATGCCAATCTATGAACTTCCTCTATTAAAATACATATGTGCAGTTTGAACAGTGAAAAATTTTCATGTATTATCTTTTAAAATTCTAAAGTTAGTAAAATGTTTGTTCTGTGTCTCTGCAAATGCAAATAATAAATAAGTTTGAAGAATATAAAAGTATTCTTTTTTTTTTTTTTCTTTTTGGTACCGGGGATGAAACTCATGACCTTGTACTTTCAAGGCAGGTGCTTATGCTGCTGAGCTAAATCCCCAGCCCCTATAAAAGTATTCTTAAAAAAACTTTTTGTATAAAGTACAGAAAAAATTTCTGTATAAAATAGTATCCAAATTTCCATTCATTTTTTGGGGGGGTGGGGTAGGGAAGGCAGGTATCAGGAATCAAACTCTGAACCTCATGCTAAACAGACAGGCTCTGCGACACTGAGCTAAATCTGCTACCTCTACTTTTTTGTGTGTTTTGTTTTTTTGAGACAGGGTCTCACAATGTAGTTCAGACTGGCCTTTACCTCTGAGCAATCCTTCTACCTCAGCCTCTCCAATGCTGGAATTACAGGTGTGTGCCATCATGCCAGGCCTTCTATTAGGTATTTTGTTAAAAACAATAACAACAAAAACTTTAAGTCAAGATTAATGTATTTTATTATTCAGAAAGTAGATTTTATAGCTGGTAAGTATAAATGATAAATGCTAATACAGTATATTAGAATTTATGTTCTTTTATATAAAGGGGAAATAAAAATTTATTGAAGTAAACCAATATTTTCAGAGTCTAATGATTTTCTTGGTCTTCAGACCAACTGGGTTTTCTGACACTTTATTTAAATTTTTGAACTGTCACCTTTAAAGTTTATTTTTCTTTACTTCATTACTTTTCACAAGGTTTTAATAATAATTACTTTAAAAACTGATTGTCATATAATCGGAGCTTTAGTAAAATATTCTAGAAAATTGGTTTTGAAATCCACAGAGTTTTACCGATTTATAAATTTTTTTCCATTCATATTAGTAAATTTTATGAGTGATAAAATAGAAATCAGTGAGAATAGTTTAATATGAAAATATAACTTGTTATGTTTTCAGAATATGAAGTATAAGATAATAGTTCCATATCTATTGTTCTTTTTTTTAACTTCAACAATTTAAAAATGTGTTCTTTATGTACCTATTTGTGATGCATAATGAATATCTTATCCTGGAGAGTTGCTATCAGTACACAGTGTGTATCAGCACATAATTTTCTGCCCAATTTAGGGCACTGTTATTTTGGAATCATATTTTTCAAAGCAGCTATACAAAGAAACAATCTAAAGAATAGTAGCTATTTCATTTATCAGAGTGTTTCCTTAGAAAAATTTATGTTACATTTCTATTTTCTTGCTGACTGGCTTTGCCTGTCCATTATGTGAATCTCTAACATTGGTCAGAGTGTAAAACTCTTACTCTTATTTAATGCCATGAAGGGAATCTCAAACATTAAACAAAATAACAATGAACTGAAAGTTTTTATAGCCAAGAGAAAATTAATTATAGAAGACAGGTAAATAATCAGTGAAGTCAGAAATGACTTTGAGTCATGGTAAAATGTCCCTGACGTAACCTTCTAGAGAACGATACTTTTCTCTCCCTCCAGGTTATTTAACTGGCTTAGGATACAAAAGCAAATCAGAAGCAGTGAAAAAACTGACTAAAAGAAAAGGTGATATGGTCCCTACCAGAATGAGGATAGTGCTGTTATTTTAGTCAGTTCTGAATGAAATTTCCATTAGACACTTAGTCTGGTGGAATTGGTAGCTAACAGGTTAGTGCCTCCTAAGATTTGCAAAGTACATCACAAATCTGATGGAGGAATTTAGCAGATCAGTCCATAGAGTTTGCTCCTTAAAGGAATTTGAGAAGCGTCTTTTAACAGCAGAACACAGTAGTAGTGAATGTGTTCATTTTGTATATTTATACTTATACTTATGGTTCAGTTCACTTCATACATAGGCTAATTTTTTTCTCATTTAAGTAGTTTTATATAGAACTAAAATGTACTCATGTATCATTGAGCAAAAGGACTTAAACTAATTTGATTCTTTAAAAAATTTTTTTGAACTTTTCACTGATCTGATATGATTTGTGATTTGTCAAGACATCCATTCTTTTAATATGAACCATAAAATTTACCATTTTGTCTATTTTTCAAGCTTCTTTCTTATGTAACATTAACTTAGTTTATACTGTGTTTTAAAAAATATATATTTAGTGCCCTAAGAATGGTATGATTATAAAATAATGTTTATTCCATACAAAGACAACTTTGTTAACACTGTATGGAAGTTGCCTCTAGAATCAAAGGAGACTGACTGATGTGAGTTTGGCCAATGTCATGAATATTTCAGAATGTATTCAGTGTTCAAGGCAATGAAGAAAAAGTGATACTTTAATAAACAACTTCTAATGTTGTGGTGCCCCCAGAAGTGATTTGTACTGACTTTTTGTTTAGTGAGATATAGAATGAATTTTGGCTAATATAAAATCTAAGGGGGGGGGAAAGAAGACCTTTTGAGAAGTCTTTGAAAAGATGTTAAGTTTCTTGTTTTACATTCAACTTTTTATTTTATTCAAAGTTCAGAAAGAAGCTATAGGTCATGCATATTGACCTCACCCACAAGCTCCCCCGGCTCTTTGAGGGATTTCCCCTAATGTCAGATCTTTTGACACTGTGTTTCATGTTTTTTAAAGTTTTGGATGTTTCATTTTAAATTCAAAATACACATTTATATACATATGTATAGACATAAGTAACACTTGTGTGAAATTTTTGGGAGTTGAATATGTATTTTAAAGCTGTATACGTTTTAAATCCATCCATATAGAAAGGCCAATCATGAATTGTTGTTTCTCTCACTTCTGGTTACTCTCTGGTATTACTTCCCGTATTAGCTAGTTAGGACAATTTCTTACACTTACACTTCTATGACAGCTTCTAAATCTTTAGATAATACTCTTGATTTTCTCACTTTAAGTATTTTTATTGATGTATCACTTGGTAATTAGAATAACTCACTAATTTTCTTTTTTTTTTCCTCTCTCTCTTCATAATATAGTTCTATCACTATTCTTGTATCTTCCACTTTTTATTTTTAGAATCTTTTTTTAGTATTCAGTAAACCCAGAAGTACTCAGGATCTTTATTGGTCTTCAGGTTGTTGAGCTATTTGTAGATTTGAGTGATTTGGAATGTAAGTGAGGAGAGTAACTGTAAACAACATATAAATGTACTTTTTTAAGAATGTGGTTACTTTCAAATTACTATATTACTTAAGTATAAGAATTCAAATCATGATATCAACTGCACAGAATTATTGATTTATCTTCATTTAATTTCTCTAATTTTTTGATATTCTGATATATATGAGATTAAGAACCAAATGATAGCTATTGAAAAAAACTTTGAATTTAAGACGTGAAAACTTAGAAAGTAATCATTTTTTCTGATTAAAAAAATTAATGTGTGAACTATGTTACTTTTTGACAGTTTTTTTTAAATAGACACTGATTAATTTCTTAGAAATATGAAAATGGGAATTAAAGAAAATCCTCTGCTCTCTTTCTCCTGTTCTTATTCTGTGTCTCTGTGCTCTGTAAGCACTGTTTAATGCTTTTAATCTCCTGGAACCACAATTCTGCACTATGCTATATATTGAACTCAATTTTAATGCTACAAATAAGTAAAGGAAAGCTCTAAAAATGCAATGCATCATGGAAAATGTACTCATATTTTGTCAAAATGTGATTCTGAAAAACCATAATCTTTTAAAGATGTTGTTTTATATTTAAAGAATTTTAAAACTTTCATATTTTCACATTGCACTTGAACTATTCTAGAACTGTTCCCTATAGTGAGATTACAAACAGTACTAAATAAATATTTCCTAAAGCTAGATTAAAATATTTGATAATTTCAAGTAAAGAAATGGAAAAATGGTTGAATTATTTCTTTGAAATACTCCAACTCTGAAAATTAATTTTTAATTTCTTATTAAATGATACAGTTTTCATGGGATATCATAAACATGCTTTTTAATCCCCTTCCTTCTTCTGTCAGTATTGGTTACTGTAAGATCTGTTTAGGCTTTCAACAGTGATTTGAATTTAAATTGTCTCGTGAAATAAAGTGAATTTATCAAAATGATATATTAATCCTATGGAGTTTTTGTTATAAATCAAGCATGTATTCAGTTTAAAAAGTCAAAAATTCACAAGACACACCTGTATGGCTGAGGCTGGAGCATTGCAAGTTTGAGCCAAACCTGGGCAACTTAGTTACTTAGCAAGACCCTCCACAAAAATAAAAAAAAATAGGGAGGTCGCTTAGTGTGAAGGCCCTGGCTTCACACTCCAGCACAAACCGTGAGACAGACAAACGAAAAGCCCAAAACTGAAAAACCTTGTAATGAAAATAGCTTTTCTTTTCCCTAATTCCTTTTTACATTGTACTAAAGCAGCATTCTTCAAGACTACTCGCCTGCTTTCTTCAAAAAATTTTTAATGTTTTTTAAAAAAATGAAATGGTGTGGGAAAATTTTAGTTTAGAAATTTTAAGCATTGTATTTCCTTTCACTGGGACATGGGCAAGTTTCTCTCAGTTCCCATATATACACCCACCAAGCGCACTGTTGCATGCATACATACACACAGAAATGTGTGGACTTTTCTTCTGCACCCCCCTCACTAGTTGTACCAGTTCAAGGGTATTTTGGGGGAGAGGGTACCGGCAATTGAACTCAGGACCTTGTGCTTGCCAGGCAGGTGCTTTTGCCACTAAGCTCTTTCCCCAGCACCTTCAAGAGTATTTTTATGACTAGTCCAGAATTTTCTGGTAAACCAAATCAGGTGCTAATTATCATACCTTTTTTCTTGTTCAAATGAGCCTTAAAAAAAAAAATGGGTTTCACTGCTTACGTTTACCCCATTTATCCTGCTTACTGTGCTTGACTCTGTCTGCCACTTACTTATAATAAATATTTTCCATACCTGCAGCTCTTCCACTGTTTTTCCATAGCATTTTGAACCCTTTTTGTCTTTTATAAACTGATTGTCCTGGGTTCCAAACTCATCGCAGGTCATTTTCTTCACTGTTCTCTTTTGTAATCCTCATTTTCTCGTAGTAGTGTGGATTCTTCATTGGTTTTATCTTTATTTTTATTTTCTAAAGGATGTTTTACAGTAGCTTCTATTTATTGACATATTTGACAATGCCATTTTTCTATCCTTGTAAGTAGATTTGTATGACAAGGTATGGGTCCCGAGGTAAAACTTGTGGTGAATTCCGTTTCCAGCCCGGCACAGTCCTTTGAGGACTGTGTGTCTGTGTGGAGAGCGGGTAGTTGGAGGGAATTTTTGTGTCCTGGTGTCTTTAGTTCTCATAAGTTGTTAGATGCCTGCAGAGAAGACTCTTTCTGTCTTGTATTTATACTTGGCTGCTAGAACACAGGGAGGAGACTGGCAGGTAGGCTCTGCAGACTGATAATCAATCTGCACTTGGCAGCTCATGGGTCCCATGCTTTCTGTGAGGGCCAGGTCCACCTCACTTCTGTTCATCCAGGAAGTAGCTCTTTATTCAGTGGAAAAGAGAACAGCACATGCAGAAGGTGGGAAAGGACCTAGAAAGGAGAAATACCTTTGACCGTGGGGTAAATGTGTGGTGGTTTAAGTACTCCAAATCAGACTTCAGACTCTCTGAACCCCTTGGGAACTCTGATGTATTGGCCTCTTACTCACAGTTGTGCTGTCTTGTTTCGGTGGGGCTGTTACCACTATTCAGTGTACTTTCTTTCTTCAGAAATTCATTGAATTACCTCATTCACTCATGAAATATTTTCCAGTTTCTTTTTCATTGTAAGTTTATAGCATTTTAATTCTTTTACTGCTGTTTTACAGTTTTACACATAGTTTTTAAGTCACCCAAATTAAGATACTAATGCTAGAGCTGTTCTAAGATTTCCTACAGCAGTAAGATTTCCTAATAAAGAATCTTGTTATTTCTATGGTCCTGATATGTTTGCATTTATGATTTTAATGAAAAACATGATAAGATTAAAATGTGTGATGGTATTTTTATGATCTGTCCATGATGTGTTCATATCGCCACATATTATTTTTTATAGTAGCTCATCCATCCAGAACTCAGTTATCCAATTGTATTTTATTAGTAACAAATGTTAAAACAAAGACAATCAAAAAAAGGAACTGCAATCATATGTATTCCTGAGTCTACAAATGTTTCTCTGGGGTTAACCTACAGGGCATTAAGGTGTGGAAATACTACATTTCTATCTGTTTTGTCATCAACTACAAGTTCAAAAATTTAAATTCCAAGTATATAAAAGTTAAAAAAGGAAATTAAGAGGAAAGACTACCAGTGGACAAGGAATAATGATCTAGAAATGATAAATAAAGGAACTCAAATTCCTGGAGTGATTTTGTAGCAGAAGTTGCAGGTTCCTCACCCAAACCTCCCAAAGCTCTATCAGTTTTGAGCTCTTGCCAACTTAGATCTCCATTTGTCTGAAGACTCTCCAGTATTTTAAGCTTATGCCAGAAGGTCTTGCACAGATGTGTGATAGGTTAAAAGAGCTAGAGAAGTAATTTCTCTAGGACTACAACCATTGACTGAAGAACTGATACCTCAGTTTCCTTGCCCCTTGTTTAAGTCTAACATGAACTGAGGTCTCCAGAGAGATGAGGGTCAAGTTGTCCACACTGGTAAAATGTTTATTTTTTTGACTGCCTTCCATGAAACAGTCTCATTTTCCTACTGTAGTACCGATACTTTGTACAGTCAGCTCCCAGATAAAACTCCTGTACTGAAATTTTCCCCTTGATTTGCGAAAACCCATACTAAGAAAGAATTGGGCCGTTTATATTTTCCTCAATGGGATGTTATAATATATACATAAATTAAAATACATAATTTTCAGGATGACCCACAGTCAGTGAGGAAACATTCAGCTACATTCAATAAATTCTGTTTCATAGCACGAGAATTATCTATATATTTAAGAAAGACTTCTATTTAAAAAATAGCTAGTATACTTCCAATGTTTGACCTTTACTTGGATGGAAATTTAAGCCATCTTGAATGATTTATCTGATTAAAATTTTGGATATCTAAGATGCTGTTATGCTAGTGCAAACACATGTGTGAATGTTAAAATATTTTAAGGCAATAGATTATTAACAGTGCTGAACAAAAAACCCTCCCTAAGCCTTTGTAAATTTATGAGAGTGTACTTATTGAAAACATTAATGAAGTTATAGTTACTACCCTCAAGGACTATTGGGTCTTTCAAAATTAAAAAAAGTTATACATTTATGTAATAAAGTCTTGCATAAAATATTATATGCATATTTATGTGTATTTTCCTCCTGCTCTTCCAGGAAATTAACTTACTCAAATATCCTTATTGCTAACATATTTACACATTTTCCTAACTCTTCCAACAACATGTGACTCAAGGGGCAAACTTACTTTTCTTCTATCACAGAAATTTAAGGGGAATAACTGTAAAAGAAGTATTTTAAGTATATCATGAATAAAATATGTCTCCATGGTTCTCCATCCTGATTTTCATCTGAAAATGGTAGAAGAGATCAAGGAAAAAATTTTGAGGCAGGGATAGGATGAAGTTGAATTTCTCCTCCAGGAGAATGGAAGAAATTTATTTGTTGTTGTATGAAAAGGGGAGAGAGATTTAGAATAATAGTAAGAGCATGAAACCAGTGGTCTTAGTAGACTTGTCTTCAATTTATACTTCACTGTTTGTGTTTGTACTGTGTTCTTCATTCCCGATTCTGTGTAAAACAAATACTCACAGAAGGCCACATATGAATGAATTTATTTTCATAAAGATGAAAAGGAAAAACTTATTTTGTTTTCTTTTTCAGTTCTCATCAACAGTAGGATCAATGCCAAGGCCTGAATAAAGAGAACAATGCATAGAAAAGAAAAAAAATAATTCTGCAGAACCAAGATGCTAAATTAAAAAGTAGCTATAATGATGTAAGGCCCTGGAATTCTTATCAAAATAAGAAATTTTTGTGGATATATCTTTTCCAGTGAAGGGGAATGTAAGTCCAACCTGATCTGATTTAAAGTTATGGTGGAAAAAAGTTAAGAGCCAGGGAGATGCAGCTACTGTTTGAGTATTTATTATTCAGGGGCCACAGACATTATAACACTTCAAACTGTCCAAATCCTGACTTTAAGCATCTCAGTTTCAGATGTGGAGTGACGGGCTGCCTCAGTATCCTTCTTAAAGCTTTAGGTGATCAGCCACAACTCCCGATACTTCATGTTCCTCAGGCCCAGTGTTTCTCCGTGCCTGGTACAGCGTCTACTATGAACTGTTTCCTAGGGTATCTTGAACCCATTTTGCAGTAGACAAACTCATTCCCCCTAATATTGATTGTGTGGAGAGAAAGGAACCACAGTGTGTTTTTCTCTAACAGTTGTCTGCTATTATTTTCTCTACACTTCTCTGGCATTTAACCTCTGTATTTTTTTCACTGACTGGTCACTCTCATTCGCCCATGGGATCTCACTTTCCATTTTTGCCTTTCTCTTCCCATACTGGCTGATGGTTTATCTGCATTGTCTGAGGTCCACACTAATGACAGGTTCTGCCTATTATTTTGTTAATTATCACACAGCTCAGCTGTGGCCTTGTGAAATAAACACACTAGTTCAAGTATTTTGGGATGGTAAGGAGTAATGGTAAAGATTACAGGTAAATAATGATAGAAGTGTACTGTTTCACTGTAGTTGGCATTTATTTTGAGGTCAGTGAAAGGGCAGTTTTAGAAGGGAGCAAATGCTGTATTTGGAACAGGTCTCTGTGGACCTAAATTGTACCTCTTACTAAAGAGCAGCTGTTTAACTTCTGTGGCTCTCAGCTTCCTTTTATGATCAGGATGATAATGTTGTCTCACATATGCAGTGGCAAGTGAATGGAAAGCACGTGATGACTTTCATATGCTAGGGATGTGGGTAAATTATACATGTAACAGGATAGTCATAATAGAACGTTTAAATTAGTGATTCACTTCTAAGGAATAGAGTCTAGAGAAGGGAAAATTGTAATGTTAGAGTGGAGAAATAAGACAGACATTTCTTTAACCAAGTGATCAAGATGAATATCAACTAGTCATAAGACATGTGAGTCTGCTGCATTTACATGGGTGTGGTGAAAAAGGCACTTTCTTTATTACTTTCTTCCCCAAAAATCATATGTTCATTGCGGTTATGAAAAAAAAAAATCAGACAGACTCAAATTTAGCAACATGCTACAAAATAGTGATCTCCAAAGAAAAAGAATGAAAATCATGAAAAACAAAGAAAGACTGGAAACTGTCACATCAAAAGAGGTGCAAGGAGATGTGACATACAATGTGAGGCGCTGCCTTGGGTCTTGGAACAGTGAGAAGAACTTGGGGAAGTTGCTGAAAGATAAATAAAGCCTATAGTTTAGTAAATAGTACTGCATTAGTGTTGGTTTCTTGGTCAAAACTGCTCTAAAGTTGTGTGGGAATGTGATGGGTTATGATGGTAACTTTGTTGAAAATTTGAAGTTATTCTAAAACAAAAGTTAATATATTTTTTAAAGTGAAAGAAAATCTTTTGGTGGCAGACCAGTGATTGTTAGGATAATGGAGCTCTTCTGTATCTCAACTGTGATTATGGTAATGTGAATCTATACATTTGTTCAATGTATAGACCTACACACCAAAAAAGTTAGTTTTATAGCATGTAAATCTTAGAAGAAATACAATGTAGAATGGAAAGGATAAAGTACCTTTAATAAAACAGGGAAAAAATAGTAGACAGTATAAAATCAGAGTCTTCTTTCATATAACACTAGCATCAAATCAACAAAGCCATATTAAGTATGTTTATTCTTATATTTAATAAAAATCTGTTGAGTCCCAACAATGGGTCATAATACCATGCTTAGTCTTGGAAGAAGACAAAACTTGACATGTTCTGGTTGTTTAAAAAGTTCTTATTCCAAGGTAGGTCAATATACATTATAAAAACTTCTCTAAAAATCAAGGACTAGGACATTAAATAACAACGAAATATTTGCATAGTATTTACGTAGTATTTCACAGTATTTTAAAATTATGTCGACATTGAAATACAGTGAAATTACATTGGTGAAGATTCAGAAGAGACGGAAGACATCCTTAGCTAAATAACAAATTCCCATAAAAGAATTTGGAAAGAGTTCCTTTGTCTAGAATAAAACACCACTTAGGAAGGGATACTAGTATTTAAACAGTCTAGTCTTTTCATTCCAAAGTTATATTAAATTATCTAATTTTAATGAGCATTAGCATGGGTAAAAAAAAGCTATTTGTAAGGGCTTTGCATATGTTAACCTCCATGATTTTTACAAAAACTCTAGGAGATAGGTGCTATTTGTATTGGTCAGCTTTACTGTTGCTGGAATGAGATGCCATGTGCACAATTTAAAGGAAGAAATTATTTATTTTGCTCTTGGTTTCTGAGATTTAGTCCATGGTCAGCCAGTTTCTAGGCAGAAATGTCATAGTAGAAGGGTGTGGTGGAGCAAAACTTTTCACTCCTTGGTGGTCAAGAAGCTGAGTGTAGGGGAAGAGTATGAAGGAGAGATACACACTTCTAAGGCAGAACCCCCAGTAATCCCCTTCTCCAACTGGGCTCTACCTCCTAACAGCCCATTCAACTATGAACATCTCAGTGGATTAATCCACTGATGACTATAACATCCCCATTACCAAGGACCTCACAGGTAGTCTCTTAATCCATTCAGGTTGACAATTAACATTTACCAGCTTGTGATTATATGAATTGGGATATAGTCCCAATTCAGAGGTCCACTGAAGCACCATGTTTGCACCTTTCAGCTATTAAGTGGGAGAACCAGAATTTGAACCCACATTTCAGATTCTACTCCACTCTACTAAATATATAGCATCTACAGTGATGGTGATCAAACTTGCCCCAGCTAGAAGTAAGCATAAAATATTTCAAATAGTTAAAAAACAAACAAAAAAACCAAACCAACTCTGATTCTTTTCTTTTTTCTTTTTCTTAAAGGCTCCTTTAAAGTACAACTGGTTATAAGATTTTCTTTTTTCTGGCTCTGCCATGCCCTCCCATTGGCATCCTGCCCCTTGCTAATGTGCATGGATGGGTGCCTTTTACTTTGCCGCCTGCCAGCACAATGTGACCTTGGCAGCCAGCCAGGATTCCACAATGGCAAAAGTAGCACTTAACCTCCCAGTGTGCCTGCCACGTCCCTCCACACTGTGTGATGGTCCTTTCACACGGGGTTCATAATCTAGTGATTCTAAGCGGGACTTGTTTCTGAGTGTGCTTGCAGTGTTAATGCCATTTTAATCTTCTTTTCCCTCAACTATGTATTTTTCTGTTGTTGGAATTGCCTGACTTTTCTAAAATACTCTGTTGTATTTCCCTGCAATGACCCCATTTGCTTGCAAGTATTTTGGTGACAAACATAATAATTAGTTGTATGGGAGTTTGTTTTGAAATATTTTTCTTGGAACAAAAATAGGAATTCTAATTTCTCTGTACAATTATGGAAAAGCATGGCCCCTCGAAAAATGAATTATATCTGTCTAAACGTTCATATGTTGTAGTCCATTTAATTCTGAAAAGCTTAATAATAAATTTGACAGCAAGCTGCCAGTGAGTAGAGTTCTAGCAAACAGCATATGTTCACAGTGACTCCAATTGATTTATATCCAATATTTCTTTCTGGCCTAGATGGCTTTTCCAATTTCCAAACTCCATATAGATAGTACATGCTTATTTAAATCACAGATTTCAGGCTCATTGCTGTTGACATGTGGGACTAGCCAAGTCCTTGTGGTAAAGTGCTGTTCTTCAATTTGTGTAGCACCACCTGCCCTTCCTCATGTGATCAAAAGTGGCTCCAGAAATTTGCCAGAAGACCCCTGGGCAACAAAACCATCCCGCAGTTGAGAACCTTTGACTTGGATGTTTTATAGGCTATGAGAAACAACATGTACAAAACTAAACTCATTTTGCCCTTGGATCTTCTCTTACACAGAAGTTAAGAGCATGTCTGAGGCAAGTGTTACCTCCCTCTTTTATAACTCTGAACTTGTCTATATGTTAGTTTTCTCATGTATAAAACAAGTGTATTAATAAGACTTCCTTCAGATTACTGGTGTGAAGATTAAATGAACTAACATATAAAAACATTTCAAGACGTTCCTGATACAGTGTGCTTAGGTTAATAAATGTTTACAACAATACACTCATACTGGTAAATGTTAACAGTCATACAATACAAGAAAATACATTTTTCATCCCAAGGATATGTGCAGACAATCTAAAAAGAGAGATTACTAAGTGGCAATGACACAAAGTTCAGCATCACTAATAACAACATGCAGAATTGTAGGGTGATGTACTGAAGTACCAAATTTTGAAACATTTAAAAATAACATTGATGCTGAGCATAGTGGTGCATGCTTGTTGGGATGCTGAGGCAGGAGGATCACTGTGAGATCCACACCAGAGGTGAGCTCCAGGCTAGCTCTAACAACACAATGAGACTCTGTCTCAAAAACGAACAAAATAAAACAAAATAGCAAACACCAACATTGATGAGACTATGACAAAGGGTAGAAACACATTACTGATGGAAGAATATATGGCTGTATTCTTGGTGGATGATCATTTGACAGGATGTATCAGAACTTTAAAGCACAGTATTTCATAGAGTAAAACTAGCTCTAGCGATGTATCCTAAGCATTAATATGCTCAACAATTATTTACACAGTATGTTGATTATTTTGGTCTGTATAAAAGCAAATTAGAAACAATCTAAAAGTCTCTTAAGTATGAAAACATCCTGTGCTAAGCGTGATGTGAGATGCTAACCAGGTATCAATGTGTAGATATTGAGGCAGACAAAATAGAATAGGAGAACCACAAACTCAGGATGTATTTATATCATGCACTATGTATGTATCACATTTTCAAGAACTCTTTAATACACTGTGAAAATGCTCTAATTTCATGATAATTCAAGTTTCAAAATTCTATTATTAGGTTGGGGATAATATTAAAAAATCTCTAGTTGTGCATGAACATGCACCCATAAAAACAGACATCTTTTAAAGTTATTTTTAATGACTCTACCTATTTATCACTAGTAATTTACTTTCCCTTGATTTCCTTCCGAGTCTTCCATACCCCATGCTTTTTAAGAGATTCTACTTTACCCTATGTAGAAGGACATGTGTCTATGTTTGACTGCCACGTGGAAGATCTTCTAAGAGTTGTGTGAGTGGTGATTTTGCACGCTTTGGAGGCACAGTGCCCAAGACTTCTGCCCAGGTGCCTCAGCTCTCCTGACCCTCAGTTCCCTAAATAAGCCTTGTTGCTTTGCCCTTCTGAACTCTGACCCACCGACCCATTTTATCCACTTGTATTCTTCTTCCCCGTCTATATCTCTCAAGACCGAGATAAATCATTCCTGCTCCAGGAAGCTTTACTTGACCATCACCTTTTCAGGTTATAGGCCCTGCTGCTCCGGATTCCTGCAGCACCACTCACAGACCTGTTATTTCTTTCAGGTGTTCGTCTGTTCTGCTAGGCATTTATTCAGCAGCTATGAGTTGATGTGACTGTAATGCAAACCACAGTGCTGGTGAATAAAAAACGAAAAAGATCTTCTTCCTATGGAACCTATGTCCATGTGGGGGAGATGGAGCACTAGAAAAAATTTTTTAAAATGTATTTTCAGGAGTGATTTGATGAGCACCTGGTAGGAGCAAGCAAGGTGACAGTAGTCTAATCTGAGGGCTAAGCATTCCATGCATGGGGAGCAGCACGGGTGACATCCTGCGCTCACTTAGTATAAGCCAGAAACAGAAAACCAGCTTGGGAGGTTGGGCCTGCGGGAGAGCAGGAAGAAATGACTCTGGAAGGACATCCAGATCAGATATCACATCACAGTGAGTCCTGAAGGCCATTGTAAAGGCCCTCACATTTTATTTGGAGTGATTTCAAACATGTGAGTAACATAATCTTAATCTGTGTTTCAAAACATAAATAAGCAACCAGCTGGCTACTGTGTGAAAGGGATTTTAGGGGAAAATGAAGCCAGATAAAGGTTCCAGAGTGGTTTAGATGAGGGATGAGGATCATTTGATACTGGTGACAAAACTGAGTGGTAAGAAATTATCAGATTTGAAAGATTTTGAAGGTAGAGTTGATGAAATTCAACATTTGGTATAGAGTTGCGAAGAGAAGCCCAGGAGAACTCTTGAAATTTTTGACTTATGTGGGATAAATGTTGATGCTGTTCACTAAGATGGCAAATACTGAGTGAAGGGCATGATTAGGGATGAAAATGTTATTGAGTGTGTTAGGTGTGAGATGCCAACTAGATGTCAATATGAAGTTGAAAGGACAGTATTTGGGAAAAGAGTCAGAACAGAGGTAGAAATTTGAATGTCATCATCATTTAGGTTATGCTTAAAATTATGATATTGATGTGCTCACTGATCTGTTCTGCTAGAACTCTAGTTTTATTCTTTGCTGTACACATACAGCTCTCAACTCTGGGCCACTCTATCATTAAAGAGCAGAAGAGAGAATCTAACAGAAAAACTGAGTGGGAATTATTAATGAGGGAGGGTAGCAAATAGTGCAAGCCAAGGAAAGAGTGCTTCAAGAGTGGGGGTGATCCTTTGGGTCACACGTGCTAAGAATTTACTGTTGGCTCTGTGCAGTGACACATTTGTAATTTCAGTTACATGGAAAACTGGTGAAGGAGCATCAGAAGTTTGAGACCAGTCTGAGTAATTTTAAAAAAGATTCTGTTTTAAACAATACAGAAGTGCTAGGAACATAGCAAAGTGCTAGAGCGTTTCTGAGTTTCATCTCCAATCTCCCAGTCTTTCTTCCTCTCTCTGTCTCTCTCTTACTATCTCTCTGTCTGTCCATTTCTCTGTCTCTATCACCCTCTGCCTCTATCTGTCTGTCTGTCTCCCTCTCTATGTCTCTCTTTCTGTCTCTCTCTGCCTGACTGTCTCTGTCTCTGTCTCTCCCTCACACACCCACCCCCACACATGATTTATTACTGCATTTACATTGCTGAAGTCATTTCCAAGTAGCAGTTTCTGTTATCACAATAATGCTATTCCCAATTATAATTTACTTAGCTATTTCTCCATCTCCCCTGCAACTAAAATTACCTGGCCCTAAATGTCAATGGTTCTATAGCTGAGAAACCCCACACTGAACTTGCAGTTCCAAAATTGTGTTCTTGGGCACTCAAGGGATATCTTTAAACTGTGACTGAAGCACAAAAAGCACCTTTAAAACACTATGTAGTCTAGTAGCTCAAGTTAGGTAATGGTTTTGACATTGGTTCTCTTCATTTTTTAAAATAATAGCTGTGCTGAATTTTGCTTGGAAGTTGCTTTGGTGATAATTAAGAATCTTATGATAAATCACTGTGAGATAGGAAATAAAGGTGGCAGTGCCCAATCTGATTCCAGGGTTTGAGGAATTGGGTAGTATTTAGAGGTGCTAAACATAAATAGTTGTTTGGACTTGGCAAAAAAACCCCTAAAAACCAAAAAACCTCAATCAATAGATACTTCTTTTGGTGGATAGGATATAGTAAAAAAAAAAATTACTGAGATGCTAAAGGCACCAAAAAGGAGAAATTTTACACCTGCTATGTTAGAAGGTAAATTCCTTGGGAATAGACACTGTGTATCAGTACTTTCATGTCCTCAGCTCCTAGCCCAGCGGTTCATTCCAGAATGAAGTGTAGGATGTCAAACAAACACCCATGCGGAGATTGAAGGAAATTGAACAAATTTAATAAATAAAATGGTGGGTATGGAGTAAATGAATGAAGGGGTCGTATGTGCTTTGATAACGTCAAGGTAATGCTATGGTAAGCAGTGAAATTCTACCTACTCATTCTCTGTATAATATGAGATCACTGTACAATGAGAGAGGGTGGAGATAAAGCTTGGCTTTCTTAGTCTTTGACCTATAACTCTATGGAATAAAATTACATGACTTTAGTACTTGCAAATTTCCTTTGTCAGACTGCATTAATTTATTTTTTTATTAATACAAATTTCCTGCTTACGTTATACATAGTGACAAAACAGCAGTCTTACTCTGAAGGAATATGTGAAAAGGAATATTTAGAATATACCCTAAATTTTTGGCTGCTCCTCCTCCAGTCCTTTGTGCCAAACACTGCATGCCCTTGCCTCTTAAGGATATAAATGCTGCAAAGAAATATTCTTCTTAGACCTAGTCATTCTACTTTAAGTTAAAAAGAATCTTTCCAGCATCAGAATATGATTTCCAAGTATGAACCTACAGAAGCACTTTTGGTGTGGCAAAGGAAGTTAACTTTGGGAAAGTGATAAACGGTGCCTGCATCCCACCCTCACTGGGGCACATCTGGAGCAAGCTGTTCAGCTTCTTTGCTTCTCAGTTTCTTCACCTGTAAACATGGAATTAAATCTCTCATAGTTGTCATGAGAATTGGATTAGTGAGTTGATGCCAAGTGCCAGCCACAGTTCTGACACCAGAAGAGGTGTTCAAGGCACGGGAGCTTCTCTTTCCAGCCCAAACTGACCCATCCTGGCACCATCCTGCTCCTTTTTGTCCTCTGAAGTCTTCAGTTTGACCTGTGGGCTGAACCTGACATAACATGATGCCGTTTAAAAATAGATGAAGCTTAGGTTCTTTTGTTATTTTATATGGTATGACATGTTCCCCTTTAAAGATGTAGGCCAGTAGCATATACAAAGATGGAATGGTATGTATGCCAGGTTCCCCAGCAGTGAGAGAGTAGGTGAGTCGCTGAGTCACCAGAGGCTTGTTCCATCTTCCCCACCCAAGAGCAGACCCGTTGGTCATAATGCAATGTCTGACATTGTGTATCCTCTGGTTTTGCTCAGTTGTTACAGCCAGACCTTAAGAATATAAGGTCAAACATTTCATAAGTAACCAAAGTAGCAAATGAAGCTGATTTTGTAACAGTTTTTACTTGTATTAACTTTTTCTCAGAGCTCTTAAGGTGTAGTCTGCCTGCAAATTCTGAATGCCTTACTTTCGTCTGCTCAGTTTGTGATCTGTTAGCCCCAATCACAATAGCACTGGTCAATTTGTGTATCTTCTCCATGCTGTTTTGTAAGGGGCTGATGCTGGCAAATCTCATCTCCCAGGCTTCTTTGCCATGGTTTTTTTCCTCAGGTTCAGTCACCAGGAAGCACTGAGTGGAGACTGAAGGACAGACACAAAGCTTGTGGGTCCTGCTCTTAGCTTCATTCATTGTCAAGTTCCTTCAAGGGTGTCCCTCCCGTCACAATCACAGCATCTGCAATCACTCCATATTCCTCCAGGGGGCTTCATTCCATGGCTCCCCACCTGTTCTTACAGCCCTGTCAATGTAGGATAGTAACTTGAGTGGCCTTCCAAGGATTTCTGGTCTCTTTTGCTAGAGTGTTTCTGGGCTTTCTGATCCTCTCTCTCTATGGTCCTAAGAGTAGAAGCGCTTGTAAAAGATCTGTGGTACCTTATTTTCTTCTATTTTCTCTCAGTTCTCCTAACATCTCCCTAACCAATTGTACCATATTAATTTTATTCTGTTGAACTAGTTTGTATGAGTTTCATGTCCCTGAGTTGACTCTGACTAAAGCAGTGATGATGATGGTGATGGTAATATTTCTGTAACTGGCAATAATTCATACTATGATAGACCCAAAGACCTAATACTGATTTAAAATAAATTTAGGAGAAACAGGGGTTTGAATCTCACTTATAATCATGAGTTTGAGTTTAACTTGCTAAAATAGATAATTTTCATTTTGTGACTTACCAGAAGGGCCATGCGGCATATGTCACATACTTTAGGAAACTACATTTAATTTTAAATAAAACAGAAACTGTTGTTGAAACTTAGAACTACATTAAAAGGAAACTCATTTGTCCATGTTATGCCAGATGCCAAAAAGTTGAAGTATGACCCCAGGGCTTTTCTTCTGTTGACATAAAAATTGAGGATTGTGTGTGAGGTGGTGTGCTATGTGTGTGCTATATGGATTTATAATAAAATGTGGACCTACAGAAAAAGCATATATAAAGAATGCAGAATATGTATTTATATATATTGAATTTTTTTTTATTTAAGGAGAAACAAAGGCATGTAAAGATAGAGATAATACAGAATTCCAAAAAAAGATAAACAATAAGAAATCACTAGTTAATAAATTACATATTGTCCTCTTAGAAATAGTTGATCAAGTTACAAAATTAAAGCATACAAAGTAGATAGTCAAACAGTAAGAGTGTAAACAGCTACACATGCATGAATCTCTGCATGTATTTCTATCATTTCTGTATTAGAGGGAAAAACAAAACTTAGCAAGACAAATCAAAACAAATTTCTATTAAAAACATGAAACCGAAAAGTCATATAAAAAGTCAAGGTGATCTACAATGATTACTGTGTTGTTTCTTATTATCTTCAACAGAATGTCTATATCATCAGGCATAATTGAATATAGCAATATAATTGAGTATAGCAATAAATAACAATGTTAATAAAAATAAAACATTGTAGACAGTATAAAACTTCAAAGGCAGATAATAATCAAACCAGAGTGGATATTCTAGTGAATCTAGTCGTCTTAAGTGCAGTTGCCTATACTCTCAGACTTGATACTATCAATCATAACAGCTTTGAATAAAATCTATCAATACAAAACAGTGATCCAACAAACCAGATTCGATTACAATCAGTCATGGTAAAACAGTGTAGGTTTTATTGAGCTTCAGACTAAGTTAATAGGAAATTAAGAATAATTACCATACTATATCATGCTATTTTTGGGATTACTGTCTGTGCCCTCAAATATAGTACAGGTAGAATGACTGGAACAGAATATAATGCATCTAAGCAGAGTAGTGTGAGTAATGTGGGTTTTAAATCCCAGTGCACTATTAACAATATTGTGTATCAAGGCCATCTATGTTAGAGATTCTAGTTATTCTTCTTTGCCTCATTTCTGCTATACTATTTTTCTGCCTTTGTCTAGTTTTCTCCTTCATTCTACTGTCTGCCCCATTCACTGAGGCCTTTTTGCTACTGTTCCTAAAATCCTGGTATTTTTTTTCTCTCTCTCTAGAATGTCCTTCAGTATTCTCTGTAGGGTTGGATTGGTGGTCACAGACTCCCCCAGTTCCTCTTGGTCATGGAAGCATCTTGTTTCTCCATTAATTTCTAGTGACAGTTTTACAGGGTACATTAATCTGTGCTGGAGGTTATTTTCTTTTAGGGCTTGGAAGACTTCGCTCCAAGCTCTTGATCTGATGGTCTGTGTCAAGAAGTCAGCCGTGATTCTGATGGGCTTACCTTTGTAGGTAATCTGTTTCTTTTCTCTGACAGCTTTTAATACTCTGTTTTTATATGGAATTTCTGGTATCTTGATTATTATATGTCTGGGTGTAGATCTGTTTTGGTTGTAGGTGGCTGGAGTTCTGTATGCCTCACATAACCAAATGTCATTTTCTTTTCCCATGCTTGGGAAGTTTTCCTTAATTATTTCCATGAATAGCCTTTGTAATTCACCTGTATGTGTTCCTGCTTCTTTGTTCACATTTCTTATTCTTAAATTGTAGATTCACTTGTCATCTTTTAACCTTTATATTGTTACTGCCTGTTTCCTTGTTATTTTTAGAAGAGATCTTTCCTTTCATGATCACACATTGCAAACTTGTCTTCAAGTTTTGATAGTCTATCCTTAGTTTCTTTTAAGGAGTTTTGCTAGCTTTCAATGGAGTTTTTAATTTCCTGGTAATCTCTTTGAATCTACTTCATGTATTCTATATTTTCTTTATATTCTTTATCGAGTGTTTCTCTCCTATTTTTGTGTTCCTCCCTTCTTCTGTCTGTATCATCCTGAGAGATGCTTCCTGAGAGCATTTCTTTTATTACTGTACTCATATCTTGCTTTACCTGATTTAATATTTCAGTTTTGAGCTTGTCAACAAGGTCCCGAAGATATCTCTTAATGTCCATTGTAGCCATGTCTGATGTTGTATGTTTGCCACCCTCAGTCTCCCTTGTTTTTCCTTCTCCTAGATCAGTGCTCTCAGGGTTCTGAGCTGGGGTCCTCCTCCTGCCTCTCTCTCCTGTCATGGTCCTGGCTTCTTCCACATGGGTTACAGTGCGGGTCCCAGCCCCCTTCCCTGTTGGTTTCCCCCTGGTTTCCTCTGAAGCAAGCTGGCGAGGGACCTCCACCCTCTCCTGACTATTGTCACTGAGGTGTAAGAAGCAGCTAAGTATGGCTGCCCCTCCCCACCTGGCCAGCCAACCTTCAGGTGCCTTCACCCAGTTAGTGTGTGCTAGGCACAAGGAATCGATTTGGGACGGCTCACTGGGTCCTGGCCAGGGGTGCAGCCCATTCCAAGCAAATCCCATGAATCCACTCTGAGGAAGGAGGAACCAACTGAAGTCACTGTGGCTCCCAGTTCAGGCTCCTCCTGCCAGATTCCAACATGTCGCCCATTTGGTCACGCCCTTCCTGTTGGCAGGGGACCTCATTCCCAGCACTGACCATGGATTAACGAAGGTCCTTTCATCAGCTCCACTCTCCATTGGGCTCACCAACCCCTGACTTCAGCACTGTTGTGCTTCCTTGAGTGGCAACAGGAACGAGTTTGGGCAGCTCTGCCTGCTGCCATGGATTCAAGCTGGTGCAAACTTGTCAGGTCACCATGAAAACACTGTGTCACATAATTTTTAGCTATTTCAGTTGTAGTCCTGAAGTATTTGATGAGCTTTTTTATGTTTTAATTTCTTCCTGTGTCAAGAGGATCCATCTCCCTCTGTCTGGGTTTCTCCAGGGTGTTTTATTCTGGCTAATGAGTTGTTTCTCCCAGGAGGCTCTGTATTTTGTTGCTCAATGATCGGCCATCTTGTCTTCTCTTATATATTGAATTTTAATTTTAAATTTTTTGCTGAAGAAACAGAGTAAGGTTATCAAGATAATATGGATTTGTGACAACCTAAGGAAAAAGCAACAAAAATTAATTTTCAACAGTCATTTAAGTGCAATTCTGTCTGATGTTTAAATAGGCTGTTAGGGCAGCACTTCAATAAAAGTACATGACAGTCTGTTGATATCACCTGTACTGTATAAAAACAACACTTCTACACCTTGATTTATGACACAGGACTGATATCTAGAAGATATCAATAACACTCAAAAGTTCAACAGTGAGAATCTGAACAGGACAGTAAGAAAATGGGCAAGTATATTAAGAGATATCCTAAGAAGGATGTACAAGTAACACATAAGCACATAGAAAGATGTTAAACATCATTAACTATGAGGTAAATAATATTAAGACCACCTTGAATATCAGGATATGTCTCTTAGAATAGCTAAAATAAAAAAATAGTGATAATACCAAGTTCAGGGTAGTATGTAGAGAAATTGAATTGCTCATGCATTTCTTGTGGAGATGTAAAATGGTACTGCCATTGTCCTTGCCACATGACCAAAGCAGTTCTACCTCTGGGACTTTATCCTACAGAAATTAATACTTATCTCCACACACAGAGAAAGTTGTGCAGAATTACTCATTTTATCTTTTGTCACAGCCCAAAAGAATAAATATCTCTTAAATGTTTCTCAAGAAAGAAGTGTACTACAGTAGTACCTCAGTTCACAAAGTTAATTCTCTCCACAGTTATGGTTGCAAACTGAGTTGGGTGAGAACCAAATCAAATTCAATGTTGAAGTTCAGTGTTGACCTTACGGGGGAATTTGATTCAGTTCTCATTCAGTTCGCTTTGCTGCCGTAATCATGGAGACAATTGAGTTTGTGAGGCAAATTACCACATGGAATTCTACATACCAATGAAAATGAGCAAACTTCTGCTACAGCAACCGTTTGAATGGATCCCAGGGACATTATGGAATTTAATGTAGATTGTGAGAAAATGAAAGAGGTATCACTCCAAAGTTGTCAGCCTCTTGTTGCCAGAAGGATAATTACCAGTAAGCACAATGGAATAAACTGTGTACATGTGAAACAGCCTTGAGAGGGAGATCTGGAGTTCTTCAGATATGAAAGCTTTGCCATATCCTTGAGACATGCATGTAGACATTGCTTGTAGGTAAGGGAGGGTGTGAACATGGTGAAAGGTCCAGACCAAAAATAGGTATTTGAGAATTCCCAACATTTTTGTTTTGTTTTGTTTTGTTTGACATGGGTCTTTGCAGGCTGGCCTTGAACTCCCTATGTAGCCCAGTCTGACCATGAATGCATGGCGATCCTCCTACCTTAGCCTTCAGGATGCTGGGGTTCTAGGCATGCACCAAACTCCTCAAATACACTGTGGAATTTATCATGAGATTGATGAGATCATCAAGGACATGACATGACTGTACGTACAGGAACAACGACTAACCCCAGGAAAACTGCAGTTAAAGGTCACGGATGAGAGACAGAACCCACAAAAGGGGCTAAGAAGCAGGAGCTACAAAGGTAGAAGGAAACCTAAGAGTATCTGGCATGTAAGCCAAGTGAATGACAGTATCAAAATGATCTCATGACTGAAATGTATCTGTTGCCCTCAGTGCATGTGGGTGTGGTGTGATTCAATATTTTGCTGTACCTTTAGCTTCATTTTATTCTATTTTTATACTGGGAAAAGGCCTTTTTTTTTTTTCAGCCTGTTAAGGAGGAGTCTCTTCAGCCCGATAAAGTATAATCTTGTTTTTGTTACTCAAGTTTTAGAGAATCAGTGTTGTTTCAAAGAACTAGGTTTGGTATGATTAGTTTTTCTGGGGTGATTCTGTATTTATTTGAGCCATTATTTACAGTAGGTTATTAATGCATAGCTCATTATACTTTGTGAGGCAAAAATTGAAACATATTTCATGTGTAATTATTTCAAGAGAAATAAATGTGTCTTTATTATGACACATTTGTTATTAGCATCTTTTATGTTTAACTTATTTTGGTCTCATTTTCTTGTATGTCTGTGCCTGAAAAGAGCATTGTATCTAGAATTATCAAATACTTCTTTGGAAAATCTAATTTAAAAATTTGAAGTAATTTATTTCAGGCAGTTTACACTCTTTCTGTTGAGTTTTCCCACATATTTTAGTGGAGGATATCAATTCTTTACATATCAAGTACATACGGCATTAGAGATGAAAACATAAGTCATAGTAGTGCAGTTTTGCAATCCTTAAAAGATGAATCACTTTTCAGATTTTCTTTTTTCTTTCTTTGAGCTACCAAAATATGTGAAAATTAATTTGTAAGTATCGTGTTGTCTCTTGCTTGTATTCTGGATTCCAGTCTTCTGCATTCCCACCTAATAAGGTGGGTTTACAGTACCCATGAATTACTATAACAAAGTTAAAAAATAAAAAGTAAACCAAAAAGTACACTTTAAACCTAATGAACTGCACTGCTGAGAACAGAGCTGAACAAACACAAGCTTGCCTCTGCACAGGGACTGTTCCAAACTAAGCAGAAGCTGCTTTTTTATTTTAGGGAAGGGAAAATCATGACTGGGTTTTCTTTATTTTTCTGGTGAGCAGTTTTAAATGCTATCTTCATTTGGCATATTCTCACACTTTTTTTATTGGGATGTGGTTATGGCTGTAGATAAGATATTCGTTACCACAGTATTTTCTTTACCACGGTGTATACATGGGAATATTTACTAATGCAGATATTTCATTTTTTCTCTGAGATGTTGTTTAGAAAGGAATGGTTCAGATCACAATTCAACACCAACACTGGAGGCCTAATCTGTTCTAGGAGGGAGGGAGGGAGGGAGGGAGGGAGGGAGGGAGAGAGAGAGAGAGAGTGTATATGTGTGTGTAGGGTTAGCACAGAAGAGAGAAGATTACTCTCCCAGATGGTTACTTGAGTAGAAACTGCTAATATGCACATCCTTGAAGACCATTTCTAATCCAAATGTCCTGGCAGCATATTATTTTCAAGAGTGGTTGAATTAACTCTAAACCTTTTTAAAAATTGGCTGTTTAGACTTTTGAACTGGACCCTTTGAAAGAGAGTCGCTATCCCAGTAAGTTATCCTTGGAGTATTGTGTGTGTGTGCACCTTTGTGTGTGTTTGTGCTGCATGTAAGTCATTGTGTGTTTTGGCATGGCCCGTGTCAGCAGGAAGGCTCCAGGGTTCAGGCTGCTTTCATCCTCTGTTATACCCTCACAACCTTCCTGTTTTACGATAATTCTGAAACCTAATGCTCCTGCTCCTTTTAACTCAGAGCTGTGTTTATTTGCCTGTGGCCTGTTTTATTGTAAAATAAAAATCTTAAGAATTCTATGTTTTGGGGGTGCTTTTCTCCCTAGAACAGCACAGTTGTCTTAATGGCTAAACAAGTGTACTTTAATCGTGTGTAAAGATTCCGTAAAAAATAAATCATGGCCGTTCTGTTTTAAGAAGAAACTTTTAAAGGTAATATAAGCTGCAGACTTCAAAAAGTCCAATCGAACAATTAAGAAGTGAACTTACCACTTTCTTCAGCCCTTTCCATAATGAGCTAAGCCTTAAGCTTTAGAAGATTATGCTTCAATTCCCAGTGACCATTGGTAGGGGATGTGAAACACAGTCATTTAAAACTAAGTTTTTTTAGGACTTACATGTCTCTAGGAATTTTTTCCTCTTTGGCAAGTGATGAAATTAAAGCTGCTTTTCTTTCTCTGCCAGTGTAAACAATTTAGATAGGTGGCGGCCATTGATTTCATTTCACCAAAGAATGGCTACAACCTTCACACATCACACATCATTGGTGACACACAATATATACTGGAGTATACCATGAAGAGTAGTGGCATGCTTGGAACGTTTTTGAGATTTTGCTGGCTTTCATGCCTAGCAATATTCACTGTATGTTTATTACATAGCTGGCATCCACGTTTTGGGTATAGTGAGGGTAACAGATACACAAAATGCTATCTTTGGTCTCAAGGAACTTACAGTCTATCTCAATACTTCCTCTGAACAGAAAGATAAGTCCTACTGGCTTTTTCATTGGGATTCTTACTATTTTGTGTAAGCTGTTTTACACTTTGCAGAAAGTAGAACTTCCCTGGCCCTTGACCAGTGAATATTAATAGCACTATTAGTTATTCTGACAGTAAAAAGGTGTTCATGTATTTATCAAATAGCCTCTAGAGAAACTTAGCTGCACTTCTTTCTCCTGAGAAGAGATGACAGAGTTGATGTGTACACTCTATGAATGGGAAGTGATTATGACACTTTGTTGTATAACTGGGTAGTTGTTCCTATGAATGCCATTTTGTATCCTGGACCACTTTCAAAGCTCATATTCATTCTACTGTGACTGTCCTCTTTGGTCCCTACTCCTCTCCCCATAGCTCCTAGTTAATCATGAAGAAAAAAAAATCCATTAGAGCTTGCAAGAAGACTCTGTGAGCTTGTTCTCTTCTCACTCTGGGTTAGATGACTAACTTTCTTCTTACAAATCCTTGAGCAGATATAATTGTGTTCCAGCATTATATTGACATGACCTGTTACAGACATATTATAGCTGCACAAGAGATTACATGCTCTTACAATTTTAGTATATATGCTGCCAAAGGGAGCACTATATGATTATTACAGACAAGAACTGTTTCATAGTTCTGTCCTTCCTAATCAAAATCTATACCACTAGTTTAATTATCTGATTGTAACTGGACAGGTAAATGATGAAGACACACAGTTGTAGCTTTATTATTTAACATCAAATTAAAATTGTGTTTGTAAGTCTGCTTTGTTGTTTAATTTTAGTCATTCTAAAAACATTCTCATGCTCCACTGTTGGAAATGTAATTTGGTACAATACTTTTGGAAAGTCACTTGGCAGTAGGTATCAAGAGATTTACAAGTTCATGGCATTTGATTCATTGATTCCATTTCTGGGAACTTCTCCTAAGGAAATAATTCTAATTATAGAAAAAGTCTTATACACAAAACTCTCCATTTCAGCACTGTTACTAACAGTAAAAATTTGTTAAGTTTTTATTAAGTCTAGGTACTTAAACTGGGGATTTTGCTGATTGTTGATAACCCACTTGATTGGATTTTTGGGTAAAGGTAAAGGGAGTTGTGTGGGAATATAATCTTAGATGAAATGAAATTAATTTGAAATCTAAAATAAAGGTAGAGATTATGTACCCAGAAAAACAGTATAGAATACAAAATAATTTGGATAAATAAAATAATACAAATATAGAGTATTGCCTAATTTTAGTACAAATGAAAACAAATGCATATACACGTACATATATAGACAAAAAAACCAACAAGATATATAACATCTTAACAGTGATAATTTATGAGTATTGGAAATCTATGTTTATTTTCTCTCATTTTTATTTGTTATTTCCTAATTTTCTGCATGACACATTGCAAAAAATATAATAAAAGGTACTCTATTTTTTTTAAAAACTAAGAAATTGAAAACAATTTAAAGTCTATTAGTAACATGGTTAAATGAATTCATGTAGGCGTACATCCTAAGTTAATCTATTACATTTAAATCCAGGATTTATGAGAAAAAAAATTTTTTTTCAGTACTGGGAATTAAACTCAGGACCTCACGCTTGCCAGGCAGGCTCATGCCACTGAGCTATATCCCTGTCCCCTTAAGAGAAATTTTCATTGTGTGTAAAGTGTTTTAATTATAATCAGTGAAAAGAGCAAGGTGAGAATCTTTGTTTACAAAGATTAATCTTATTGTGTATATACTTCAAAAGTAGATCTCACCTTAATTATTTTGATATGACAAAACCCTGACTTTCTTTTTTCTTGCATTATTTTTCATATTGAATATATAATAGTTTTTAGAGAAATATATATTTATATATGTAACATCAAAAATTCTATTAGAAGTGTTCGATTACACGTCATAGGCAGTTTTACAGCTGCAAAACGTGGCTGTAATGAACATTTTTGTCCTAGGAAGTTAGGAGAGGATATTATGTCTTCTATGAGGCTAGGACAGGAATTTACAAACTTCTAGATGAAAATGGTGACAAAGATCTGTGTAACTTCAGCATCAAGGCTGCGATGTGGCTTGTTTCTCAGAGGTTCATGTGGTTTGTGTAGTGGTGCAATGGTGTAATGGTGGTGGAACTTTTGAGAAGTGAGGCCTACCAGGAGGTAAGTAGATCACGGGGCACCACCCTCAGGAGTGATGATGCCACTCACTCCCTCACCCGTACCTCCATGCAGTGACATCCTCCATGTTAGAGCACTACATGAGACCCTTGCTGATGTGGCTGCCTAAGCTCGGGCTTTCCAGTTTCCACAGCTGTTAGACAAAATAAAACTTTTTTATTTTTACAAATTGCTCAGCTTCAGTTATTTTGTTATAGCAACACAAAACAGACCAAGATGTATGGCTTCCTTAATAATACTTTTCACTAAATTATTCACTGTTTCATTCAGCACTTATTCATTGAAGAGAATTCAGGTGCTTGGGATTTAGAAATAAGAAATGTGTGAGACAGTACAGAAAATTGACTCTTCTGTTTCCTTTTTGGAATAAAGATGGGAAGAAAGTTAAATTGTTTTATGACTGCAGTATCACATGTGATCAGATGTACAAAGCATCTTTGCTTACTGTGTAATATTGCTGAATTTCCAGATGTTCTCTCAGTTCTTTAATTAGGTTCCCTGATTTCTGTCTCATTCCAGTTTTGAAGTCAGCAGCCAAGTTTCACATATGGAATAATGTTCCACTTCAAATAAATTGAAAATTTTAAAATTTACTGTCACTTATCTTAATATTTAACTCAATTAAACTTCTGTTTCTCACTGTTTCCCTACACATTTTCATGTGTGTTAAATTGTTGGTAATTCTACATGATTCCACAGAAAACTATGTGAATTCTACATTATTTAGAATAGCTGTGAGGTAATATGATAAAGGATTCTTTGGAGTAATTAAATAAATATAGCAAGTACTATTTGTTTTCTTGTTGGTTCAACAGATCTTTTTAGTTATTTGCACATGACAAGTACAGAAAGTTATTACTGTTACTATTTAATCAGCAGGCTTCTGGAGAACTTTTCATGAAGAAATGTACCTGGTTGTACATATTAGGGGAATCTACTGCATAGATTGAAGAAGAATTTTTAAGAATCTCTTTAGCATAAGAGGAGAGTATCTATGTTCAAATTCCTAACCTTTTTAGAAAGACTATTATTGTGGTTATTTAAGTTATTTTGGAGATCTGTTAGTTCAATGTTCTAGATCTTTTCTATCTTGACTAAAAATTTAAAAGGCAGATGTAGGTTGAGGGAGCTTCTGCAAACAGTTTTGACATTTTATGCTGAGGTTTTGACACCTTTGAAACAACAATGAGTTTTTCTTTATATCCAGTATGAATCTGCCTGGTACATTTTAAAGTTATTTCTTTCAGATTTTCTTATATATATTGCAAATACAAATGTAAGTCTTATCCTTGTTCTTCATTTTAGTGATGGTATGTTTTGTTCAAAAACCACAGAGAGCAGGGAAAATATTTCATGAAAAATGGGTGTCATGAAGAAAATGTCGAAACTGTTAGTAAGGGTTTGTCCTAGGAGTAGCAGCAGTAAGAGCTAAGGAGTGAAAAGGGATTTTGACCTTCCACATTATGTCATGTATGACTGTAATGATTTACCATGAATGTACTACTTCTCTAATTTGAAATAAAAATTTTTATTTACAACAAACTATAGGTTTACATTAGGCTTTTGGTATTTGAGGGGCTTAATAAATTTTGCACTGAATGTTAGCATTTATTTATGATTATTTTTATGGCTAATCGTATCAGCTGCTGTACTTGAAAGAATCTAGCATTTAAGTTTTTAACAAAATGTGAGATTCAGAATAAACAAGCACTTTAAAGATTTTAAAACCCTGTTTAAACAATGTTCTTTTATTTGTTAGACCTTGGTCTAACAAATAAAGAAATTATTTCTTTTAACTAAGAAAGAAATTATTTCTTTTCACTAAGAAAAAGGGCCCCTTGTGACTCACACCTAGAATCCCGGTACTCTGAGTGGCTGAGGTAGGAGGATCTCAAGTTCAAGTCCAGCCTGGTCAACTTAGTAAGAACTTTGTCTCAAAATAAAAATAAAAGTAGTAAAGAAGGGCTGGAAGGGCTATGGAACATAGCTCATCGTGAAGGCCCTAGTTCATTCCCCAGTACTGCCAAGGAAAAAGCATCCCACACTTCAACTTTTTATGTAGCAGTCATCTTTTCTGATTAACCATCATTTATGGTGTTTGGTATTCATTTTAAAAGTCTTAAGAGGGCACTCATTTTTTCTACTACTAAAAATAAATAAAAACAATGCTTCATTGCTTTAATACAGTTAAATGCAGTTATTTAATACATAACTGCATTTCATTCCAGTTATTGATACTTTTTTCGCAGTCCATACTAAGTGAAGCAACTGCAGAGAATGCAGAGAACTGAGAAGTGGAAGAGATAAGTGTGCCAAGGCCAAATACTGGGCCGAGGTCTCATTCTGCCAAGGCCACCTAAAATCTGTACATTAGGGTTCCTTTCAGGACCAACCCACTACATCTACACCCCATGCTCTACTGAGGCAGAAGCCAAGCTGTGCTCTGCTTTTTACACTAAGGCTTTGGTCTCGTGCCAAGACAATACATAGACTTAGAGCCTCTTCAAGCTAATTTGTTTCTCACAGCTATTGTAATGTTTATACCAAATGTGTGGGCTTTGTAGGATCCCAATGGGGGGAAAAAAAAGAAAGAAAGAAAATGAATTTGAATCACTTTTCTGCTCTGCCCACTTGTAGTAGTACTGAAAGAGAAGCCAAATCTCCCATGGGGATGAAGTACAGTTTCCACGTCTTCTCTGGTCACATTCAATAATTAAAGGTCTTCAAGGCATATTCACCTTATATGGTTTCAGTGTGTAATCCTCAATGTGACAATGAAACTTCTTTCAAAGTAAAAGTTTTCCTGTTCCCCTGGCTCAGGCCAGCTACATGGATTAGCCTAAAATGAAAAAGAAGGAGAAGGAAGACCAGCTTGTTGTTTTCCTCAGCTTTTGTCTTCTGCCCCCCACCCTGAAACTGACCAGTGTAATGAAATTGGGAAGTAGAGAAAAAAAATATAAGGATGCTAGAAATGCATTGCTTGTTAGGTGAGCTGATTGGTTCGAATCAATGAAAGCTGGCTATGTGCTTACAGGTGTCCACTCAATACACTTCCTTAAACTAAGGTGAAATGTTCCCTGATTGACCACTCAGGACTCTCTTCATAATGGATGTGATTAGCCCATACATTTCTGAAATAGTCCCGATAATGTCTCCTCACCCACCTAGGTGTTTCCACGGGCAGATTCTAAGACAATCCCAATCTGTTAGTCTCCTTAGCTTTGCAGCTGGCCCAGATCTTGTCTGCTGATGGCACACCAATTACAGAACTGCTGTGAGGTGGTCCTGATGGCCTCAGTTAGCTTCCTTGTCCTTAGCATTCATTCTTCATACATTTCTGCAGATTAAATCAGGAACCAGTTCATTACTACTCCAAAACTTTGGGTAAAAAATCAATCTCTGTAAGTATGTTCTTTGAAGTCTTTCTCACTAATCTGAAGTTGAGGACACAGAAAGCATTACAGTATGTCTGAAAAGGGAGAGAGAAGGCAACTCTCTCAAATTCATTCTCTCTCTCTCTCTCTCTCTCTCTCTCTCTCTCTCTCTCTCTCTCTGTCTTTCTTCTCCTCCTCCTCCTCCTCTTCTTCTTCTTCCTCTTCTCCTCCTCCTCCTCCTCCTCCTCCTCCTCCTTCTTATACAAGTTTTTGGCCAGGTTGACCACAGCCCTTTTATACCTTTGAATGTTGAAGAGCCCAGACCTCCAAACTGATTTTCAGTTGTTCTTTTTCCATTTTGCATAGGTGGTCTGGAATGTGGAGGTAGTTGTCACTTCCTTTCCTGGGACTTCAGCCAAAATGAAAACAAGTATTTAGCATTAACCTTGGAGATTTAATGTTTCCAAAGTTAATGTGATCTGTAAGATACTTCTTACACTCAAATACCACATTCTAAGGTCTTCTAATAGTTTTTTGGTTAGAAGTGTTAATGCTGTCAGGAGATAACCCATGCTGACATAGTCTAAATTCATTTATATTGATTATTGACTCATTTGAACAGATTCTATGTGGCATGGTAAGAAATCTAAAATATGCAAAAGAATGTATGGCAAGTATATCTTCCTCCTTCTGCTCTACAATCTCAGTCACCCTGTTCCAAGAGGCAAATATCATATTATATTATCTATATTTGGGTATTTTTTTCAAGCATTAGTTGAAATCTCAAGGTTCATATGGATAATAGAATTTTTTTTTTCTAACTAGACTCAGAATGCCTGAACTTTACATGCATGTTATCCATCAGCTGAAGGATACTGGGCATGGAACATTATTAAACCTTGTTAAACCTTGGTAGTTCATCTGGAAATTGAAAATCCTAACACTGAAGATCTCACAGTTATGAAAACCAAGAGAAACTGAGTTCAAAGAATTAGCATTGTATCAGATTACAGAATAGTCACCGAGTAAGTGAATTTTTGAAGTCCCCCACTTTGTGTTTTATAACATGAGCCTCTGCTTCCTCCCTGCACCAACCTGGCTGCTCTGCCACTGATACCCTCTGTGTCCTTAGTGAAACTTGCATGCTTTTCTGCATATACCTGCTCTAAACCCTGCTACCCAAATTGCCCACTGTGCCCGTATATAATATCTCTGACATAGCGCTTCCTTATTGGAATGTAGTTGAATATTTTCTTCTTAGTATCATGTTCAATTCTTTGTCATTCTGTGTAATGACTGGCACATGGTAAACAACGGATTTGCTGACTGAGTGAAAATGCAAATGAACTCACCTCTCCACAGGCCTGCTCTGTTTTGACAGAGAGGAAGTGGACAGAGTGCTAGTTTTACATCATGGGATTTGTGAGCACCGTGGAACCTGCTCACCAAAAGTCAAGGAGCAGTACCTGGGAGGAGGGCAAGGCTTAGTGAAGAGAAAGCAAGTGGGGAAGTTGAATTCTATGTTTAGACATTTTACTTAGACCATATCTTTTCCTGTCCTCTGCTCCAGGTATTAGACAGTGGCTACTTTGCTGGAGGCACTACAGGTCTTTGAAGTGATGACTGGTATAGCCATCTAGTGAACTAGTTAGCCCTAGAAACCTTAAAATGTGGGGAGATTTAGAAAGAAATAAGAAAATGAATCATTTTTCTTTCAAAGATTTGTTGCTATGGTTGAAGGAATGGAGTCGGTTGCTTGTGAGATTTTAAGTCTATACCTTTTCCTTTGCTTCTCCAAAAGAGGCTGGCAATAGCATGTATTAAAATAAAAATGTAACCTAAAGGGCTGGTGTGAGAACACTAAGAACACTGACAGCTTTCTCTGGATATACTTTGAAGTATCTAAAGGAAATGCTGTTCTCGAGTAAGTGCCATAGATTTTTGAAATGAAGAAATACTTTTATATTTCTAGATATCAGAGCATTTAAATAATTTAATTAGATTACTTTAACTGCTTTGTTGAAAAATTTTAAAATCTAAAGTATACAATTCAGTGTTTTTTATATTTTTACATGGATGTGCAACCTTCACCAAGTCTAGTATTTGAATACCTTTTAACTCCCAAAAGAAAGTCCACTAGTAATTATTCCTTTTCCTGCCCCTAGCCATAATTAATCATTGATACTTTTTTTGTCTCTATAAATTTTCCTTTTCTGGATATTTGATATATATGGCATCATATCATATTTGGTCTTTTGTGAATGGTTTTGTTCACTCAGCATAGTGTTTTCAAGGTTTATCCATAGTGTAGCATGTATCAGTACGTGTTGTAGTCAGGGGTTGCAAGAAGAACAATTACATCATGATATATAACTTACAGTTTTATTTATAATGGTCATCCAAGGAGTCAAATAAATGAAAGTGCAGGAAATCTGTCCACACACTAAAGAGCTAAAGAATACAGCTAAGGGCCTGGATCCCACAGCAGTGTCCTGCATGAATCCAGCTGAAGACCTAGAACCCCTGACAGTGACCCTCACAAGTCCAACTGGAGGCCTAGAGTCCACAACAATAACTCATGAAAGTCTGTTTCATGGATCTGTGCCGGGAAGGCCTGAAGGTAAGCAGTGGAAGCTAGATAGTCTGTTCCAGCTAGTTGAAGGATGTGTGCCAGTAAGCTGAAAGTTCTGCACTGGAGCCAATGAGTGATGCTCAAAATAAGGACCAGGGCTCCCCTGGAAAGTACCACAGCCATCCTCAATGACAATGAGGTCCGGAGCTCTTCTGATAATAGCAGCGGAGTTCATATCAGGAAGCCAGCATGAGAAGCTTCTCCTGGAGATTGAACAGCACACATCTTCCCCTCTGGAGCCAGGAAGTGTTGCTCAAAGTAAGAACCAGAGCTCCCCAAAAGTGAACTGCAGCCACTCTCAGCAACAACAAGGTTCTGAGCTCCTCTGATGATGAGAACAGCCAGGTTTGTATCAAGAAAGAAGCTCAGCAGGCTTCTCCAGCAGAACTCATGGCAACAAGAGAACCAACAGCACCAAAGAGCCACACTAAACTCTTGCCCTTTAGGTCTCCTTTTCATGCCGGCAACTTTCCTCAGGTGGGCCATCTACTCAGTACCACCCTGATTCAGTTCAGCTGGTGTTTAAGTTGACCACCAGTTTTTAATTCACCATAATACTTTTTAAATTTTTTATTACTGCTGAGTAATATTCCATTTACCACATTTTATCAATTCAGCAGTTAATGGATATTTGTATTGTCCTACTTTTAGCTATTATGAGTAATAGTCCTGTTATTATTCATTTAGAAGTTTTTATGTGATGTCTTCATTTCTCTTGTTGTATATTCCTGGGAATGTAGTTTCTGGGTTATAAGTGCTTGCTATATTTGTTACAATCTGTCTTTTGGTTGTAGCCATTTTAGTGTGCATAAAGTGGTATCTCCTTGTAGCTAATTTGCATTTCTCTGAAGCTAATAATACTGAGTATCTTTTTAAGTGTGCTTTGGTAATTTGTCTATCTTTTATGGAGAAATATATTTTCAAGTTATTTGCCTATTTTTTAATTGGACTGTTTGAATTTTTGTTATTGTTAAGCTATAAATTTATTTTATACAGCCTCAATAGTAGACAGATATGCTTTAAAATTATTTCCTTCTGGTCTGAGGACTAATGGTATTATGCTTAGCAAAATATTTTAAACAGTCCATTTTATCTATTTTTTTCAGTGGTTTGTTTAGTTTTTATAGCTAAGAAACCATTGTCTAATAAAACAGTATGGTGCATGATCCATTTTGTGTTCCTTGTGCATACATTTATCTAGTCTTCACACCACCATTTATCATAGACGTTTTCATCATTGAATTAATGCTGTTGATCAATTGACTTTAAGTAGAAATACTTATTTCTTGACTCTGAAACTTATTTCATTGGTCCATTCAACTATCCATCTGCAGCTTCATTGTTTTGCTTATTATAACTTTGTGGTAACCTTTAAAACCTGCAATTGTAAGTCTTTCATGTTCTTCTTTAAGACTATTTTGGTTGATCTGGGTTTTTAAAATTTCTGTTTGAATTTTAAATTATGTTTGTCAATTTCTGGAAAAGCAGTAATAGGAATTATGGTAAGGATTGTATTGAATTTGTGGTTCATTTTGGGAATTTTGCTGTCAATATTAAGTATTCAGTCTATTAATATGGAATATATTTCCTTTTTTTTTTTTTTTTTTGTGGGTATGGGAATCAAACTCAGGACCTTTTGCCTGCCAGGCAGGTGCTCTGCCCCTGAGCTATATCCCTGGCCCTATATTTCCATTTTCAGGTCTCTTTAAATTCTTTCTGCCTTATAATTCTGTTTTATAATTTAAATGTATGAGTATTTTTGTTAAATTGAAGACTAGGATTTTTTTTCATTTCATATAGTTCATGTTTTATTGACCTATTTTTCAATGTGTATATGCATAAAAATTTCCAAGTACATTATATTATGGTTTTATTACAGTTAAAATGTTTATGATGACTAAGCAAATAATTGTCATTTCTTTATTTCTATTTTGCTTTCAAATAACTTTGCCTAACAAAATCATTACAATTTTTGCTTCACAATTTTAGTAAAATGAAAAGTTCGTTTTTGCCATAACAATGCCACCATAACCTAAATCTATCAGTGATTTTTACAAGGGATTTCTGTTTGATTCAACTAATTGTCCTTCATGTTCTTCTGACTATACCTTGAAAACGTCTCTCACATCTACCCTTTTCTTTATATTCTGTGTTAGGTAAGGCTAGTTATTCAGTGGCTGTCTTCTTTACTCTAACTCTTAGTAAGTTTCTCTGCACTCCAGCCTCTAATATCTTGTACTGAGAGCCTTTTCTTTTTGCTCTTACAGGCCAAATTAGTTTGTTCTATTTATGTGATGTTACCATGTGTTAAAGGTGCTTAGCACAGTATCCTTTATAGCAAAAACAGGAAAAATGGGCATAATTGATCATTCTAATATATGTTTAGATCATTAGTATTTAAATGAATCGATCATATTCTATATCTTTTATATGATTTCTCTCCATGTCTTTCTTTAGATGCTCTCAAGTTAGATTGTAAATTTTTTACAACAATGTTTATTTTCCCACCTTTGTATTTTTAGGGCCTATCTTTAGAATCGAGAAAACTGAGAACTGAGAAAACTGAGTTTCAATTGTAGCAATGCTACAATTGAAAAGAAAGTTCATGATTGTAAATTAGTTGATCTGTTATGCTTTCATACCTGTCACATTATGGAGAGTAAGTTGATGAGAGCTTTCTAGATAAAGAGAAATTACAGGAATTTCTAGTTTGAAGTATTCATTTTTTCATTTGCCTATTCCTGCTAAATTTAATTTTTTAAAGGAAAACTATTTTTCACTGTATTTTTCAATTTAGTTTTGTTGTTTCTTTTTTTTTTTGTTTTTGTTGTTCATTTTGCTAAGCTTCAAAACCCAAGGCCTCACACAGGCTAAACAAGTATTCTACCACTTAGTACATCCTCAGCCCTGTGCAATCTAGTTTTATGTATTTTCTTTGCATATTGAGGGAAGCTAGCACAGAGCAATCTGAACTTTGTGAAAATAAATGCCCAGTTCTTGGAACAACAGAAAAGGTCAATTTTAAAAAAAATTTTTAAATTGTGAATAACATTTGTGTGGATTTCAATATTTATATTGAATTACCTTGGACTGCATGTTTATGATAATCTTTTGGATCTTCTTTTAATTACCATACTACCTCTATACTAATATTGGGTCAGTGAAATTTATTGAAACACTAACACAGTCACTGTTTCAATTTTGTATTTTGTTCTGTAAATCACAGTTAGTACCCTTCTCCAGAGTATTAAGTTCATTTTTAGGTTTCCACTTTTCTTCTGTTTTTCCATATCATTTTAAACTGTAAATCCATGAAACCAACATTGTAGGGACCATGCTTTAGTTTACTTTGTATGTCAAAGGCTAGCATTAAATGCATGCATTTTTTAAGTATTCTGTGGTTGGTTTATCATATAAATTCAAATTAAAAATCTAAATATTCCTCAAAAGGAGGAGAATTTCTGAGTAGTACTATTTTTTCTTAGCATCTTAATATCCAAATTCCACTTGCTTACAAGATGACTTAATCAGCACCATATCAGAGACAGCTTGCTGTGTTTACCATTGTTAGTTGGGCCAGCATATGTCCAAAACAGTTGGAATGAGAAAAACAGCATTGACTTGCAGCCAAAGTAGAGGGGGAAGGCAGAGAGAGTTCTTTAGCTATTGAATAGAATTAAATACTTGGGACAGTGTAGGGTAATTATGTAGGGGAAAAAAAAGAGGGTGAGGTCATTTTAGGCAAAAAAAAAAGGATGCATTTTGAAATATGAAAGTGCACAGAAATAATAAAAACAAATTGATGGTGTTGGTTTGATTTTATTTATGTAAGCCTTTGGAAATAATCTTTTTTATTAACCAAAAAAAGGGAGTCCTAGGATATTTATAATGTAGGAAATTTATTTTTTCAGTTTTACCATTGAGACTTCAGTAGAATTTTTTGTTTGTTTGTTTCTATTCCTGAAAATGTTTTATTTCTTTATTAAGCAATGTGGGAACCATTGAATTTGTATCACATTTTATAGGCTCAAAAAATACTTATGATTTTTTCTCAAATTGGATATTGTATTGTTCTACAGTTAAAAAAAAGTCAGGAAAATATGTTCTTATTTTCATTGCAATGAATTACAAAATAGATATTTTTATATATCTTGAGAATTAACTGTTGTAGAAGAAAAGATATCTTTTCGCTGAATCACACAATAGAAGGTAATATTTTTCTGTTTATAATGGAAGGCTTGAGGAAAAGTTTTCAAACACTACAATCAAGGAATGAAACTGTTTGACCATAATTGAGTTTTATATTATAGGCAAACCCTGCCTTAGGGTAATTTTTAATTAAATAGAGCTTTTTCTCAAGAGTTGCTGCCTTTGTTTCTCTGTCATTTCTTATTTAGTGGAGGCCACTCCCTCTACCCTGGAACCCTTCTGTATATCTGTAGTCTGAATCCGATCTCCTGGTTACTGCTTTACCCAAAGAAATCAATAAAGGTCAACAGTAATTGTTTTTCTCATGAGATATACTTTCTGATAGAGACTGAATAGTAAATTAAAATAATATACACCCATTATGTGTAATTTTGGAGTGGGAAGAAATAGGCTCGGCACTACAGAGACCTTTGGGACTTGCTATTTTAGCTTATTTGTTTTATACCAGAGGAACCCATGGCCCATAGAATAAGCAGTGCAAACTACAGGTGTGATCTTACTGTTCTTTCTGCTCTTGTGTGCTTCTATCCTTTGCCAAGATGTTGGGTATTAGCCAGAGACTGAGAGAAGACTGACAGACTAATTAAATCATATCTTTATTCTTCAGAACAAATATGTTCCATGCCTAAGAGAATCAACTAGACCAAGATTTGGTTCTCACAGTAGCTATTATTGAAAGTATTTTCAGCACTACTTACAAGGTGGAAGGAAGCTAAGGTAGAGGTGAGAGCGCACTGAGAAGAGTACTGGTTACTTAGAATCAAACCATCCCTTACTGCTCCACCTGGGTTGCAGGTCAAGTGTGTCAGGCCTGACTTCCTTTTTGAGGGAGATGGGTTTTTCTTAGGAGATACCTTTGTCATTTATGCAAATGGACATCTGCTGTGCCATCCTCAGCTGCTCTCCAGTCATCCCCAGAAATTTCAGAACCTTGACAATGACAGTATTCTGCATCATACCCAATTTCCCAGTTTACCTGGGGCAGGGGTATGGGAAGGGTAGCACCCACTGGACTGCCTGGGAGAATGTAGTGGAGACATGGCAATGTGGCAGGTGGAATTTCCTTACTGAGCTCAAGAGGTACATGGGGTTTTATCTCCATACTTCTCCTCCTCCCCCCCCCCCCCCCCCCCCCCCCCCCCCCCCCCCCCCCCCCCCCCCCCCCCCCGCACAAGACCTATCTATTCAAGGGCAGTTCTCTTAGGAGACAGAGAAAGTGCATTTGCTTTTGTTCTCTCTGTCTCTCTCCCTTCCTAGTTCTTTTTCCTCCCTTTCCTCTCTCCTTTCCTTTCATCCTTTTCTTCCCTCCCTATGGTTTTTCTCTCTGCTCACTGTAACAATGTTTATTTTTTTATTTTAAGAATTACAAATTCTAAATCCTTGATTTACATCTTTAAAAAAACTTGAATTTAAGATTTTTATATAGCAAATGACTTTTAAAGCTGCTGAATATTCTACTGGTCTAATCTGAATTATATTCTGAATCCACAGAAAATAAGCAAAAGCTTTTGAATTCAGAATGTCTTTGTAAAACTCTATGATTAGCAATGTATTTCCCATGAATTTGGTTACCTTCCTTAATTTAAAATTACATTAATATCTGGAAGAACATTTGGGTAGTTTCTTTTTCCATGATTTTTTTTTTTTCCTCACAGTGCTTAACTACTAGGACTGTTTTGTTTGAGGCACCGAACTTTTTAGTGGTTTGGATACAGATCTGTCACTAGAATGTAACAACTAACCTTCTAATATTATTATTGTAACTTTCAGATACATATGATGGGTCTTTAAAATTTCAAGGTCTTAAAATATTTAGTATAAACAAAATCAGCCCACACATTAGTAACAAAAATTTAAATGTCAGAGAAACTTTGTATTCTTTAATTTCCATATATTCCTTTGCTAAACTCATTCAAATACTGATTTCTGTAAGATACACTGCATAGGGGCCTGGGGTTTAGCTCAGTGGCATAAGCGCCTGCCTGGCAAGTGCGAGGTCATGAGTTTGATCCCCGGTACTGCAAAAAAAAATAAATAAATAAAATACACACACACAATACATAAATGAATAAGAGTGGTTATGTAGCAATAAAACTTGATAAACACTGAAGTTTCAGCTTTATATAATGTTTGTATGTCATAAAATATTTTTTTCTGTTTTACAGTTTTCCCCCAGCCATTTAAAAATATAAGAATCATTCTGATGCCACTGAGGAAAAAAATTAGAAGATAGGCTGGATTTGTCCTATGAACTGTTTGCTGCTTTCTGATTATAGGGTTCTATTTATTTTTAATATTTTGTATTTATAATTTCTGATACTTTTTATATAGGTTCTGCTTCAAATTGCAGACTGAATATCTCAAGGCTGTGTTTGAAATACTCAGATGCTTTTCTAATGCTGACAAGCTTAATACTGGCTGGCTTGATAAACAGATATGGAGATTTGCCAGAAATAGAAATTTTAATGACATTCTAATTAAACAGAAGCCGTATGAAAAAAATTACATTTCTTATATCAAATTATGGATGCCTTTATTTAATGCACAGAAATATATTTGAAAAATTGATTTTTCTGACAACTTCAGACTCTTTTTTTGAGGTAGATCCTTCTGTTTAACTTATGCCTGTATAACCAGTAATTCTCTTTCATAATGCATGTGAAATTTTGAACCAACAAAAGCATTAGAATAAGAAAAAATATGCCATTGTAGTCTATCATGTCAGATCTTTTCTCACACTGTCAAAAAACAGCTGCCTCCTAATTTTTGTTACCACTTTCTTTCATTACAAAAATCTAAAAATTTATGAACACTACACTCAAATGTCATTAACAGTGTTTACGGTTAATTATGTTTCAGTATCTCTAGTTCTAAAATAATCCAGTGGGATTTAGTTAATGAAGAACCAAAGATGACTTCATTATTAGGCAGCCTTTACCTCTGAGTCCGTATATTCATAGCTTAGAGATGATAACGTCATGCAGAATTTAACAGCTTTGGGAGGTAAACTGTCAAGACTCAACACATAATTTTGTATAGGTAAAAGAAAGGGATGAAATTCTAAGTGTGAAATGTTGAAGGACAGAACCATTTCTTAAAAAGAGCATTGAAAGATGCCAAGAACGACGCTTTAGGGTCACCTGAGAATACATGAATTGATCAGTGTGCTGAATCATACTCAGTTACACATCTGTTATGGAATATATTGGCCATTATAAGTAAATGCTTTTCCTCTAAAATAAAAATATGTAATATTATTTTAACAAAAGTTTTCACCTTCATTTATATCATATTATAGTGTAGATAAAACTGAATGTTTATTTTGTAGAGCTGAAGAAGTGTCCAAATGGAGTGATTATGATCTTGGACCACAGCTGGGTGCCTCGGTACCTATGACCCTGGCTGAGTTTCTTTGTGACTTGCGTTTTCCTCACCTGAAAATGAGAATCATAATTACATCTGTTGGAAATGTTACCAAATAGCACAACCTCATCATGGAAAGAACAGATGTATTGATACATATTTTATAAATCCTTCAGAACGGTGTTTGATATAGTCCATGTGCAGTTGTGTTAGTGTTGACTCCATCATTTAAATACTAAAAATGACTCTCTGGACCGACCAACAGATTGGCACTATATTTTATCTTTTCCCAAGTTTGGAAAGACAAATTTGGAATCAGTATAAGGAAGTCACATTTTGTTAGAATGCTTGAATCCTGAAAAAACACATACTTTGAAACTCACATATCCAAAGTTCTTCCTGACAAAGGATAGTGGGTGTTTCTATTTACTAGCAAAAGTGGTGCCACCCTGTGGCAGTAACATAAATCTAGCTGCCAAGACATTTGGTTTGGCAAACGTTGAAATTATGCAGGATTAGAAGAGTTTCTATTTTAACATTCACTTTGTTTTCTGAGCTGCATTTTAAAATATTATTTCTTTTCAATTAAAATTTTTCAAAGTCCCACAATTACAGTTCATATAAGATAAAAATGCATTGTTCTTTCAAAAAGCAGTTAGGCGATTTGCCCCTGATTTGAATTCAGCAAAATGAAGACAGAGCAATCCCCTGAGAAGGCAGAGTGATTTTCAGACTGAGTTCCTGGATTCCCAGAGGGAAGGAGGAGGGAAGGAAGTGAGTAGATAGGACATTAGTTTCTTCTCTTTCCCCACACATTTGTGTTCGTGCTAGTTTTATATGTTGGTACTTATTCATAAGACTTTATATGAAGAAAATATCCAGCTATTTAAATAAATGTTTGTAAGAACCCATACAATTCTATAGTAGAAGGCTTTAGTGGGAAACTAAGACTTGTTAGTTTATTTCTTTCTGTAAGAAATAGTTCCTGAGAATTTGGGAAACAGCTGAGTTCTCAAGTAAAAATAGAATGTGTTTGTCAAAGTCCTATTCCCATTCTACAGAATGGAAAAAATAGGAAATAAGGAAAAGATATTCTGAATCAAAGAGGACAAAAAGAAGAGACATGAAACACAGCATTTTTGCTCTAAATTTATCTCCTCCTTTTTTTCTTTTTTCTTTCCTTCCTTCCCTCTGTCCCTTCTCTTTTCTCTTTCTTTCTTTTCTTTCTTTCTCTTTCTCTTTTTCTTTCTTTTCTCTTCTCTTCTCTTCTTTCTTTCTTTCTTTCTTTCTTCCTTTCTTTCTTTCTTTCTTTCTTTCTTTCTTTCTTTCTTTCTTTCTTTCTTTCTTTCTTTCTAGATGTGATCTCCCATGTCACCTAGGCTGGCACTGAACTTGTGATCCTCCTTCCTCAGCCTCCTAAGTTGCCTTAAATATGTTGATCATTGATGGCTTCAGAAAATATTGCGCTATTTTGTACTGTTTCAAGGTAATTGCTACCAAGGTACATGAACAAGTAAAACTTTGTGTTTCCTATCAAACCAGCTTACAGTTACATGATTCTGTGAGTGAGAATTCTTGAGAGAAAAGTGAAAATTCACTCTAAAAATTTTATTCACTGTATAAACAAGTTGGATTTATTCCAGAAACATTCTAGAGTATCTGCTGAGAGAGTCAGGTATTCAGCCAATATTTATTGTAAAGTTGTATCATATGCAAGGGAATTCTCTACCTCCAATATTAGGTTTTTGTAACAGGGACATTTGGTTAGCCATTTGCAAACACCAATAATTTAGCATTTGTCTGTAACATAAAAGAAAATCTAAGTTTTTGAAAAATATAGAGAAGGGAGCATTTTATCCGATCTTCATTGTGATTCTTTTGGAAGCTGTTATGGATTAAAAATTGGTGGTCAACTTAATACCAACTGAATTAAATCTTCATGGTGCTGAGTGTAGATGGCCCACCTGAGGAAAGTTGCCAGCATAGAGATGAGGAGAAGAAGAGCTAGAAGAGCTAGGCATTGTGGGTTTCTCTAAGTATTGCTGTTTGAGCCGTTGGTTCTCCTGGAGGAGCTCTTGATGACTAGCTTCCCCAGAGTGAGTTTGACCATTGTCATCGGAGGAGCTCAGGAGCTTGTCGCTGAGAGTGGCTGTGGTTCACTTTGGGGGAGCTGTTCTCTTTACATTATGCATCGCTTCCTGGCTGCAGAGGGGAAGATGTGTACTGTTTAATCTCCAGGAGAAGCTTGTCAATCTGGCTTCCTGGTATGTACTCGACTGTTTTCATCACTGGAGGAGCTCGGGATCTCCTTGTCACTGAGGATGGCTGTGGTACTTTTCAGGGCAGCCCTGGTCCTTATTTTGAGCGTGACCTCTCGTCTCCAGTGTAGAACCCTCAACCTACTGGCAGAGCTCTTTCATCTGTTGGCATAAATTTTCACTGCTGACCTTTGGGCCTTCCCAGCAGATCCATAAAACATACTGGCGTGAGTCCTTGTGGGCTCTAGACTTCCAGTTGGACTTGTGGGATGCATGGTCATGGGCTCTGGTCTTCAGCTGGACTAATGCAGGACATTACTGTGGGATCCAGGTCCTTGGCTGAATATTCTGGGTCTTTAGTGTTGTGGACCAATTGCCTGCAATTTCTTGTTATTAACTCTGGGTGACCATCATAAAATATAAATTCTGTGCCCTGATTGTAATTGTTTTCCTCACACCTTGACTACAACAGAAGCCAATTTACTCAAGTTTTCAGATGAGAATGTCAATATATGGCTGAATAAATAATGCTTTTATATGAACACTTATTTTCAGTTTTAACATGCTAAACTTTTGCATCCAATCAGAGTTTTATTTGCAGGTATCTTTATATCATATTAAATTTTTATCTTAAATTATAAAATAATATGTATTAGAATCTCTCTTCCTGTTACTTTAAAAGTCACTTAAATTGGCTTCATTTTGTTTTCCAGAGTGTAAGGAACTCAATAAAGCTGTTACTCAGTTTTCAAATACTATAGTAAAAAACTAGCAAATGTTGTAATAATTTAGAACTAAGTGTGTATTACAAATTAGTTGGCAATTCATGTTTGTGTTATGGTTTGTTATGACTGTTTAATTCAAAAGCAGATTTGCAGAGAGGGAGTCTGAATTAAGTAAATCAAAACAGTAAAAGCTTTGATTAAAAAGTTAGCTTGTCTTAACTTAAATGTTGATATTTCAAGGCCGACTGATATTTTAGTCATTTGTGGTTATTTTTATTTCCTGTTCAGACCCCTGGGAAATAAGAAAATAGTAAATCCAAGCCCAGATTGCTGTTTGCATTAATTTTTTCATTTATGCTGCATATTAGTGCACTTTAAGAAACTGAAGTCATTTGTTACTCCAACAGAATTTTAAGGGAGAATTTTATTTCTGAACTAGTTTAAATAATTTTTATAAAATTATCTTTTTAATGTTTGATAATTTACTAATTCTCACTAATTTACTAAATCACCATGAAGGTACTATCATAAATATTAATGGTGAAAAATCATCTTGGGAATATTTGCACTATCAATGTGAAATTTGAATAATGTTGTTATCAAGCTGAAGTTGCATTAATTATTTCTAACTTCCCATTTGGATGTTAGTCACATTCAAAATTAATATTTCAATTTTCCAGAAAAAAGATGCCTTCCAAGATTACATATTTTAATGAAAACCCTTCAGAAAAAGCTTTGATCATTATTCCAAAAAGTTAACTCATAAAATGTCAAAGAATTTTGAGTAAATAACTTGTGGTTTATTTATAATTTCTATTTATTAATTTAGTTCTTCACCTTTCAAACTGGAGATTTAAAAATTAGCATTTTATAGTTTGTTAGTTTTGATCTAATTTTGTTAGAGTATAACATGGGAAAATCATTCATGAAATAGGCATCAGTGTTTAGGTAATTCAGGATGTGACCTATACTTGGTGATTTCCTACACAGACAAACAGCTTAAATGGCTTTTATTTTCTTCTTTGTTCTCCCTACCTTACCTTGATGGTTGTTGCATGTTAACACATTAAATTTTAAGTGATACATTGGTGTCTAGAAAATGCAGAATAACCCCTTGGGCGGAAAACCTTTTGAGATTACTTTTAAACACTTACTTTTGCCAGAATAATTGATAATACCCACTTATCAATAATTTAAGTGGTAAAGTAGTGTACCTCTGGACTCCTAACAGCTCAAGGAGTAATTGCTTTAGGATTTAGTTGTGTGTGTGAATTTATACACACACATGTGCACATGTACTTTTGGTGTTATCCCATGTAATTTTGATTGTTTTTCATTAATCTATTCCATTCATTCATTCCAGAAATGTGCGGAGGCCTTGTTAGGTTTTCTTGTGGTAGTAGATACTGAAAAAATAGTCTCTGCCCTCACAGGGTATAGAATAATGTTCAAGGTCAATGAGTGAATGTTAGGGAAAGAATTACACATTTTGTTTAGAAAATTCAGTGACACTGAAGAATATGCTGCATCAACTCATGTTTTAGCAAGGTATGAAAGATAAGAGTTAGTTTAACAAAAGGAGTTGTGATTTGTGGGAAAAGGCTTTGGGAAAAGAACATACCTGGAAAATCTCTGAGAGTTCAGAGAAGATTAACTGTTTAAAGAATAAAAGCAAGACTTGTGTGTCATGTATAAAGGAGAAATGGTGGAGTTGAGGAAGGAGATTTAGGAAGAAAATGCCTACAGAAAATGGAGTCTTGTGAAGAAAAACTGGGGCTTCCCTCTTTGGTACTAGGAGAGTGACAGCAGGCCACATTGGTAAAACAGACAGTGGCAGAGGGGACATCTTGGCAACTTCAGAAATATGTTAAGAGCAGAAAAGGTCATTCCTGTGGGTGAACGTGCATAGTAAATGAGATGAGGAGTAAGATAGGATTTCCTTCTAGAGGCAGCGTTTGACACAAGGGCTACTGAAGAAAGGCACGTGAAATAGCTAACTAGAGAATGCCCAGGGTATGTGTACACATGGGATATACATTTGGAATTGATATTTAGGCCAAAGGTCGTGTTGTCACCATGCAGGAACCAGATAAATCCTGGATGTGGATTAGATGTCAATGGAGAGCCTAGAGAGAAAGGAAAGACAGGCCCGGGCGGGCTTCTGGAGGGGCACCACACCTCCAGTAGCTGCATCACGTCTGCTCAACAGGCAGTGAGTTTCTTGAGGGCAGAAATGATCTCTCTTGTTGGATAAATCTGTTGGGCCATTTAATAGGGCTTTAACATTCTTACTGAATCAGAGAGTGAATGAAGAATGACATGTCAACCTCATGATGGTACAAGAACAGTGGCTTTAATATTATTTTAGATGCATGCATCTCTCAGTAGTCTCATAGTGCCTTTAGATGCTGTGCAGTACTTTAGTGCAGATGATGTGTATAGTTACTGAGAAAAAGGACTACTGGAACAAAATACAACAAAATACAGGCTGCATCCAGCATCACTGTGTCTTCAGCTAGCTTAAGCTATGATGGAGCAGCAGAATATAAAGAGTAAAAATATCATATTACAAAATTATATGTTTTAGATCTGAATCAATGTTAAAATGTAGGAATAAGAGGTAGTAATGGAGAAGGGGGAGGTATTAAGGTGGTTTAAAATAATTTCCATGGAGTTCTAGGGATAAAAAGTCTTAACTTCTTGTACTTATTTACCAGTGCCAGTGAATTCTACCTGAAAGAATCTCCCCTGTGCATTACTCTTTTTGTTTTCTCTACTTTAAGAATTTTAATTCATTATTCTGACACAGAGGAAGAAAAGGAGAGAGGAGGAGATGGACTCCCTCTAGTCTCTCTCATTCCATGTTTTTCATTCCTGCCACATAAACCATTTTTTCATGTCTTTCTTCTCCTGTAAAACATCTGATCTCAGTTAGTACTTACAAAAGAAGATGAGGAGACTCATTTTAGTTTCATTTACTTCTCACAACTGAGTAGGTCAGATTTTATAAGGAAGGAACTTATCAGCCACTGCTGGTTGAATCACTTGTCTCTATGGTCTGACCCTTGTGCCAAGGCTTCTGGCACATGGTACATTTTGTGAAATAGCTGTCTCCTGCCTGTGTCTAATAGAGTCAGTCACACCAGGCCACGTGCAGCTTCTCTTTTATTTTAAGTGAGGTCACTTCTTGCCTTTTTAATGACACAGAGTGGAACAGGCAAACTTGCTTACTTTGCAAGGCCCCTTTTCATTCTGTCTGGAGTGAAAGAAATCCCTGTAGCACACAGTGTACTCTTTTGCCATTGTGTGGCTAGCTTGTGCCTCGCACCCACCACAGTGCCTGATCTTGTCCTACTTGGCTCAACCCTGGAATACGTGCGCTTCATTGTGAGCTCTGGCAGGGAGAGACTGTGATACTTTTCCTTTTTACTTCCATTACATTTAGTAGAGTAATAGTTTACACTCAGAAATGTTTGTCAAATTAAATTGATAAGGGAGGAAGACATATGGGTGAGAAACAGGAAAGGCACAGAGAGATAGTGTGTTAGAAGCCGTAGTTTAGCTCTGAGACAAGGCAGCAGAAGGTAAGCCTAGAGATGAAGCGAAAAGTAGACTATGATGAATTTTATTGATCAAAAATGATATAGGAGACTCAAGGCAAAACATAAGAACTGGCCTGGAGGCAGAAATTGAAAACATACTTGTTAAATAACCTGTTAGTGCTGACTACCCCATCCTGCTTTCAGATCTCCAGGAGCTGGAAGCTCAGGGGAGCTCTTGGTCCCAGCACGCACTGTGCAAAAAAGAGCAGCTTCCGGGAGTTGGGATATTTTGTGAAGAAAAGCAAAATGGTGATGTTCCAAAGTAAGAGAAAAGTGAAGGGGTTTTCTGGGCTGTTGCACCATCCTAATTCCTGGCCCCCCTTTCCAGGCAGAGACATCTAACAGGTGTCTTGGCATGGTCTATACAGTGATCTTTTTAATACCTGGAAGGCTAGTGGAAACACTACTAAGCACCAGTGATGAACTTCCCCTCAGTGGATTCTGTGCCTGTAACATTGAGAGCAAGCCTCTTTTTCATTTTCTGTCACCCTCCCCAGTAGCTTTTCTCTGGAGACAAGCTAGGACATCTCATCCATTTCTCGGTGGTGTAGAGGACAACACAGACCTTCTTCATACCTCAAGCTGGTTAGCAGCTGGCACTCCAAAGGGAAATTCGTTATCAGAAGAAAATGTAAACTGGTGTGGAAAATAAAGTCTGACTTTTTGAGGCACATGCAATGACAAGGAAATAGTGATGGAACTGGAATTCTAGAATCTCAGAAAGTTCATGTTGTAGCAGAACAAACTGCAAGATTTTTCCAGGTGAGGCTAATGATCTCATGCATGAGGATTTATGATCAGGACAAAAACTATAATGTGCTATTTGTGGATTGTCTTTCACCCCATATTTAAGCCCTTTTCCATTTCTGTACAAGGAGATGAAAACTGTGCTTACATTAACTGATAACCAGTAAATAACCAGTAGAATTGTGTATGTGCAGGCAGAGAATTATTTTACAGTGACTTTAAACTACATAGCCTTCTAATTAGCATTAGGTATCACTAAATTGTGCCTCACTGATTTTGGTTTGATCGAAAACTATGAAAACAATAGGAAGGATAGCACACCATAGAGAGAAGATGATCTTTATGACATAACCCAATAAGCTAGTGTTAGTGTACCTCTTAATAATGATTAACATTTTAGAGATGACATGGTATCTTACATATACATGTGGATGCATTTTACTAGACCCAGCCTACTATGGCAGAGATTAAAGTGTGCAATAAAGAAAAAAATATGAAAAGTTACTGATAGTTGCCTACTTCTGTTGACATCTTATGTAAGGGGTTTCCTGTAGCCTATGCCATGCACTTAAACAATTATTATGACCCAAACTTTGAGGCATCCCTAATTACATGTATGTGAGGCAACTATTTTAAAGCCTTTTCCAGACCCTGAATTAGTAGTGATATTAGCTACACATTTGATCAGACAGTATTAAAGCAGAAAAAAGCACAGGAAATAGCTCATGCAAGTGAACAAAATCACTAGACCCAAATACTTACAGGTTTCTAAGAATGAAAAGATTGAGTAGAAAAAGCAGATAGATGTTCAGAGCAACAATTGTTTCCTCCCCAAATCTAGAAATTTTACATCATATGTCCACTTGCTGTAGTGGTTGTGAACACCCATTCATTAATATAAAGAATTCTGGGCAACATAATTGATAATGTGTCCTGGGTCATAGGCTCTATAATAATAAATATTAACTGAGATTATTAAACAGTGTCCTAATTTATCAGTTCTTGAATGGAAAAATTAATTAAATCATTGACACCCAAAAATTGATATTTAGGCAATTTTGATTGTGTGAATACCTGTATTTCTAACTCTCCTGCTATGTGAACACTATTAACAGTCTTCAACCACAGTGATGATTGTGCATGAACAAATTTGTGTGTACTTAAAATGTTTTTGTCTCTGGGATTTGTAAGTTCTCTGGAAGCTTTCTTAACATTGATAGCTTGCTATTTGCAAGCTAACTGATAAGGCAGCAACGTCCTATTTTTGAACATAGGAAGATTCTCCCTACTTACCTGTGATATGAATAATAAAGAGCTAAGAATCATTCCATAGCTGCCAGATTGTCCATCCCATTCTGAATTAATTTTTAACACCCCTAAACATGAAAAATCATATTTGTCACAGAAATTTATATAAACTGAACATGTTATTTAAATAAATGCAGTTTATCATAAACATCTACATTACCTGGGATTTTGTTTTGATTTTGAAATGAGAGCTTTTTCAAATATAAGTTTATTAAAAGCTAAACCCTGTTAATAAAAACTACATCAGTTGATAAATGTTAAACAGTAAGGAGTGACTGTCAAAGAAATATGAAATGCTGTAAAAAATGAATGAACAAAACTACTTAAAGTGTTAAGACAAGTTAGTGTACACATAGATGTTCTGACTGGGCATTTGGTATATGATAATGAAAAGAATATAAAGTAGTTTTTGTATGTATTTGTAATCTCAGACAAATAAGCAAAGTCCTAACAAAGCTAGTTATTCCATGGTTCTTTTTCACCTGTGCCATGAAGTTTTGAAACCTATTGAAAATATGACATGATTTATTTATAACTCAGGCTGTATTTGTTGCCATTAACTTTCTTCTAACTTACATGTTACTGGCCACCTGTTGTAATTTGTGAGGCATTTTGCATGTTCTCAAAGAATTTTGTGAACAGAGGTGATTCCTCTGACCCACTTATTTTTCCTTTTAAAATTTATTTTTTTCTAGTTAGGGTACATAACAGAGACAATGCCTTTCCTTCACATTATGCGACTTGAAGGTGACTGTAAGTCCTCAAAGCCCTAGTATCCTGTTATCATTATTGCTTCTTGGGAGGCTTGTTAACCTGTCACAAAAGATTTAAGAAAAACCCAACATTCCTTTTGGAAGACGATGAGCCTTTATCACCCACAATGCAATTAGTGCTAAAAATAGAAAGAATGGCTATGATATGATTATGATTTGGCCAAAATGAGCCGTTATTCAAGTATCAGGAACTAATTCAACAGGCCAGTGATGACCTAGACTGAGCCATCAGTTTGCTGATTGCTGTTTCTTTCTGAGTTTGATGAAATATTCATGCCTTTGCTTGCCTCTCTGCAAGCACTATTGATTTCTTGTATAAACGCTGCTATATTTAGTCTAGACAAATGGAATGTGGATTGCTGCTGAATAAATTGGATGAAAGACTGGGATCTTGCCTGCCGCTTTCTTTCAGTCTTGGGCAATTATTTATAATCAAGAGCAGTTTTTGTAAGTTGAGGGTGATTTTTCACAATTTAGTGATTAGTCTCTGAACAAAGGCAGGCAGTTAGACACAATCATTTCTGTTGGGATAGCAGGGTAAGAAGTCAAATTACCCTTTGAGGTTTACAGTAACTGTTTCAGAGAATTGTGGGATTTTTCTTATTTTTTTTTATTTTTATGGGTTTGATGTTTATAGTTTACTGATAATAGAAGTGCCAACAAGAAGAAGCCTTGGGGTATTTTGAAATTTTACGTTTGTCTTTTTAGGGTTAAATTCTGACTTTTGTTTATTGGGATTTCCATGTAAAACCTGAAGGCTATAGTTTGGCCCATTTAGTGTAAAAATGAAATATATCATTAACAACCATGGCTTTTTGTTGGAATTATGTCAATGCTTTAAGTTAATGCACAGAGTATCTTGTTACTCCAGTGTTCCAGAGTCTGGATGGAAAGTCTAGCATTGGGCATTGCAATAAGAGGTCTTAAAGGGCATCATTCTCATTTGCTTTCAAAATTATCACAATTAACTTCTTTCATTTCACAAATACCAGGTTTCTAAAAGACACTATCAAACTATTTTTGTTAATGAATTAGTTTTCCATTTTCATTTCCATTTCCATTTCACATGAATTACCATCAGTGAAAGTTTCTGATCAGTATATTGAAAAATAACCTGTATTTTTAATACATTTATCTGGATATAGACATACAATGCAAATGACATGTAAAGACATTTAATGCTCTAGTATTTGAAGCCTTAACATAGACAGGTTATGCTTCTGTAACTCTCAGAAAATATTTTTTAAAATCCACATGAAATGTTAATTTTGTAGGACTTGGAATCTCCAAATCTAAGATGTTTACAGTAGTCAGTGTTAGTTGAAGTTTTGAAGAATACAGAAAAGTTGAAGGGGGAGAATCATTTGTATTTCTGTCCAGATTGTATTCCTCTATATATCAACAGTTTTTGCTTTTAAAATTCACAGAATAGTATGATTAAAAAGCTAAGTATAATATGTGCTTAGTTAAGGCTAAGATTTTTACTAAACCCAAATATTGAGAATGAAGCCAGAGATTTTAAGGGACTCAGCAAATGTATATTGACAAAATTAATTATACTTAGGTATTTTAAATTGTTATTGTAGCATAAATGTCACATTTATTACTTTTTCATTTAATGTTAAAATAGCATTTTTAATGTTTTATAAATATTATTTTTAGAGATTGCATATTTTTCTACCAAATGGACGTGACATATTTTACTTAGACATTTCCTTATAATCGGTGGTTTCAATTATAGTACAAATAGTAGTCCAATAAACGACATGACTCTGAACTGTTTTTCTCCAGTAACATAGTCTCTGTAAGATGCATTTCTAGAGTTGTAAAATGTGAATCAGATGGTAGAAATATTTAACACATCTTGATGTGTGTGTGACAAAGTTGACTTTGTGGAAGTTTTATAAAAATTGGCAGTGCCACTTGCAATAAATAATTTGGTCATGTACTTACTCTATATAATGAGCCATTTGCACATAAATATATGTATACATAGGAATTATATATGCAATACTTAATAGTCAGATATCGATGTCTCACTTTATGATTTGAATCTTTCTATTAGTGAGGGTGACTTTCAGTTGCTGATTTATATGCTGATTCATATTGTTACTTTTCTAAATGTTTTGCTGCTTTTTATTTTCTAATATTTAGTAGAAATCATATTCTATTTTATTTTCATATTTGCTCCATATATTTTTGCTAGCCACTCATCATCATTGATGATTCATTTAAATATGTAGAATACTTCCATTTTTATATAACAAAAACACAACAAAGCTTTAACTGAGGGATGTGCTTTGGTCTCTTAGTACATTGAATGAGTGATTTCACTTGAGTGATCTCACTTAAGCCTTTGCTTTCGTCATTACTGGCAGTGTAATTATTTCCATTTCTCAGGGAAGGAACTGAGGCCTAGTGGAGTTAATAACATCCTCAGTGTTGTGCAGATAGAAGAGAATAGAAATTCATATATTAGATCAGAGTTTAAAAACTTGCAACTTGCTTGTCAAAGTTGTCTTACAGATCACAGAACCATTTGGTTTGGTTCCTGGGATGTTTAGATCTTTCAGATAAGTTTTCAGTTAGTAATTTGCTTGTTTCCATCTTTGCTGGGCCTGAATTTTTTACCACATCAGTAATTGTTTAGATCTGAGTAACTGCCATACAATCCAGTTTCCCTTGCAAAATGCCTTTAACTGAATGTGTTTCATTTAATTACAAAAACTTTCCTGATTACTGTACATAGAGGTCATATTCAAAATACTTAAAAACCACTTTGACACAGATACTGGTCAATCAGGGTGGACACCAGCCCTAAATAAATAGTAAATCTAGTTATCTACCCTGTTTGTAAGCTCTCCTACTTAAACCATTCCTTTAGGAAGTGACAGGCTTATCTGCTTGAAGTTGTACTAAACATTTTACATACAGTATCTAATTTAATTTTTTATAAATTTAACTGTAATCTTTCATAGTTATTCTTATCAAGTCTTTCATCCCTCAACAGCTAGATTAAATCCTTACTTTAAGTTTCTTCATCTTCTTCTGCCTTGTTTATTTTAGGAATGAGGTTACTGAGGTACCGTTGATTACTGTTTAAAAACCTGCACTTAAAAGTTGGCTACTTTCCCTCCTTGGTGTTTAGATTTGGCATCATTGTTTTGGTTAGTCACCATCTCCCCCACTTTGGTTTACAGATTTGTATTCTTTCTTGGCTAGGTCTCGTACCCCTGCAAATACTTTACATCGTATGTTTTACTTTTTTTTTTAAAGGTACAATATTACTTCTGACTCTGATTATTTAAAAATATTAATACTTTCACAGATTTAGGTGTAGTAGTTCTGTTGCATATGGCATCTTTCCCTTCACAATGTCCCATTTCTTGGTCACAAGTTGACTTAATTTTTATAAAGGATCCAGTAGAATGTAGAATGAATCCGATGAATGATTTGATACCAATGAATAATTGAACTCATCTCTTCGAAAAGGGGAAATGTAAAGATTTCTGATCAGAGTATGAGTTGCTGAGTGAAAATTAGCATATGACCCGTTTATCAAAACTGATGTACAAAGATTTTTAATTGCTATTGAAAAGAAATTACATATCAGAATCATTGACAAAGATTTGTTGCATAGGTACAATATCTTTTATTTTTTGTTTGCTTTTAGATCTGTGTGCTAATTTCCAATTTTCCATTCCCCATGCTCTTTCTTTGTTCCTGGATTTCCAGTGGATGTGAAGTCAGAGGTTCCTGTGGGCCTGGAGCCCATCTCACCCCTGGACCTAAGAACGGACCTCAGGATGATGATGCCAGTAGTGGACCCTGTTGTCCGTGAGAAGCAGCTACAGCAAGAGTTACTTCTCATCCAGCAGCAGCAACAAATCCAGAAGCAGCTCCTGATAGCAGAGTTTCAGAAACAGCACGAGAACCTGACACGGCAGCACCAGGCTCAGCTTCAGGAGCACATCAAGGTAGCAAATATTTCTTTGTCTGTGACCCTTTTAGTGTGGGCACCTGCACCATGGGATAGGTGTGAGACATACCTCTGGGAGCATTAACAGGAAGTTTCACTGTGATTAAGACATGGATGGTTTGAAGGGAACTGTGATTTTACTAATGGGAACTTTGAGTAAGTACTTGCTAAACACCTACTTTGCTTCTCAAAGAAGCCTCTGCCACTTTTATTCTTTAGCTGTAGAATCTCTAGGTGGGAATAATGCTCTCCATTCACTTAGATTCCCTTCTGTGTGTTTATTAGCCATCTCATATGAACAGAGAAATCCTTCTGTTTTTTATTTATTTGTTGGCTTATAATCTTTGGTCAACAAGTATATGCTCTGAATACATTCTAATCTTCCTTAAAGAATACAAAAATGCGATGATGTATATTTTCAAAATAATAGCATCAAAAGCTGAAGGGAGTTTTATCAGGAGAAACTGATACAAATATTGTTGCAGAGTGTACATAGCAATTTATGGAAATCATTTTGAGTGGTCAAAAGTTGGAGTTGTTTAAATTATTTCAGGAATATATATATATATCTCCCAGCATTTTTAAAACCATGTCCCATTTATTACTAGTTTGTTGTAGATATGTCTGTATGTTTCTTCTTTTGTATCCTCATAGAAAAACATTAGTTTGATTTATAAATTTTTCAACTATTTGAGATATTTAAAATCAAAGATCTTCACATTTGATTAGTTTTTAGTTGATTATGATAGTAAGAAAAAGTAGCATATTTACACTAAAAACTTTTATATCTAATTCCATTACTATAATTTAAATATGTGATAATTTACTATATAAATTATATGTTACATTGTATTTTATTAGACTGTTTTCTAGGTAATTTATTACTTGGATACCAGTACAAGCACACTGATGTGGGGTTAATAAAAATAACTAACCTTTGTTAATATCATATAATTTTGCCACATTAATATTACACTATCCAAGAAGATAAAATTCTGTCTTCTTTTTTATGTTCTCTGTGTTGCAAGATGTTTTCTTAGCGGAGAAGGCCTATACTGTATTAATTTCCCAAAATTGATTTGATCTAAAATATATTTTTATTTTAGTACTGAACTTCACTAAAGGAATTCTATATATACTTGTGTTATTGATCTATAAAATACCTTAAGAAGAGTGAGAATTTTCTTTTCAGTCTTTTATGAAGTCAGTACCTGACAGATATATTTTGAAGTAGACTTTGTTTATAGACATCTTTTTATGCATGCTGAAGTACCTAGTTTAACCTTTGAAACAGTAATAGAAATATTCATGTCTAGAGTTTCTTCCTCAGTCTTCCCAACCCTGTTATAATGGCAATGATACATAAATAAAATTTGTTTACTTTACCATAAGGAGCTATGTAGTTATTTTGCTGTTATATATGAGTCTTATTTTCTTGAATACAGAGCAATACTGCTAAATTAATAGCATTATTAATTTATCTTTGGTGTCTTTTATAGTTATAAGATTAATAATGCAATTTTTAAAGAAATTAATTTATTTGATTTCATTCAAAAGCTAATTGTAGCAAGTAGATAACTTTCTATGACATGAACAAAATGATTTAGTGAATTTATTGACATTTGGAAAATGTTAGAAAAGAGACTCTGAGGAGAATAAGGAATATTAAATAATAAAAAAGAAAATTTTAGCTTTTAAACTGATTTTTCCAAAGTAATAAATTGTTTTCTCAGAAGTCAAAGTCATATTTTAAATTTCCCTTTAAGATTCAGAAGCAGTTTACCCTTTTAACTGCTTAATTTTGTGTTACTTTTTTTAGGAGTAAAGCTAAAAGTTGATGCCTTTAACATTTGATTAGATTTTCTATGAAGAAGACAGGGTGTGATGACTTAACTGTATTAGTTTTTTGGACCTCTGGTTTCTTTAGCAATCAACATCTGTTGAATTAGATGTTATGTCATTTTTCCACATAGTGAACCAAGGAAGAGAGAATAATGTAACTTTCCAAAGTTGCAGAGCCAGTAAGTAGTTGCTCCAGAAATTATAGTCTTGCCTTGTCTTTCTCCAAAGTTCCTAAATCACTCTGCCTCACTTACAGTCCAGAACAACTGCAAATAAAGGGGTGAAGTTTTATTTCTTTCTCCTTTTCTCCTCTATACTTCATCCCTGAAATGTTTTTAAGAATAGTAACTATGGTAATTAAATCATATGCTCTTCTAGATTTCTAAGAGAGATCAAAATTGGATTGCATTGAGTCTTTGAGTGAAGAACTGATTCTGTACAGAATTCATACTGAACCAGAATTTAAACAGTTATGTATTCTTAAGCAACATCTGAAAACTTCCATTAAGGGACTGATATATCAGCCAAAATGCCAAAGATTTTAAAATGAGGAGTACCCAGAAGTGCTTCTGACCATATCCTGTGGGAGTGGCAAGGCTGTCATGCTTGACCACAGAGGTGCCTTCCTCTTGGCCCAGAGTGACCCTGATGCCATTCCTTTTAGCTTTTTATTTTTATTTCTGTTACTTTTTGGTATAAAACTCAGAATTGTAGGTACCTATCTAAAATAAAGTAGCAAAGTATGCTTTCAAAATGAGTATGGTTCACACACACGCAAACTAAATTTTACATGCATTAGGAATATGTGATGGGAGGGAAAGTATTCTTTTTCATACCTATGAGGAACCAAGGCTCCAGTGACTTGTTGAAATCCCCTGTCTAGTAATGTCAGAGGCTAAGTAGAACTCAAAGTTATTCCTCACTGGGCACATTTATGATACTCTGTAGATATATATTTCACACTTTGGAAGGTAACTGACAGCTCAAGATAGCTACTAAAAGTGTTTCATATTCATGTTATTCATCTTTTAGAAGAGGATTAAAGGAATTCAGAAACCTAAATAATTGTGCATTAGCGTGTAGTTTTATGCAAGTGATTTCATTTTGACCATTGTCTCTAATCTTAACGTTTTCATGTATTAGATGAAAGATTGAAGACGCCTGCTATTTGAAATGAAAAAAGAACTTAAGGTGTAGCTTGCCTAAGTCTATTGAAAATTTTCTCTAAGATTTTGATATTTTAAACCCTCATTCTATTTCAAGTAGACTTACCCCAGATTAACTCATATCTCATCATTCTGTTCACCTTGATAATTTTCACACCATTTCTCAGAGAGAATCTCAGTTTTTTATTTATAATGTGAGAGACTTCATAAAATAGACTCCTGGGCAGTACTTGCCTTACCCTGTTCATATTTTGTATGTATTAAGTAAAGTTGCTAAGAGAATTAGAAGTTTAATCAACAGAAACTATAAGATCTGATTAGATTTATTAATTATTTTTGCTAGTATGTCACAAGAAACATAGTTTCCTAGAAATGAGCTTGTTGATGATGCTGAGACCATCTTGACATGAGTTGCTTGTGTTCAGATTTCAATAATTTTTTTTAAAAAAGAGTGGGTAAGAATTATAAATTAATATAAACAAGTTTCAAGAGCTCCTAACAGTTCAATTTTGGTCAGTCAGTGATAACTATGAAGCTTAAAGAAATTGCACACTCTCATGTCTTTCTCTTCTCGCAAGTTGCAACAGGAACTTCTAGCCATAAAACAGCAACAAGAACTCCTAGAAAAGGAGCAGAAACTGGAGCAGCAGAGGCAAGAACAGGAAGTAGAGAGGCATCGCAGAGAACAGCAGCTCCCTCCTCTCAGAGGCAAAGATAGAGGACGAGAAAGTAAGAGGCACCAGGGTAAAGATGGACTCTCTTCCCTCATGTTTAGCTGATCATTATTCAGAAAAAAGCCCGAGAATGAGTGGAATTAAAGTTGTCAAAAACTGTGTTTCATTAAAAAAAAAAAAAAAAAAGACTCCAGTGTAATGATCTTGCATTTGTGTATCAGTTCTCTTTATTCAATCTGGAAGCATCCAAAGAAGTAAACACAGTATTGACACAGATTTGATTTTCTGGTCATTTGGATTTAAAAGATAATGTCATACAAAGGCAATATATTGTGAACTATCTTGTTTAATAATAAAATTATCCCTAAATTTCCTTACTATGCTTTTCTTACTCCTGCACAGTAAACTACTCTGTAAGTCATGCCTTGCCTCCATTTAGTTCCTGCATACTCAGACTTTGGGAAGATTTAAGACAGAACACTTGTAAAAGAACCATCCACAAGAGGGAGACAGATCCAAATAATTCTACTGTATTAAGCCAGTTCAAACTCAGGTCGCAGCAGTTTAAAATTTGATGACTTGAACTGAAATTGTCAGCAATATTTATTTATGTAATGCTCAAAGGGGTGCTTTAAAATGTTACTTTTTTTTAATCTAGAAACTCAGAAAGAACATTTTAATATATTTAAGAGATGTAATTTAGAACTCCAATATTCCTGATTTTTAAAAACATACAATATTTTGTTCCCTTGCAGTATTTTTTAAACTTGAAATGAAACTAATAATCTGGGAATCCCCTTTCTGAAAAAGCAATTAAACAACTCACTGAAGGTCTTTTGAAAATTGGCAGTTGAAGTAATAGTTGCGGAGCATCACAATGCCATTTTCTAAAGCCTATTTAGATTCTGCTTTCTTTTCTTAATAGGAAAACTTCCTGTGCTGTGACCAGTGATGTAACAAGTTACTTACCTGTTAAATATTCTAGAGGTGGGAAAGCATACAACTCACAATCAACATCTGTTTCTCTCTCTCTTTCTCTCTCTCTCTCTTTCTGTGTGTGTGTGTGTGTGTGTGTGTGTGTGTGTGTGTGTGTTTCAGGGGCAGTGGCAAGTACTGAAGTAAAGCAGAAGCTTCAAGAATTCCTGTTGAGTAAATCAGCAACGAAAGACACTCCGACTAATGGAAAAAATCATTCCGTGAGCCGCCATCCCAAGCTCTGGTACACGTATGTTCAGTGTTTGGCTGTTTTTATTCTCAAGGTTAAAGAGCGCATGTTCTATATTTAGCCATCTTGGGTGCAGATCCCAAGACTGCTGTTTCTTAACTCTGTGGCCATGGCCAAGTTCCTTGAGTTCTCTGAGCATTTGTTTCCTTCTCCATAAAAAGAGGATAGTTACCATACCTGGAGGGTTGTTGGGAGGCCCTATAAAATAATGTCGCATGGAATTGAAAAGGGCTCAGTGATTCATGGGCTCTACCACTGAGCTGCATCCCCAGCCCAGAGTGTGTCCTCTTGAGGACAAGGAAGTCTGTATGTTCATTGTTGAATGAGTAACAGATAGATGGGTTAGAACACAGACATTAATTTGTATTTTGCATTTTTCTATTCCCAAATGGTACATGTGATATCTATACATAATGCTTGGAAGATTGTGATTTGATTTACTTGGCTTGATGTAAAATGGAAGTCACAGTTATTTTTAGAAATTCAAATGATTTTAATTGAACTAAATAATTAAAAGGAGGAGGAAAGGAATTTAGAATAAAGAGAGGAAGGGAAAAGAAGGGGGTAGCTAAAATACACAAATCAAAGTCTTCAGGGACTAGTTTACCCCTGCACACTACACTTTAGTTCTTTCTACCCAGTAAAATAGTAGTTTGGCTTCTAACATATTGGCTGACAACATGATACACTGTGATATTACTGTGTTTATGGGATCTTGTCTTACCCAGTCCAGTAGAGAGATAGTATGTGGTACATAATTTGTATTTCTATAAAATATGAATGCTCTGGCATTTTTAAAAGCCAGAGCAAAAAACTGGTAGGCAAATCATATTTGGATAATAAGTTAATAGATAATGATTCTGTTTCTCTCATAAATGTGATCTCTGAATGACTAGAGGATTTTCCATGAGTATGTTTTTTAATTCTCACGTCATCCAGGAAAGAAATAAACACTTCATTATTACATGGAAACTGGAAGCATCCAGGTTTTTAAATATAGTTACTGCATTCATTTTCTGCCTTAACAAAAAAGGTAGTAGACGGACTCTAGAATGTTTTGTATAGTTTTACAATCCAACTTCTGTCATATATGTTTTTTAACTTGAGAAACCAACTTCCGAAGATTTTCAGATGTTTAATCAGCCTTACAAATACTTTAAAATAATTTTCGTACTTAAAATTGCATTCAAACTTTATAATTAATTCGTAATTCTTTCCAAAGGAAAGCTGTGCTTATGACCATCATTTTAAATATATATATTTTTAATGAAGAACTACTAAATGCAAGTAATTTATCAGTTAAAAATTCTTCAGCTGTTTTCTTGAGTGTATTAGTGATGACTCACATGTTATTTATTGATCCTTTCTTATTTATATGGAACTGAACTTTAGATAATCAGAAATCATTAATTTATGGATCTCAATTTTATTCTGTTTTTGTTAGTTACAAGTAGATGAGATTCTCATTTATTCTTAACAATTACTTGAGCAAATAATAATAGAATAATTATTGTCCTGGTAATCGCATTGTACATGGCCTTCACTACTTTTAATATTTGTACATATTTGTATTATTGGCAGTCTGTGTTTTTGCTTCAGTAGCACAATTGTGTCTTTTTCAATATAAAAAGACACCTAGAAAAGAGAAAAAAGTTAAAATTAGTTTCATATTGAAGAAGAGTGTCATCTATAGTCCACATCTTTGGAACTGCTACAGAAATCATGACACCTGAGACTTTTGGTGTCTTTTCAGTAAACGAGCTGCCCACATGTACACGAGCTGCCTAGAAATTTTTCAAAATGAAGCCTGAATTTATCTTTCCTTTCATCTTGGTTGTTCTACATTGTTGTCTATAAAGGATCCAAGGGATGACTTTTCACTAATGTGGTTCTTGTGTAAACATTCCCAATATTCTCCAACCATCAGAAGGTCAGGATCTTGGGAAATTCTCACTTTTAGTGACCTTTTCTATGGGACTATCAGACAAAAAACATGATAGTCATTCTTAGGAATCCTATATCATCCTCCAGCATACCATCGCATGAACTCAGTTACATGAGGCTGTGGTTTGTATGCACTAAGGAGAAAGAACATAAACACAGCTGAGGCACGTGTACAGCATGTGCAACTGATTATTACTGACCAACATGCTGTAAAAACTCCAGCATGAGTGAAAATTCTTTGTTTTTTGTAGGGCTGCCCACCACACATCATTGGATCAAAGCTCTCCACCCCTTAGTGGAACATCTCCATCCTACAAATACACATTACCAGGAACCCAAGATGCCAAGGATGATTTCCCTCTTCGAAAAACTGGTAAGCTGTTTTAACAAGAACCCAAGTTGCTCTTCTATAATATACCTACTCATAGTACTATTATTCCCACTCCAGGGGAAAGAAAGTCAAAGAATATAAGTTATAGATGTTGGACGCACCCTTCCCTCATCCCAGCATAAGCAATCACGTGCACATATACACATGCGCACCCAAGCATACTCCTTGCTTATCTCTTAATCATTTGGTTCATTGCATAATCAAACTGCTTTTTTAATAATTTACTTCATTTGATTTTTAGGCAAATTATTTTCCTATTAGCAATAATGGGTAGAATAAAGGAAGATATAAACTTGATTCTCAGAAAATGTAACTATTTTCCTTTAGTAAGGACCTCTAGTTTTTTCCATTAGCTGTTGCTCTTTTTGGTTTCAACCACTGACTACAAAAGTACAGATAATGAGCTTTTTCTTGCTTGAAAAATATTTTTTCAATCTTAAATTTTAGTTGGTTGTATAGTGAAAATGGGAAGGGCCAAGGCTTAGTCCTGAGTGAGTTGCCGAATGCCTCTTGGATTACAGAACTCCATATCTTCATTACTGAGAATAAAGATACAGCCTAATGATTCCATGAATAAGGTGTGATCTAAGCTACAGTGAGTGTTTACTTAAAAAAATAAACAGAAAATATCACATTGTCACTAATCCTCTTCAAAATACTCCTCCTTACTTCACATCCTATTGTTTTTGCTACTTTCTGAAGCAGTTTTGGAAATCCTCTTTCATGAATGTCTTCAATTGTACTACTTTGGTTGCTTCAGTGTCCTTAATGGATTCAAACCGTTTACTTTTGATGGTCGTTTTGACTTTGAGGAAGAGCCAGATGTGACTGGGGGCTCAATTTGTTGAATTAGGTAGATGAGAACATCCTGTTGTTTTGTGAGCTGAACTCTCCATTGGGGGGTACTCTGCAGCAACATTCACCACATTTTATCACACTTCATAAAGACAGTCAAGAAAGACTGCTTCAACTGCTTTAGAAGCTGACAAGAACAACAGGATATGTACATTTGAAGTAAGAAGATGTTTAGGGGGTTAACTAAAAATATTTTTTACCATAATTGTTTGTGTTAAACATTCACTGTATATTTTGATTATACTTCATAGTCATGTTACAATCTATTTAGGGAAATAAGCACAATAAAGCTTTTTGTTGGGAATTTAGTAAACAGTCTGGTAACTCTAAGGTACGTATAGTTTTTCTCATTTTTTTGAGTTCTCTGATATTTGTACATTTAATGTGTTACATGCTCTTAGCTTTAATAAACATTTTTAAGCATTAACTAGATATTTGTACTCACAAGTAGCATTTGGGTATGCAAAGTCCTACATTGTTTGCCAAATATAGTTCTTTAGAGATAATTCTTAATTTAAATTTTTTATACCTACCATTGGTTTGAAAAAGTATTCATAGAAGACAGTGTAGTTCATCAAATTTTACTTAGGTCCACTTGAAGAAGAATAGATATCTGTAATTTGTATGTAAAATCAAAAATTTGATAATTATTTCAAATTATCTTCATTTTCTAACCAATTTTGAATAATTAAAATGGATATCGATTATAAAAACACATTGAAGCTAGGTTCTGGCATGTAATTTAACTGTAATATGATGAAGATTTAAAAATAAAATCAGTCATGAATTAGAATTTATAACCTACTGTGCAAGGTATTGGGAAAAGATAATTAGATATCACAAAGCAGTTTGTGCCTTTTTGTTTTTATAGCCTAAAGATTTTTGTATTTATAAAATGATATGTGTAGTTAAATACTTTAATAGAAGCTTATACAAAGGCAAAAATGATTGAGTTTCATGCATGGCATCAGAATTTCACACTATTATATTCAAATCATGTTGCTTTTCTTATAAATTAACTTCCCTTGGGTAAAAGGAAGAAAGCCAAGAGTGAGCCTCAATCTATTTCTAAAACATGAGTATAGTTTATGAAAATTGATCCATAAAGGACATGAGATTTAGAATGTGGGTGCTTTGATATAAGCCTTGACATTTAGATGTACCAGTGGCATGTATAAGAGCTATTGAGAGAGATTATGTGAATATTGCCCTAGGTCTCAGGGCAGTGACTGGCATTCCAGGGCCCAAGGAGCCCCTCCAAGGAAAGAAAATGCAGAATCCTCTATGGCAGAAGGTTACTGATGAGTGATAGTTACTTTCACAGAGGAAGGCTTCTATCCTGCTGAGCACACAGCCTCGAATATATTCTTAACACTGGGAGATTGAAATCTCACTGCAGAGCTGCTACTCTGTTTAAGTAGTGACATTTGGGACCAGTAAGCATCCAGAAGGAAAATCTGATCTTTTTTAAAACTTAGGTATAAATACAAAAACTCATACTTTGTATCCTACTGTTACCATGAGAACAGCTTAGGTTTTTCCTCCGTGAAGAATGAATAACAAGTTGTTAATTTATTCTCACTGAAATTCTCAATCTACAACCAAATTTAAAGAGAAATCCTGCCCAGGGTATATGTTATACACCTTTATTCAACTTTATGCAAATACACAAGACATTTGCTGTGCATGTTTATGCAATGTAAGACTAAAAATTCCTGATCTTTTTCAGTGATATATTTTCTATATTTGCCCAGTATTTCAAGTTTCTTCCTTTTGTATTGAATATCTGATATTTATGAAGTGGCAGACCGTTGATATGTAGAATGAAACATTTTTAAGCATTGTAGCAATAAAGCTCTTGAATAGCCGCTAATACTTTAATATCTCTATAGGGATTTCAAATTATTCCTAATTCAATTCCCATTGTCTAAGAAAGTATGATATAATTAAATCCAGATGTTTTTTTTACATACTATATAAAATACTTAGAGATAACCTTCACTAATTGCAAATAGGCAAAACTCTTCCAGCTCTTAGAAATGTGATCCATTTGGTATATTGCCAGTTCTGTTGTGAGATAATTGAGACATATATTTGCACTCACTAGAAGAGTGTTGAAATATTTTCAAATAACGTGTTTTACTTCAGCATTTGTTGTATTTCAGTGACTTCAAAGTCATAACAAAAAAGCAAACAATGAAATCTTACCATAATAAAATGTGGGTGGTGATTGGAGAAACTGGATTAACAGTATTTTTGTATAAAACCACATCATGTTCAAATGAATCTAGAGTAGCAACATACATCATGTAGCAAAAATACCAGGTTATCTATTGTAAAGTCATACTTTGCTGATGGTGCTAGATTATGAATTTTACTGCACTCAGCTTTAGACTTAAAAGGTATTGCTAAATGAGTGGATTCTATCTTCAGTTTATACTGCTTTTAATTTTACATCAACTTCAGTGCTGAGTTATTTATATGACCTGATTTAAGGCTATGAAACTGGAACCAGGGCAAGAAATTCCTAATGACCTTAAGTTGATTAAGGTAGCCCTGGGGTGTCCCCTAAGCAGTAAGCAAAATTTGGAACCTCTCTTGACCTTTAAACAGAAGCCCCCAAGAGTGACAGCCAAGGAACAGTGAACTACAGAAGTCTCTTTTGCCAGCGGAAATCTGACCTTTGTCATGCAAAATGGCCCTTTACTTCCTTCCCCTTAGGAGAATCATCCCTCATCCAAAACTCTGGATATTTGAGAAATATCAGAATAATACTAATAGTTTGCTCTAATCATGCCCGTTTCTAGTTCATTTTAAATGTAGAGGTTAAGCTACTTTCACAACAATCAAAGGCTTTACATAATTGTATTTGAAGTTGAGAATAACATATTGTTTTTAATTTTTGTATTTTTTACAGTAATTCTTCCTGCTAGAATTATGCTCTGTGATTCCTTTTGTTCTATAACAGAAGGATGTGTTGATAAATTTTGAATAGTTTAATGAACTTGATGCTTTGGCCCCAAAGTAATGTTATAGCTGTAGGAGGTAACTTTTCTCCTCTTATAGTATACTGGTACTATACTAGACTGGTAATAAATTATAAAGTAGGGAATTATAATATGCTAGACTGGTAATAAATTATAAAGTAGGGAAAGAAAGCTTCTGGGTCCATGCAGTTTTAAAACAGTATGTATTTCTCACAAAGATACTACTGCATATGCAGTGACTTTGAACTGACCTTCAAAACCATTTAATTTGGATTTTGTTCCAGTGAGTACGTGCATGTTTCATAAAATATTATGTTAAAAAATATGTAGAGGTTTTATATACCGTTATGTTGTTGAGGTCTTACCCAGTGAACTTTGCCTTTCTTTGAATCTAACAGTCTTTCCATTTAATACTTCTGAACAAAACGAGCTGGCCCGGTAGATTAACCTCTTAAAGTGCACAAACCATATAAAGCTTGGCTTGGGCTAATAATACTGTTCCAGCCCTACTGAAATATTCATTTTAATGGTCAGCAACACAAGACTAAGACTCAAAGATGGAAGGGGTCCAAGCATAAGTTAAGGTTTTGGAAGGCCAATGGCATTTTCCACTGAGTAAATTGGAAAGGAGGCAAAGATGAGATATATAGCTTTATAAATCTCCCTTCAGTATAGCAATCAGCAGTTATGTTGTGGTACCTTGGTGACCCATTCAAGTTATTGTAATTCAAAATGAATACAAGGAGATTTTTTTAAATGCCTTAAAATCTATTTTATTCTTTGTCCTATCTCCCTCTCTTGTCTCTCTCTCTCTCTCTCTCTCTCTCTCTCTCTCCCTCCCTCCCTCCCTCCCTCCCTCCCTCCCTTTCTCCTTTTTTGTCTTCCTCCTCCTAGCTGGTGTACATTCTTTTTTTTCTCCTGGTACACATTTTATATGCACATGAGTGTACATAGTTCTACAAAGGTGTTCCATGGTAGCATTTATGCATATGAAACATTTCCTCAAAATTGTATCCCAGGTTACAAACACTGGAACATTTTCATATATTTTGGTGCTCTTAGCTTTGTTGTTGTGTTGAATCTTGCTTAATTTATACTAGTTCTCTGGGTATTGAGAACAGCATGGTACTGTGATGCAGGCCACTTTGAAACCTGGTACTGCAAATTTAGCTAATGTAACTTCTCTAGGCTGTGATTCCTTCACCCATAAAATAGGGATAATGCTGGTTCTTGATTCATACAGTATGTGATATGCGCACAGCCCTTAGAATTATGCCTAAGATATAGGGAGAGCTTGATCTGGACTTTATGTTGTTTTATTTAGTTTCATTAGGTCAAAACTAAATCTCATTTTGTTGTTGAATATCTTTTTAAAGTCTTATATTTCTGTTTTCCTTGATAAAACAAGTAAACTGAGGACAAAGTGCCAAGCATTTTCAAGTACAGTAATGTGTGACTTTTGAAGCTAACATCACAATGGGAATAAAGATTTTTTAATTTTGTACATTTTCTGGTATTTCAGAACCCAGAATGTTGTCCAAAAGTAACAGAAGGCTTGTTTCATTTCTTTACCATATGAGGAGCTCTAATTGATGTTCTGTGCTTACTAGGACCAAACTGAGTATTAATTTCTGCTTGACTTCTTTGTTAAATTCATCTTTACTTTGTAGAAGTGTTTTAGATTTACAGAAAGCTTGAGCACAGTACTCAGATTGACACCTTCCCACATTATCAATACATTTTGATATGAACCATTTAAGTAAATTATTATTCATATTATCCATAATTTACATTGAGGGTTACCTTGTGCTGTAAAGTTTAATGGTTTTAACAAATGCATGATGTCATCTCATATATCCATCATATAACACATAATGATGTCTTTACCTTAAACATTCCCTGGATTTAATCTGTTCATCCCTACCACATTCCACACCTGATAATCAGTGATTTTGTGTGTGTGTTGTTTGTTGTCTGTATAGTTTTGTGCCCTACAGAATGTCGTATACTTAAAATCATACTGTATGTGGCTTTTTCAAAGTGGTTTCTCTTACTGAAAAATACACTTTTAAGATTCTTCCATGTCTAGCCGCCTGTACTGTCACATACCTGTAATCCTAGCACTGAGGGATGTTGAGGTAGGAAGACCATAAGTTTAAGTCTAGCCTGGACATTTTAGTGACTTAGAGAGACACTGTCTCAAAATCAAGAATGAAAAAGGAGTTAGAGATTTGTACTTGAGATCCATCCTCAGAACCCTCCCCTGAAGAAATAAAAATCCTTCATGTTTTTTTGTGGCTTGAATCTCATTTTAATAGTATCACTGAATAATAGTAATTGTATTGATGAATACATAAACAGTTTGTTTATCTGTGTACCTATTGAAAGACATTTTAGTTTCTTTGATTATGAATAAAGCTGCTATACATATTTTTGTGCAGGATTTTTTTGTAGGCATGTTTTCATCCCATTTGGGGAAATACTTAGGACCGCTTTGGCTGGCTCTTACGGTGTGACTGTGTTTAGCTTTGTAAGAAACTGCCTATCTTGTCAGCTTCAGTATTTTACAAACATTTTCCCCTAGTCTGTGGTTCTCTTGATCCTCTTGTCAGTGTTGTTTCACAGCACAACAGATTCTAATTTTAATAAATCTAACATTTATCAGTATTTTCTTTTATAGATTCTGTTTTTAAGCTTGATATCCAAAACTAACTGTCACACCCAAGGTCATAGATTTTTGTCTGTCTTGTATTGTCTGAAACACTTTTACAGCTCTGTGCAATATACTTAGAGCTATAATCCATTTTAGTTTTACAGAGAGGTGTAAGGTCTTTGTTTACATTCATTATTTTTGATATGAACATTTAATTTTGCCAGGAGCATTTGTCAAAAAGTTTGTCATCTGTTTTTCAATTAGTTGCCTTGGTTCCATTGTCAAAGATCAGTTTATTAATAGCTTCTATTCTGATCCATTGTTTGTCTATTTTGTTTTTTCGTTTTGTTTTTTAATGCCTGTCACATGGTGCACATTACTACAGTTTTATAGTGATTCTTAAAGTTGGGTAATGTCACTTTCCCAGTTCTTCTTCACTGTTATGTTGGTCAATCTGTCTTTTGCCTTTCTGTATAAATATTAGGATCTGTGTTGTTGACATCCACCAAATAACTTACTTAGATTTTGACTGGCATTGTGTTGAAACTGTAGATCAAGTTGGGGAGAATTTTCATCTGAGCAGTATTAAATTTTATCCATGAACACAAATAACTTTCTCTTTTGAACTTTGGTTTCTTTCCTCGAAGTTTTGTAGATTTCCTCTTAGAGATCCTACATATAATTTGTTAGATTTGCACTTAATTATTTCACTTTTGTGATATAAATGTAGTCATAGAAATAGAAATAATGTATAATTATGAATCAAATAAATATATTGTATCTTGCATTTCAAATTACAGTGGTTTGTTACTAGTATACTAGTAGGCAGTTGACATTTTTTAGTAACCTGCTATTGTGCATGGAGTGTAGCTGGGCATTAGACCCTTCGCTTCAGTTCTCAGCACCAAAAAACAAAACAAAACAATAGAATCTTATGTATTGTATAATTGCCAAAATAGCTTAATAATTTCAGGAGTTTTGTTGATGTTGTGAGATTTTCTCCAAAGGCAGTTAAGCATACTATTTGTAAACAAAATTATTTATTTTCAACCTGTATACCTGCTGTTTCCTTTTCATGCTTATTGTATTAGTTAGGACATTCAGGCTGATAGCAATTAGGAAAAATAAGATGGACATGATCTTATTGGTAACAGTCTTGTTACCAATACTGGCAGAAATGCATCTTATTTTTTCTCACTAAATAAATATGGCATTAGCTGTGGGCTTTATACTTGCGTTTTTTATCAGTTTGAAGACTTTTCTCTATTTCTACTTTTTCCAAGAGTTATGAATTAAATACTATCAAATGTGTTTCTATAGTAATTGAATTGTTATGATTTTTGTTTTGTGTCTGTTTGATAAGATGACTACATGAACCAGTTTGCAAATGGTGAACCAGCCCCTTATGTTTATTACAAATCTCATTTGTTTGTGTGCTTAATTCTTTTTGTACATTGTTACATTTCATTGATAACTTTTGGTAGATTTTTGAATCTTCATAAGAATGTTCATGAAAGATATGAACACATGGTAATCTATTCCTAAGTGTACCTATTGGTAATCTATTCCTAAATGTACTTATTTTTTATCATATAATAATGCTAGCCTCATAAAATTACTTAGGAAATATTCCTTTTTTGTCTTTTCTGGGAGAGATTATGCCACACTTTTTATAATGTTTATCAAAATTCACTAGTGAAGCCATCTAGAAATATATATTCAGATTATTTACCTCTCCTTTGCATGTCCTAGTAAATTGTGTTTTTTATATGAAGGGTAAATTTCATGTAGATTTTTAAACTTGTGAACAAGCAGTTATTCATAGTATTGTTTTATTATCCTTTTAAAATTCATGATTTCTATTTGATCAGTTAATAAAAAAAATAACGTGGGTATGTTGGTGAACACTTATAATACTAACACTTTCGGGGACTGATGCAGAACAATAACAAGTTCAAGCCTGGCCTGGACAACTTAGTGAAACCCTGTTTTAAACAAAATATAAAAGGATTAGTGATATAGTCCAGGGTAAAGGTCCTGGGTTCATTGCCAATACTGCCAAAGTATAAAATAAATAAATAAATAAAGTAAAATAAAATAAAAATCTTACCTTCATCCTTTCTTTCCTTAACATAGATCAGAGTTTCTGACCTATACTCTTTTCATGACTACTGATAAACTTTAACATTTGGGATGTTTTGTTTTGGTTTTGTTTTGCAATACAGGTCTACTGTCAATAAATTCCTTCAGTTTTTGCTTAAGAAAATCTTTAGTATTTTTCCTTCATATCTAAGGGGTAATTTTACTCTTACATATTTTAAAATTGGTATTCTTTTTTGCATGTAACACTTTGCATGCTTCATTAAACTCTTCTTGAATACATGATTTCTTAGAAAAAAACTGATATAATTCTTATCCTTGCTGTTCTATAGAAAAAGTGCCCCCTTGTTTTTAAAGTCTCACTCTGGTTGTCCATAGTTTGAACATGATCTGCCTGTGTGTTGTTATATTTGTTCTCTTTTATGTTCACCAAGATTCCTTCATCTGTTGATGGATATTTGTCATTAACTTTGATAATTCTCAGGCACGATTACTTTAGATCTTCTATTCTCTTTCCTGCAATTTTAATATCCCTATTAGATTTAAGTTATACATTTTTTAACACCACAAGATTCTTGGATTTTGAGGTAATCTGTTCCATTTTTTAAATTCTTTTCCTTCCTTTTTTTCCTTTCGTTTTGGAAGTATGTTGACATGTTTCAAGGTCATTGATTCTCTGCTCAGCAGTGTCTAGTCTGCATATTGGTCCATCAGTAACATTCATTTCTCTTATTGTGCTTTTCAGGTCTAACATTTCTTTTTATATTTTTATAGAGTTTCTATTTTTCTGTCTGTTCATTACCTGTACATTACCTGTCTGTTCCAGCATGCTGTCATTTTTTTTTTTCTTTAGAAGCTTTAATGTATTACTCAGAGTTACTTTGAGTATAACAATACCAGTGTCATATCTGGGTCTAGGCTTACATTTGCTTTGGTTTTTTTTTTTTTTTTTTTTTTTTTTTTTTTTTTTTTTTTTTTTTTTTTTTTTTTTTTTTTTTTTTTTTTTTTTTTTTTTTTTTTTTTTTTTTTTTTGTTTTTTGTTTTCTTTTTTTTTGTTTTTTTTTTTTTTTTTTTTTTTTTGCCTTTTACTGCTTTGTAATTTTGTTGACAGCTGGACTGATGTGTTGGAAAATGGAAATGGTGCAGTGATTCCTTTGCTGTGAGGTTTTATGTTAATCTGGCTCTGTTTAATATTTGCTGTAGCTGTAGATGCCAGAGACTTTGGTTTCCATGTTTGTTTGTTTGTTTCTCTTCCCCTATTGTCTTGGTGTTTCCAAAAGAATTCTTTCTTCCTTCTTCCACAGAGTGTGTCTTGTATCTCCCTCATTTCTAATCCACCCTTCTTGTACCTGAGGAATTGGAACCCTGATGATTTGGTAGTAAGGTGCTGGGCAAGAGAAATGCTTTGTAATCTTACATTTTTTGTAGACTTCATTCCATGTTCTGTGACTATAGGAAAATTTCTTTGCCTGCCTCTTTCCTTTTCTTCAGTGAGAAATGAAGGCTATATGGGGTGGAATTAACTAATTGCCCTTTTGCTGTACTCAGAAAGGTTGTATAAAACATTTTCCTTTGGAGGGCATACTTTGGTTATGAAAAAATGATCTGGGTACATATATTAGTCAGCTTTCTCTTTGGTAAAACACAATACCCAACCTCCACAGTTTAAAGGAGGAAACATTTAATTTGCTCGTGTTTTAGTCCATGAATGGCTTCCCCCAGGTCTTATGGGAACGGTGTGTGGTGGAGCAAAGCTGCCAGGAAGCAGAGCAGGGGAGCAGTGATACAGAGCATAGATAAGGAACCATATATAGTACCCAAAGAATTTGTACCCATGCTGATTCTAATGACTTTTTCTCTCAATATGCTTATGTAAACTATGAGTATCTATATTTTGCTGTTCCTTCAGATCTTAGGGTGTTGGTTTGCCCTGAGACCTGAATTCTTTAATATAACTAGGAAAATTATTTTCAGTGTTAGTTTGCTCATCTTTCTAGCTATTAGGATGGGGATAAATATTTTCAAAGCAGATGTGATACTGCCCTCTGGTAATGCCCGCCCTCTGGAAGAATGAGGCAGATGGATAGCAAGTTCCAGCCCAACCTGAGCAGCTTGCAATTTAGTGAGACCCTGAGACAAAATAAATAAAGCAAAATAAGACAAGATAAGATAAGATAAAAAAGTAGAATAAAATAAAATAAAATATTAGGCAGAAGGTATACCTCAGTATAAAAGCCCTGGGTTCTATATCCAGTACTGAAAAAAAAATTTGTTGTTTTTCAGGCTTTTTACATGTTAAGAGTGAAACCAAATCTTGTTATTCACTTTTAAATCTGTACGGCATCAAAAAAAATTTTTTTAAGAGCCTAATTTTCAGTTTTTTCAGGTGAGAGAGTCACTTTAAGCAATAGTATTTTTATGGATTGACAATTATAGATCATTTTTAGAGATTAACATCAGCAGGTGACTCCTGCTGAGCTTGTCATGATCCTGTTTTGAAGGAAATGACGTATTTTATGCTAAACGCTTTTACCTAGTGTTTTAGTCTTTTTTTTATTCTGTGCCCCATTAATGTGCCATATTATTCTTTCCTTCTTAATGGCAATCAACAATTGACTGAATTTCATTAAATATAAGATTCATAAAATATTGGGTTGGAAAAAAGTATAAACTATGCTGTAAGTAAGACTTGGGAATTATAAGAACTTTTTTTCCTATATTGAACTTATTTTTTCTGATAATTCAAACCACGAGATTTGATAAGCTAAGAAAACCAAACAATAGTTAATCCTCCCCAAATTAGAACTATCAGCTTATTAAATAAGATTGAATCTTTTACTAGGTCATTTACTTTTGAAGGAAGGCTTTTTGATGAATTTAACCATTTACATTATGAAAAGTTAGCAGTTTAAAATACTGTGTATTATTTATAAAATGCTCATTTTAAAAACAATCACATCTAAAATTTGAATGGACCTAATCAGTATTTACAGTTTAAGGAGAAATATTTTTAAGGTAGACAAGATTATTATGCATGTCATAATTGATTAGTTACCCAAGAACTGAACGTATCAGAATATAAGATTTCTTGTGATAAAGGAATAATACAGATTTATAATATGTACATTTTTCATTTAAAAGCATAAGAATCAGAATGTAATAATTTTAGAATTTTTAATTCAGAAATTAAATGTGGTTAGGTTAGAATCAATGAACAAAGTTAAAGTACACACTTCAATAAATGAAAAAATGTTCTTACTGTATATGCACATAGTATGACAAATTCTTACTGTATATGAACTTAGTATAACAGGTTATTGCAGCCAAGCGCAAGAATCAATTGTGTAGTATTTATTTAGACTTGTAAGAACTTTGAAAATATATCTCAAGCAGTCTCAGTATCCATATTGTCATCTACGGCCACACCACCCAGAACGCGCTCAATCTCGTCAGGATATACATTGTCACTATGAGTTACAAAGACATTAGTAATAGTCATTATCAATAGTAGTCATATAATGGAATTGTAAAGGAATTGGAATGACAAAAAGCTTCACATCTGCTATGAATCCTGTCATAGTGTATGACCCTGAGCAAAACAGTTCATGATTTAAAATTTCTGATTTCTCAGTTAAATGAACATTGAGCAAATAATTCATAAGATGGCATGTAAGAAGGAGACAGATCATTTTGTTCATGAAGAATATGATCAAATAATTATTAGAAGAATGTATAAGTCATAAATACATGACTGTGCTTTTGTATAATTTTATCTAAAATTTATACTAATTGTTAACTGTAGCAAATTGTAACAACATATTTCACTTTCCATAAAATTCTCAGTTAGAAACATGTGAGACATTTTAGTTAAGATTGGAATGAGAAATTGGCAAAAAATAATAATTAAGACTAAAAGCATTTGGCCATCTGTTGTGTAATCATGAGGATGATTGAAAAATGACTCCTAATGTGTAATGTTCACAACTATAGAACTGAAAACCCTGGGGAAATATTCCACATAAATATATATTGTGAGGCATAACTATTGAAATAAATTAAAAGTAAGTGCAAAAAATATTATGAGATATTTATGAATTAAAGTTTCATCCATGACTATGGTTACTTTGAAATGCAGATGTTCTTTATGGCTGAAAAAGGGTGATTGGGGACCTAGTACTTTTACAAGAGCTTCCTACTATATTAAATAGTATGTAATAACAGCTTCGCAAGAATGCAAGATTTTTTTCGTCAAATGCCCATATCTTCCTTTGCGTTCACCAGCCTCCTCTTTTATAGAACTCTTTGCTCTGTAGCTTATCTCTATCATGTTGATTTTTCCATTTTTTTCCATCTATTCACACATAAGATAAATTCAGAAATCTTTTTTCATAAATCCTTCATTCAGATTCTCCCCTTATTCTAACCTAATGCCATTGTAACCTTTTTTATAAAAGCTAGCAATTCTATGTGAATTATTAAATATCAAGTTTTTTACTATTTTTGGATCTTTCCTATGATGGTAAAAAAATGTCCTTGAAAGGACTACATGTAGCTTCTTCATTCCATGTTTGACAAAGCACACCATTTGCTGGATCCGGTAATAAGTAGGAAATACAGTAGTGAATACAAAGAGGTTTTGAGGTTACAGAGCGCACCACATTCTTAGTGAGATACAGGTTGCAGGTTCCCTTAGGCTGATTTAAAATTAATTTACTGGCACTTGAACCACCTTCTTTCTTGAGAAACTACTGTACATTTCCAGGTTATCAGCATTCTTAAATGCAAGCAAAGATCCAAACCTAGGAGAAGACATTAGTATGCTGAAGTGTTTCGATTGTGATTTATTCTGAAGGATCTAGTTTAATTTATCATGTGTTTTTTAAAGTAGGTAACACAGAAGTAGTAAAGAAAAATTCTCAGAATTTTCTTGGCATAGTTCCTTGCAAATAGTTTAGACCAGTATTTCCCAGTAGACTTTTTTATGGGGATGGAAAAATTCTCTATTGGTAATGTACAATGCCACTAGCTATAGTATGTATCTACCAGCTACATGTAGACACTTGATAATAAACACTCGAAATGTGTTAGTGTGATTCAGAAGCCAAATTTTTGATGGCTGTTTTGTGTTAATTTCAATCTAAATAGACACCTGTGGCTAGGGGCTGTCATACAGGACAGCATGAATACACATCAAGGTAGGGAGGTCACTAACCAGTCACAACAGACTCTTTTGAGTTTGGACATAGGCTAAAAGCTACATAGGCTAAAAGCTATTGTAAGCTATATTTCCCATACAAGAAACACTGCACACAATTTTGTCTTTCAAGATTCTTTCATTTTTAAGGAACAAGAACTAATACAAGGTGGGTATGGTGGTGCAGCCCTGTAATACTAGCACTTGGAAGGCTGAGGCAGAAAGATCCCTGTGAGTTCAAGGTCAGTTTGAGCTACATAGTGAGTTCAAGGGAAGCCTGAAATGCATAGCAAGATCCTGTCTTGATTCAAAACAAAACAAAATGAAACAACAATAAAACAGCCCAATTCAAGTTAGTTTAGTATAAAAGTTGGGGGAGGATATTTAAAGATTTTTCTTTAATTGGATTTTTTTAGTAGTTGGTTGCTTAGATGATGTTACTAGTTTAATGTGTTCAAATGTTATTATTTAAAATATGAGTTTTATCTGGGCTCTGATGGACTTTGTACCAGCAATGCTTTCTCCATACTGTGACAGAGATTACCTAGAACAACCCCATCCCTCTACTCAGTTTATAAAAACAACAAAAATTCCAGGCATGTTAGCACATGCCTTCATTCTAGCAATCTGGAAGACTGAGGCAGAAGGATCATGTCTGACCCATCCCTGGACAATTTACAGACTTCACAAGACACTGTTTCCAAAACACTTTTTTTTTTTTTTTTTTAAACAGAGCAAATGTTATGTAGCTCAGGGTAAAGGCCCTGGGTTCAGTACCCAGGCCAAAACAAAACAAACCAACAGCTCTCTTTCCCCCAATGGTAATTCTGATAAATACCTAGGTCTTTCTCACCTGAAGAGCTTGGGTCATGTACCAACCCCGACCAGTCACTGTTCTAACAGAAGTCAGTCATAGTGACAGTGGAAGAGAGGAGTGTGTCTTCCTTGTCCATTTTGGAGTTTGCAGTAGTTCTCATATGAACTGGACTGAGTGGAGTTCTGACCAGCATTTGTCTTGTTCAGTTTATGCTACTAAATCTTGCTTCCAAATTTGTGTAGATTTTCACACATGCCCTGGGCATTTGGTCACTGGACGACCCAGAATTAAATTTCCCACTCATTGTCAAAAGCCATCCTAAGCACAGTAATTCAAAGGAACATCCCCAGTCTTCTTCATGTCCTGCCCAAAGTAGTGACACTGAAATCTTTCACAGTTCAGTTCCTTTAATATGCCCTCTCCACATAGGTTATTTTCAACAAACACTGTCTCTCAAAAATAATGTTTACTGAGTGGCAAGATTTTTGAGACGTCGACAATAAAGATCCCAGTAATTTTATAGGATATATCTGTGTATTCTAAAAGACTTTTTTTTTTGCTAAGACCAACTACTATACAAAATACACACATAACCTAAAATACTAAAATTTAAGATAGGAATATCTCACATACTGTCTTCTATTTATTTAAACCATGCTGATAAAACACAACAGATTTATATCAGATCCCTCATTTTGTGAAACATTACAGTAGATGATCATGTAAGATATATGAAATGAATGCTGAATTTGCCAGAAAAATGTACTGAGACCTTTTTGGTATAAATCATTCTTTGCACATAAAGAATATAATGTCTAGAGGAGCATAATGATTAATGGAACGATACTGTTTTACCTCTTCAGGCACTGTGGTTACCACATTGTAAAACACCAATAAATAAGAAAGAGACAAAGTACTTTGATGTGATATTCAGTCAGGAATAAATGAATGATCAGTGGATTTTGACATTGCAGCTACTAGCAATACTACAAGTATTTTCAAAATTATATCTGTTAAGTAATGTTTACTGCCTATTAGGTAAACATCGTAAAAATAGATTGTTGTTTGCTGTGTGCTAGATACAATTGTAAGAATCTAAAACACTAACTCTAGAAATGTTTCTCATTCTTAGCAGTTTTATAGGCAAGGGAACTAGCATAGAGAGGTTTAATAACTTTACTCTGCTTTCATTCTTTTTACCAGGGCGGTATGTCAACTGTTATGTTTAAAGATAGGGAGTTTTATTTCAGAACTTGAGCTCTTAAACCATTATGCTATGTTCAGAAAAAACTGATATCTAGTATCATTGAGAAAGGCGGTTGGCTAAAATTAAACTACTGTGTTGCAGCCATCCTTATAAATGTAGAGAGTTGTAGCAATTTATGTGGTATTGTTTGCAAGTTAACGTCACTCTAATTCTAAATAGTATTCACTAGATTTTAGAAATGGGTTTTGGGCTATGCATTGTTAAGACCAACTGTGAAAGAAACTTTCTATTGAAAGAAAATTATTTAAAAACACGAATTGGTAAATTCTTTGCACATTTAAATGTTTAAAATTTTTCAAATAAACTATTCCAAAAGTTAAATATCCTCTAAAGTTGAATTTTCCAAATGTTTGCCATAAACCAATATGAGAACTAATTTGTTGATCAGACAAAAGTTTGAAGAACTGCAAATGTAAAATTAGTGCCAGTTTGTGTAAAATTAGTTTGAAGTTTTACAGACAAAGTACCATTTTCTATATCTATGAGATTCTTTAGGGAAGTTGATAGGCATATTTTAATTATATGTCTTTTAAGATTTCATATAGAAGCTATTTTAAAAATTATATTGTTATTTACTTATCACATAGTTGCCAGGAAAAAAATGAAGAATGTATCTCCAGCTTTAATAAATGTACTTAAAAACTCATCCTTTATGTTTTTTCAGTACCAATACATATACTTAATATAAAATACGTTTCCTTTGGATTAGTGCTAGGCTAATGTTTATCTTTCTTGAAGAATTATTATGGTAACTTATTACCATAAGGTGGGTTTTTTTGTTTGTTTGTTTGTTTGTTTAGCTATTCAGAAGGTGCAGTAGAAATGAAGATTAAAACCTTACGGTTATTAGAAGAAAATTATTTTTTATCTCTATTGATAAAAATTATATTCAAGTACATAGTCTAAGAAGCCATATGTGTTTACCTTAGAAGGATAATAGAGGTAAGAATTGAGCAGCCACTCAGAGATGCAGATGGTTAACAGTGACATATTCCTCCAACTCTGAATGTAGTTGTCTTTCTGCTGCTTCACACGATGAAAATTGCTAGGGACTGGAGGAGTAAGAGAATCTGCCCTTCTGTGTTATCATTGTCCTCAGGGTTTTATTATCAGCCTTCTAATTCAGAGTGTTCCACACTTGTCCCTTTTGGTCTGAATAAGATGGGAGAGGAAGGCAAAATGAACAAGCTGTCATTCAGCCCTTACTCTGGTCCAAAAGTTGTGCTCATATGGAGAGCATAGAGGTGATCTGGAGATAATGTTTGCTTTTGAGTTGCTCCAAGTTTGATTCCATGAGACTCTGGTCAGTTATGAAAACTCCATGAGACGCTGGTCAAAACTTAATACAAATGTTATATTCTCTTGATGAGCAGGCTTTTAAAATTATGCTTCTAAACTCTCAAAATCCAACCCTCTCCTTTAAAAAAATGAATTTAAAAGAAATAAAAATTAAATTCACTACTTTCTGCTGTGGCTATGTATGTTTTTTCTTCTCTCGTTAAACTCAGCCTGTTCTGTCCCTAGCTATCTGCTGTGCTTCACAATGTTTATTATTATTATTATTATTATTATTATTATTATTAGGGTAACTATTATTCCAAAATAGTTTTTATGCTCTAGAAATCTGTATCATTCGATGCAACTGTTTTGTCTCTTCTAAATTGGTATTGCCAAAGACACCAGGGTCTCAGTATTTCCCAAGTCAGTGGGTTTTTCTCAGACTTCCTTTTTTGCTTCCTTTTCACCTCATTGGTCACTGCTTGCTTTTTGGAATTTTAACGTTACATGCTACACTTCCATCCATCTGTTTTCCTTCCCTGACGCTTCTTCACATCAGAAGTCCATGAAACCCAGGTTTCCTAGTTAGTGTCTTCTTCCATTTTCATTTGTCTGTGTTCTAATTACTGTCACCAGCTTGTGATTTTACACTGTAATCGGTATCTAGCAAGTTGATAGGGTTTAACCCGCCTTTTTCATTATAAAGTGAGAAGGGTGATCTGAAAAGCCTTCCTCTCTTATTGCAAATTCTTTTATTTGAAGTCTAAACCTGTGTCTCCAAATGAAAACCATGTTATAGACCACAGGCTGTCTTTGTAAAGTGTGAAGTCAGGTGAAGATGGCCTGTCCACTTTCTGCCTCAGGACTTCTTCCTCTTTGATTTCCTTCTGGACTCCGCTTTGGCCCCACTATCATCTCTGTCCCTTTGTCCAGTCTGTTTTCACATTAACACCTCTTTTCCCACTTGCTTTTCTCTCTAGTATAGGAGGCATCTTTTTTGATACATTTTTCTTTCCATAACACCCAATATAAACCTTGCACAGAGCAAGTCCTTAGTAAATTTTTGTCAAAAGAAGTGTTTCATTCTTCTTCTCTTCTTGTATGATGTTTAGTACTTGTTAAGAAATGGTGAATTATAATTAAAGCCAACAAAATAAGGATCAGAGCAACATGTTTCCCACCCCTAGTCAAGTACAATGTTTAAACCACCTGAAATAGAATAAACTAGTTAGAAAAAGTGTTGTTCTTTGAGCCACTATAGAACATAAAGTGAAAACCTGTTCAAACCACAACTCTAATTAAAGGTTTAAGCTGCCAAATAATATGTTCTGGTTAAAGCCAAGTTAGCATTATGGAGTGTTTCATGAATAACAGCACAAGCTTTATACTTTGCTGTTGATTTTCTCATGGGAAACTCATGCAAAGGAGAGTGATACCTCCCTGTTGGCTTTAACTTTTAGAAAGGCAGAGCATGCTGAAATTGTACATAATTCTCTTCCAACAAAAAGGAAATAGCATTTCAGTGGTTTTCCTCAGTGTCTTATTGAGTTATGGTGGGGCACAATTATGTCTGTTAAATTGATTTACCAGATGGAAGGTTACATTTTATATTTACCTGATTAAGTTGTAGGAGACTGGAATTGTATCTCACACCATAAAGATCATACATAAAAGAAAAATCATTTAATACTATTTTGAAACTAATCAGAATTTAAATTAGTTTCCCCTCTTTTTACTTAACATTGTACTAAAAGAAAGAAAGAAATTATTCTTGGAAATAAGCTTTTTATTTGGCTTAATAATTTAACATCTCAGTTGGAATACATTTAAATAAAAGAAAATGTTCCTACTAAGTTTTAGAAATTGCTTGCCATATTTATTTATCTGTGAAGTATTCCTACTGTTTAAGATTTAAAATAATGATTATTAATTTATACCTATATGGAATTTACACATAAAAAATTCAAAGAAAATATACTTTTGCTTCTCTTTGCACGTATATATATATGTGTGTGTGTGTGTGTGTGTGTGTGTGTATTTTTTTTTTTTTTTGAGACAGGGTCTCACTATATAGTTCAGGCAGGCCTCAAATGTGTGGTGATCCTCCTGCCTCTGCCTCCCAAGTGCTGGAATTATAAGCATGTGTCATCATGTCCAGCACAAATAAATATACTGAAGAGGCTTTTTAAGAAAAGTAAATGATAAAAATTATAAATATTACTTTTAAGTAAATTATTGTCCTGATATTTTTGCTAAGTGATGGGCATGTACCATTGTTAGTTTGCTTTGAAATCCTATTTCTTCACCTATAAATTGTCCAATAAAATACAGCACAGTAAAATTTGATCCACTCAAAACAAGGATTTCAGAATCTTCTGACTTCCAGTGTCAGTACTAGAACTTATTAGTTTGCTGTCTTGATTCTATATCAAATTGTCACAAACTATGCTGATTGAAGCAACACAGAGTTATCGTTTTACAGCTCTGGAAGTCTGGAAGTCAAAATGTGTCTCTGAGCTAAGGTCAAGGTGTTATCTGCACTGTACTCCTGAGAGGCCAATTTCCTTGCCTTGTTCCAGTTCTAGAAGCTGCCTGCATTCTCTGGCTGAGGATCCTTACCATCTTCATGCCAACAATGATCAGTCCGAGTTTCTCTTAAGCGGCATTCTCCTTACACTTTTAGATTTTAAAGGACTCTTGTGATTACTGTGGGTCTATTTGTTCAATATACAGTAATCTCCTTACCTTCAGGTCCGCTGAGTAGCAACCTTAAACCTATCTTCAACTGCAGTCCCCTTTTACTATGTAACACTACCTACACCCAGCCCTCCATGTCCTCTGTTCCACAACTGCAGATTCAACCAACTGTGGATTGAAAATGTTTTTAAAACTCTTGTACTGATCATACAACTTTTTTCTTTGTCATTGTTCCCTAAACAATACAGTATAAATATTATGTAACATTTAATTGCATTGTTTCTGGTACTCTAAGTCAACTAGAGATGATTTGAAGCATAAAGAGAAGATGCATTTGTTGTATACATATACTCTTCTGTGTTACCTAAGAGATTTGGGTATTCCTGATTTCTCTCTCCTCGGGTAAATGATTAGGTACATTAGAATGTGTCTGGTCACCAGGTCTAAAGAGCAGAAAGAACATGGACATCTTGGGAGTTGCACATTTTTCTCCCTATCCTGAGTACACAGAGTTTTTTGAGCAATGATATTTTCCGCAGAGCACTTTGACTTACTTACTTCTTTGCCACTTTATATAAAATGTGTTGGAGGTCTTATTGTTGTTCAACTATTTCAAGAAAATAGATGATATAGAAGGTGTTAAACTGACAGTATTTGTAGAAAAAAAGATTCTGGAGACACCTGGATAAATCTAGAGGTGAAATTTCTCTTTTAAATCCATGTGAAGTAGATATTAGTGTTTACATATTTATTATGGAGAAAAGTTATAATAAAAATAATACAGTAAAGCTACTGATTTCATTCCTGTTCTTTTAGTTCATTCAACCCCTATTCTAGTTACTGACCATTGTTTCATTCCATCATTCCTTTGTCTGTTACACCTTTCATCTTTCTAAAATTTAAATTTAGTCTTCCAACACTCTTATTTCCAAACTGTTCAAGGTCTGACATACAAAAGTAAAGCTCTTCCATACCAAGCGTGACATCTCCTCACTTTCTAACCTCTCTTATCTTTTCTGAATAGGAGTTTACATCCGTGAAAGGAACTGTATTTCTCATGATGTTTCCATTTAAAATAATACATAATTGTTATGGAAAAATTAAAAAGGAAAATATATATGTTGTATTTGAAAAATTAAAGCACACAAAAGAATTAGTTTATAAAGGTATTGTAGGTTGTATGGGATATGGATTTCTTCCACTCAAAACATGGTATTTGTGATACTTGCCAGAAAAATGAAATTCCTTCTGCATTCCACATCTGTTCTGTAAGCTCTCTTGCCATAACATTAAGTGTCAAGAAATTCTTAAAGAAGCTAAAGTTCAGGTAGTTCTCAACATTTGAAACTCAGCCTTTTAACTTGTTTCTTTCCATATTTGGATTGTACCAGCGTTGAGCTGTGCATTCAACAGTTGTTTATTGACACTCACCATGAGCCAGTGTAGTGGTTAGGTAGTAGAAACAGACAAAAGTACTGAGTTCACTGTTCTGAGCACCATATATCTGTGGTAATCACAGTGAAGCACCGGGCACGAGGCCTGTGTTGCAGGATTTGAAGTTAAGGAAGTGATGGTGGCAAGTATAAGGCTACTCTTGAAAGAAACTTAACTGTGAATAAAAGTGTAAATGAGGAAGTATCTAAGAAGGTCTGTGTCCGTGGAGGGCTTATTTTTAGTTAAATTGGAAAGATTTAACCATGTCTGCATACTGAGAGGAAGGCCAGCAGAGAGAGGGAATTTGAAGATAGAGGTTAAGTTTCCTTTATTAATATTTCATAATTTAGTTAAATACTGCCTGATATTTGGTTTTATTTTCCACTTATTATTCCTTTCCCCAGAGGGGTATTTGGTCCTCATGCCTTGAATTTGCCAGCACCCTCACAGAGATAGGGTAAATTCTCTACAAAGGGATGTAGTTCTCACCCACTGTAACCTGTAAGCTTCTCACACAGCTCTAGGCCTCTCCCTTACACCTACAATGCTCTTCTGATACCTAATCACCTGACATTACTGAGAGCCTGCTATCCATTTTTGCCAGTCCATAAATATCTAGGAGAACCAAACTCTCCCTGCCTCATCTTACAGGCAGTTACCTCAGCATTCCCAGTGCCTTTTCTCTTATAGATTTATTTTTTTCAATAAGTAGCTAATGGGTTTATTGTGCATGATAGGCACTACATTGGTGCTTTACAAACAGTGAAACATAGCTAGATATTTTTCCAGTCTTCATGATTCTTGCAACCTTAGTGTCAGTATCATTAAAAAGCTGTTAATTGAATTTAAACATTGACCCCTACTAAATAAAAGGTTTAATTTTAACTGTATAATATAAATATTTTGCAACTTATTATAAATTGTTTCTGTCCAGAATTACATTGTTTAATCAAAGTATCTGTTTCAAATGGTAATTTGTACTTAAAATTTACAATTTTGAAGGAAGTAGTTATTTTCTGCTGTATGTTTTAATTTTTTTAAAAAAAGTAGCATCGAGTGGTGGTTTGTGCATATATTCATTCACACGGTAAGTGTTTTTAACAAGGGCTGTCTGAGCCAGCTGAGCACCAGGTGCTTTGGAGGGTCACTGGTGAAGAAGACGAAGCAGGGCTCAACAGATAGGACGGAGCTCAGCCTGGGGTGCCCGAGTGCCCTGTCACGGGCTGTGGAGCTGCACAGGTCCCTGCCCCATTCCCACTGGATGAGGCATCCAGGTGCACCTTATGGAAGCACCTGCTCAACGCTGAGGCTTCTCACTGCTGGATCACACTCATTTGAAAATGAGAATCAAGTGACACGTGTTACATGAACACAGTTGCACATGTCATTCACTTCTTGTTTTCAAAATTTCTTACATATAAAATACAAAGGGAATACATTAAAATATATGCATTATCTTACTACATCTCAAATATATATGCATCTCAAATATATATGATTTGCGTAGTCAGAAGAAAATGTTTGCATGTCATTATAAATGTGTTTCCAAAAATTTCACCGTAAATGTAGTTTCTGAGGAAAAAAAAATGCTTTTCTTACAGACATCATTGTGCACTAGCAATAAGAAAATAGATAAATGTTTGTAGTACAGTTTCTCAAAGAATTCCTCAGGAAATTAGAATTATATATTAACACAAATGTGGCTTCTTACTAGAATCATTAAATATCCCAAACATTCATTGTTGTAAAAAATCATTTATTAATCTAGTGCATGATGTTGATTAATGATCATGTAATTAATATTATGAAATTGTGTGTTTAAAATATTAACAAAAAATATTATTCAGCTGCAGTTCTCTTTTCTGTTTATGACCATTCCTTGTGAGAATAAAGATTTCTACCTAATATGATACATAGTTTTGAATTTTTAAATTTAAATCATTGGTACACAGGATAGTCATAGTCTAGGATTAAAAATGAACAGAGACAAAATGCTCTCATTAGGTAATCACTTTAATGGATAGTAACACACTTAAGAAAAGGAATACATACTGTGGAATTTAAAAATAATCAAATAAAAAAGTGAGGAAAATAGGTAAAGTCAATTATTAACCAAAAAAGTTTTTAAATATACTAGGCAGGGCTGGAGATTTAGCTCAGTGGCATAAGCGCCTGCCTGGCAAGCACAAGGTTATGAGTTCCATCTATGGTACCAAAAAAAAAAATAAATAAAAATAAAATATATACTGGGAAAAAGTACAGAAAAGGATGTTGATTATTGTGTTTGTTATAAATGATTACAGTAGGTTAGAAGTCTACCAGTTGCAGGCATATATTCCATACTTATTTTTAATTTTATTTGTAGTAAGTTTTATATGTAGACTACTTAAAATGTACACAGCATACATCTGTTTGAAAAGATTTTTCTGTGACAGTTAGACAAATGAGCTTTATCTTTCACCAAGATGTAGATAAGCATAGTTACTGGTCTTTTATAAATAATAAGATGATTTTCAGAGATTCACTATCTCACCCAGGGTTGCAGTTCATACATTAGTGAGTTACCATTGGACTCATACTTGGATCTGATTGTGCCAGTTCCACACACATCTACAAAGGACAATTTGTGTGAGTGTGTGTGTGTGTATCTTGACAATCTTTACCCATGTACCTTATCACACATACCAATCTTGTAATGAGATAACAATCTGGGACCTGTCATTTCAAGTCTATGCCTTGGAATCCTTAACTTTTTTTTTAATCCATAACCTCATTTTACTGTTCTTTTCCCATTTTATTTTCTCATACCCTGAAATCCTAAAGCTATTCCGCGTCATGGACATCAGTATAAGAGTAAAAATTTGAAGTGTTCTCAGATAGTCTTTAAATATTTTGTTTCCTTTTTTCTTTCTTTTTTTTTTTTAAGTGAGAAGAGAAAGGAGTTTTAGCTCTGTCCTTCTAAATATTGATCATTTTCACTTTAATGGTAATCAGGTTTGGGGGGAATGATTATGGACTTGCATATAATGTTTTTATGCAGATTTTTCATTTCAGCAGACAGATGCATTCAGATAGGCACACACACTAAAAAGCATACTTTGTTTCTTTGATTAATTGACATTTAGATAATGAGCATGGGGTAAAAATAGATAGGCAATTAATGCAACTAGCTGTGAAATAAATTAGTACACAAACAGAACTTCTCCCTCCCCAGTGATCTTCTGAACCCTGAGGATTTCCATCCCATTAGTAACTCACTAGCACAGAAATAGCGTTTGGGGAGACAAAACATTAAAAATGGAATTAACTCTTAACTGCAAACTAAGTCAGCACATGAGGTCATTAACTCTTTTTGGGTATCTCATGCTGAGCTCTGGTGTGTGGTGTTCAGAGGGAGTTTACAGAGCATTGTAAGAACTAAATGATGGTTATCTATCATCCCATCTCTCAATGTTACCAGCAAGATGCTAATATTTCTGGTGATGCAAAATGAATGTGGAAAGCCGGATATGGCTTTTGTTGGAATCATTGAGGCCTTTCCTCACAGAAGGTGTAAACTGAACAGTAATATGCTTTTGTTGTACATTTCCATGTATGAGCAATTTCCAGTTTTTAGAAGCTCATATCCTCAGTTTATGAATATAAACATATAACGATATCTCAAATATCTATCATTGGGAATCATACTTTTTCCTCATATCTCTGCCAACCACAAGAAGTTGACTAACTTTACCTTCTTTAGAAATGTTAGTGGTATTATGTGATTTCAGTCGTATATGGAATCCTAAAATATTTCAGTTCATAGAACCAGTGAGATTAGTTGTAATCAGAGGCTGGAGAGGGGAGAAGATGAAAGGAGTTTGGTTAATGAATAGGAGTCAAATAGGAGTCATATATGTTAATATTGCATTAGGTAGAGGATAATTACAGTTAACAATATTGTATAACAATCTGAAACAACAGAGATAATCATAAATGTTCTCATCATGATAAATATGTGAGATAAGGAATTGCAGTATCATTAGTTGATTAACATATAATGTATAAGGTATCAAAGCATTCATAAAATGCATGATGATTCTCTGTCAAAAACTTTAACAGAAATATTGACAGTATTAAAACATCCCTAAAGTCAATTTCCAAGAGTAAAATTCATGGAAATATTTAATATTTAGTATTTTAAACTAGTTGGAGCACTGTTCAATTTGTGATCATCTTTTTTTCCCATCTTTACCCTCCTAAATTCTCCTTGAGAATCTCTGACAGATATAATGATCTCCTTTAATCACCTTCAGAGTAGTAGAGTTCTTAACATTAATAGTTACTAATTGCTCATCCCAGAGTCTTACTTACACTTGGCACTATTGACATTTGAGTCCAAATAATTCTGCCTTGGATGTGGCCCCGTGTATTGTGTGATGTTTGACAGCAGCCCTGACCTCTACACACTAGAAACTGGTAGCCACTGACAACCAAAATTTTCTCCAAAAAATACCAAATGTCCCCATGGGCAGCCCATTCTCTAGTTGAGAATCAATGGCTCATCTTGTACTGGACAGTATTTGCTTTGATTCAACAGTAACTGTGAGTAACACAGGACTGCGTTAATAGGGGTCATAGGTGGGAACAGGACTGTGCTGCTCAGGTCATAGACGTTTATGCAAGACTACAATGAAGCAAGCAGGAATAAAGGAAACCTGCTTAGGGATGGAAAGGGACCCCAAAAATAGCAATGGTAGAAAGCCATTCTCATCTCTAAGGCTGAAAGAAAAAGGACAAATCTTTCTTGGTGAGCCAGAGCCCTGGAGCATGAGCCTCAAGGTGGAAATGAGGTCATGAAGATGCAAAACCTTGACCAGTGATGAGTACTTTCATCCCACCTCCTTAATCCTTTTATCACCAGCCTGTCCAAGTTAGTTGATTCCAAATTAAATCCAATCACTCCTGCAAAGGCATAGAGTAATGCTGCTGAAGGATTCAGCTGCTATCACTCAGAGAAGGAAGGCAAATGGAACTTGTTAGGCAAATGGAGAAAACCCAGAGAGCACCATCTCCATTTTAATGTGAAATACCAAGTAATTCATCCAAAACCTGGTGGCTAATGGGTGGAGCAGGCATTTAAATGCACATCTGTTTGACTGCAAGATTTACAAATGCATCATCATATTTAGTTTGTATGAATGAGCTAAAGTTCAGTGAGATTGTGAATCATTTAAGGTTTTTGATTTTAGTAGATGGTATGAGACTAGAACCAGTTCTCATTCCTATTTTGGTGGTTCTTTTCTGTACACTGGCCACTAAAATAAATTTAAGACCTATATATCCAATCTTTTTTCGAATAGACAAACATAGGTGTAGAAACTGTCTGCCACCCTTAAAAATCATTTCTTTATGAAAGGCTTGTGGAAGTCTAGGTTTCATATAGAGTGTTTAAATGATATATGCCATTTTTCCAAGCAGTCGTCACATTTTTGTCTTGGCTACCTACAGTAAGCCCCAGCTGGTGCAATGTGTTAGGAGAAGGAGAAGGACAGGGTTAAGAACTGAGGGACTTGGGAGCCAGTTCTGGCCCGGCCCATCCTAGCTCTTTAATTTGCATCAGTACTGCTAATACTGTAAGTTCTACAAACTTTCGCTTCTCTGCTAGATTTACTCAGCTCTTCAGTTATTCTCAAGTGTCTGATTGGGTGGTCACAACTCTGAAATCAGCAAGGTGTTAGACTTAGTTTGACAGATGGAGAATCACGCTCAGAAAGCACTTTAGTCTCATTGAAAATTTTAAAAGTGGAAAGGCTCAACCTCACCTCCTCACAGGATATGTCTTGCCTTCTCTGCTTCACCCAGCAGTGCCCTTTTAAGTAGTTAATTAACTTGCTTCCTCAGGATAGCACGTGTGTGTAGCATTTAATCTATTAGGTTTTATAATGTCTAGACCTAAGTCTGAGAACGTGTAATTTTGGTCCTAGGAATATAGGCAAAGCTGCAAAGGATACTAATGTATTTAGCACTTAGGAACTTCCAGTTTCTCATTTTTCTTTTGCAGGTTTTAGAAAAAATACATTTCTTGTCTATAGCTTTCAGGGGGTAAGATTGATAGTTTAAGAAGGAATTTTAAAATAAATATATACTGGCAAACAAATGTGAACAGTTTAACATAGACCCATTTTGTCAATTTAATCCTGGGCAAGCTGGATGCTAATAATTAAGGTTCTGGAAGATCTAGCAGAACCTCCTTTAGCTTGAGGTGGGATTTCACCAGGTGGCACATTTCAGTTCTCTTTCATTTTAAGATTCTTGTTTTCTGCTGTATCTTCCCGACTTTTTGATTTTCTGCTTTTACAATATTTTCAGGCCCCGAGTTTTTTGCTTTTCCATATTTTATGGCATAAATTCAGGCGTACAACAGAAAAAGTAACTTGTTTTGCTGCTTGTATCTGAGCTTAATCTTTTTTCTTCTTCACATAGCCAGTTGCTAGCACACCTATAATGTAAGAGTTCTTAGTCCAAGTTTAAAGCTTCAGAGAGAGGAAAACAAGAAGAAAACAGAAAACAATAGTATGTGTGTTTGAACTCTGGAAGTAACAAAGTGGGGGAAAGATCTAAGCTTACTTTTGATATTCTTTGTAATCTGGCAGAAATTATAAATTTCTTCAAGGGAAACATTGTCACTGATCAAAAACATATAGCTGTGTTATAACATATTATCACTGTAGATGATTAATGATGCTTTAGAAAAACTTGTGTTACAACTTTTATGGTATCATCCATAAGGAAAGGTGGGGTGTGGTATCTTCAGTATTTATAAGAAGATTGGACTTATTGGGTACAAACCCTGACTTCCCCTTTGACCTCTGTAACCTCGGCCACGTTACTTACCCTGTGCAGTTTGGTTTCCTCATTATAATGATATCTGTGTTATATGAAACGTTTTTTATGCTTAAACAAGTTAATAGGAATAAAACAGAATACTTATGCAAAGAAACCATGACACAGCTATTCATTTTCATCAACAATATCCTTTCTTTACCACCAGCATCATCATCATCAGCTTCAACACAGTGTCCCAAGCCAGTGTTTGCATTCTCCTAGAGAATAATTATTTTAAAACACTAAATGATAACTGTAGAGTTTCACCATTTGGACTAACTTAGCTAAAAAAAAAAAAAGTAATTGTGTACAAATAAAATACATTTACATTTTGAAACATAACAGCCTAGTCCCAAACTTTCAATTCTAAGACTTGGTCAGCCTTCCTTTCCAGCTGATAGTGCACTGAAGACTTAGAAAGGTTCATCTACCGGGATTATTAAACTCTGTTTTTCCAGGGCTTTAGGTTAGAAACTACTGACAAAGAATTAATCCAGAAGTCGAAATTAGATATAAATTATATGCTACAGAGGTGTCTTCTTATTACCAGAGGTCAGGTCAGAGTCTCAAAAATCACATTAAGTTACTGTTTTAGAGGTTATTGAGTTTCACTCTTGGGAGAATTAAGAGGCCTGACAATAATGTATAATAAATCTTACTCTGACCCAAACATAATTAGTGACTAAATGTCCCATTAATGATCCCAATCTTACTAGATCCTTTTTCCACATTCATATTTAGACAGTACAAAAAAAGCTTTTCACATATCATAAAAATGATTATACGAGCCGGGGATTTAGCTCAGTGGCATAAGCGCCTGCCTGGCAAGCGCAAGGTCATGAGTTTGATCCCTGGTACCAAAAAAAAAAAAAAAAAAAAAAGATTATGCTTGTCATTTTAATTAATTTAGCATCAATGCCTTACTTACATGCTCGGGATTTTAATTTGAGAATGAGAAGGGTCCAAGCAAGGGTTAGACTTTAAAAAAATAATGCAGGAGCAATTGGCTCTCTATTTTTTAATTTTATCTATTTTCTTTGTCTCAATCCCCAGCCTCTGAGCCCAACTTGAAGGTGCGGTCCAGGTTAAAACAGAAAGTGGCAGAGAGGAGAAGCAGCCCCTTACTCAGGCGGAAGGATGGAAATGTTGTCACTTCATTCAAGAAGCGAATGTTTGAGGTGACAGGTAATTGAGGATTGGGCAGTCTTACACTAACAAATGCTGGTAGTAGGGACAAAATAATAGTCTAGACTAAATATACCTGCTGCATCTTAAAAGTTCTTGTGAGAAGAAGTAATTTCTTGATTGAAAATTTTATAAAACCTATAACTAGTTCAGTAAACTTTGCTATGTATTCACCAACTGTGTTAAACAATAAATGAGTGAAAAAAAAAAAGATCAGCCTTATGTGTTAGTTAGGGCATAACTAGAGAGCACCAAGGCTCACCTTATAATTTTCAGAAACAGGCAGTCCATTTTGAGACTGCCAACCAGGAGAATATAACTTGTAATGAAATCTGATCAGAAATGAACAGAGGGAGAAGAAGCTTCCCCCATACTTAGACATGAATGTACGAAATACATCTGGGAAAATTAAACTATGTGGAACAGCAAAACTTTGACTTTTCAACAAATTTACAAAGCTCATAAATGACTTTCTGTGTTTACTCATGAACTGGGACTTATGGAAGGAGGGGGATATATTGCTTTTTCTGAAGGGGAAGAAACTGTCATTTTCACTAGTCTCAAATGGAAGAGTTCATATTTTTTTAACTGCCTGGTTAGGAGTGAGCTGAACAGTTTAGGAAATTCAACCTGATGCCTTACATACCCTTTTTGTCCCAGTTGTGCCTGATTTGAAATTAGAGCATGCCTAAGGATACAAGAACCAAAAGTTCTGACAAAATAATACTGACAACTGTTCATCAAGTATTTACTTAAAGCCATGCACTGTTCCTGGTCATTTGCTTTGGTTGTATCAACAAAGAAATAATGATCTACAACCAGTTTTCCCCATTCTCAAAGAAAATTGTGTTTCTGGCAATGGAGTCAGTTGGTACCTGTTCTGTAAGATCAGATTTTATCCTGAGTATATTTTTTAAAAATTCTTTTTTCTATATTCTTTTAGTCATGACATTCTCTAGGTCAGGAGGATGTTATAGGAAAATATTGTGGGAGTAGAGATAGAAATGTATATTTAAGTACAGAATCCTAAGGCAATTTAAAGATTTAACAGGTTTTAAAAAGATGTTTAGTCTCCTATACAATTCTGATAGATTGGCTTGCTTGTGTGAAAAACATTACTGATTATAATGAGATTTTTTTCATTAAGGGATAAGGAGAATTAAAGAAATGAACAATAAATCAAATTATGACACTAGATTTTACACTTATTTTCTAATATCAATCTACTCAGTAATTTTTACCAGTTAAATTCTCAGTTTTAGAACACAGACTTTTTCAAGAACTATTATCATATATTAAACAGGTAAAAATGGTAGATTTGCCTAACTGAAGTCCTTGGTAGGATTGGGGAGTGAATAATAAACCTATTTTAACGAATGGAAAAGAATATCATGCTAATTGTGTAATGTAAATGGAGGTGTAGGCAGTTTTTAATTGGATAGAGAAGGGTCCTACTAACAGAAAAGCTTGAAGAAAAAAATAAAGAATTTATATTGATTTTTTTTCTACTTTTTAATCTCAATATCTAAGGTCATATTTATTTATACCAATATTTTTCCCTGTTTTCCCATTAGTCTGATTTTTTTTATGGAAAAAATAAAATTTCACAACAAAATAATAGGAGAATAACAATAGTTAATGCACTGAATCTTGTTATCTTCAAAGCAGTTAATCAGAGCACAAGATATGGGCACAAAAAGTTCTCCAAATGATATCTGCATAACCCTTTCTTTCCAATGAACTATGAGAAACTAGTAGTGTTTCTTTTTCCTTTTTCCTTCCTTCCTTTCCTCCTTCCCTCACCCTCATTCCTCTTTCATTTTGAACAGTTCCTTCCCATTTCACAAGTCTGTTTTCTTCGTCCTTTTTCTCCACATTCATTTTTCCTTCCTTATATATTGCAGTGGAATTTAGCTGAGCGCCTTATCTAAATGATTAGTTCTCATTTATCAATATTATAATTTGCCAGAGTTTTACTTGTTTCTTTTTATTTAAATATGGTATGTTTTATTTAATAGGACACATTTAAAGTAATACATGTTAAAAAATAAAAATAAAGTAATACATGTAGAAATTAATAAAGAAAATATACAAAAACACTCTTTGGACTTCTATGAAAAACAGACAAAATGTAATGAAGAAATAATTCCAGAATAACCAGAGATAATGCACTATGTACCACAATCATAATCATAATCTTTTCTTTCTTTCTTTCTTTCTTTCTTTCTTTCTTTCTTTCTTTCTTTCTCTCTCTCTCTCTCTCTCTCTCTCTCTCTCTCTCTCTCTCTCTCTCTCTCTCTCTTTCTTTCTTTCTTTCTTTGTGCCAGGGATCTAACTCATGACCTTGTGCTTGCCAGGCAGGCACTGTGCCACTAAGCTATATTCCTGTATGTACTATAATCTTAAAATGACTAAAATTTCACTCAGGTTACAAGTCATAAAGACAAAAAGACTTTCTGTTGCAAAAAAAGAAACAGATAAAAGCACAAAACTTTCTTTTTAATGAGCATTTCCTATTTTGTGTCATAAGGACTCCTCTTTTCACCCCAAGAAGTAATAGCTGTTTGAAGAGAGACTTGTGCTGTTACTAAACACACACTGTTGGCCCTTGCACCTTGGTAGATATTTCAATTGGTGAGCAATTCTTACTCTAAATATCTTTGGCAACTCCGAGCTACTGATGCACAGCTGTCATTCATCTGTTTTCCTCCCCATTTCCTGGCTAAATTTCATCTCATTTGGATAAGCTGCCTGTATCTTAATACAAAATAATATTAGATTGTAGTTAGAGACTGTCAGAGTTACCTTAGCAGTGAAGTCACTCTTACTGTCATTATTTCATCTCTGTCTCTCTCTGGTCCCCATATCATACATTTAAGCGTGTGATATAACCTAACAGTTGATGTGGGGGAACCACTTAACATTTTCCTCTTTTTCAAAATCCAGGTGTGTTTTGTGCCCCACAAGCTCTCTTCTTTTAATATTCGAGGCATCATCTTCATCCCTGTGCTGGCAGTGCTTTCTGCCCTCCACCTCCGTTTCATGAACTATGCATCTTCAAGCGCCAGTTCTAATTTCACTCCTTTTCTGAGATTTTTTTTTTGTTTTAGTGTTCTCAGAAAAGCAGTCACTGCCTTCTCCAGATCCTGTCCAGTGTGATGTGGTAAAATCCTATTACAGTAAAATAAATGTAAAATAACAGAAGTTATAAAATTTAAAATTGGGGTTTGGGGGTTTAGCTCAGTGGCATAAGTGCCTGCTTGGCAGGCATAAGGTCCTGAGTTTCATCCCTGGTACCCCCACCCAAATATAAAATTGGCAAGAAAGAATGTTTAAAATTTCTTAAATATGTAAATGATATGTAAATGAGACATTGATGAGAAATACTTAATCATACTGAAAACGCAAGTCAGAGAAAATAATTTCCTGCAGGAATTTTTAAAATGGTATTTTTTTTTTTTGCTAAAAATAAACACAGTAAAAGACAAATAGGAAAAAGACTAGATTAATCAAAAGGTAAATAAGATATACAGACAGAAGGAAAGTGACAAAGGTGTTCTTATGCATTTCATAATAGTAATAATTTGCTAAAATGCTATAGTAAATAAGTAGGAGGATCAGAATTCTTTCAAAAGTCTCACAATCTTTCTAGTGCTGCTACATTGCTGTGTAGAGAAATACTTGTAGTAGAAGTTGAGTTACATGTTGTTTAGAAGGAAGAGAAGAAAGTATATTCTGGAAATTGGGAGTTCCTGTTCTTCGGGGGACAGATGATAATATGAGCCTTATTTTGAATTTACATGTGAGGTTGGGCTTGCAGTGGAGCAATTGGAAGGAAAGGAGGATAAAAAAAGCATAAAATAAAAAGTAAGTGACTGAGTATTAACAAGCGTGGAAAGGGCAGGAGTGGGTAGTAACAGCTGGCTCCATTTAGGAGAAGAAGGACGTGGTGGAAAGTTGTCTCTGTAGGAGGATACTTCAGGCAAGTGTTTGGAAGAAAGCTCTGAGAGACTATTGTAGGGACTCAGGAATGTTAAGGGATCTGAGAGTTCATGAGAGAATCACAGAGGTTGAAAATGAGGCGATTGTAGTCAGACATACATAGAGATAATACAAGGGACAAACTGAAAGTCCTAATAACTGATTAGGATAAAGGGAGTTAGGATGACTTTAAGGGTGGTGATAAAATATAAAGACAAGCAGGAAACATTTAATATTAGAATTCATTGAATTTAATACACATATAATGTCCAGCATTCCAGAGGAATTCAGGCTGAAATTTATGAGTGTTAAAGTCAAGAAATAAAAATTCCTTTAGCATACTGCCTAAAAATAACATATAAGATTACAAGATTGAGTGATTTTGACAAAGGATAGAGAAAAAGGGATAAGGCCACCAATTTGTGAATGTATTTGGGGATTGGTAAGGAGAAAACTCAGAGAGACTGAAATTATGAACATGGAGACAGATAATGTTATTGTATAATGAGGACCGTTTTGTCAAAAACTGTCAAATTTGATGGTACCTGAGAAAATAGTTGCAGTTGATAATGCAAAGGCCATATTGCCAGGGCTTGAATGAATGAGTAGGCCTTGTAAGAGTTCATTGCTAGTCAAAAATTATTAACATGCTGTCACTCTAATGGAGGGACAGTCCCAGTGAAGGAGGAGGAATTGAAAAACCAAAGAATTATGAGGAAAGTCCAAAACAATAAAAGATATAGGCTTAAGGGTAAAAGTATTTTAGAATCAAAAAAGGGAGAGGAAGAACAATGCCTTACCTTTGAAGTGGGAACGGAGAGGATAGTAGCATGCTCTAAAGTAGAAAAAGTGCTGGTGGAAATCAGATCAAAGTACACAGTCTCTGAAAAGTGCTAGATAAGATCAATCATACAGAGTTAATGAGCTAGAAGGACACAGGTTAACCAGATGTAAAATGAGGCAAATAGAAAAATTTTGAAATGAGTAAACTGTGGAAGGTGGTAAGGAATTAAATATAGCTCAGTAACTAATTTTCCAAGCCTTAAAAAGGTGATTTCTCTAGTTATATTTCAAGGAGTTGGACCTTTCTATTTTTAATTAGCTGTTTTAAGAGATATATTATTTTTTCATAAGTTGAGGTACATACAAATTGTATTATTAAAGAGAAAAGAGGTTAGTTAAATATTTTCTATTGTTATCTACCTTTTGCTCACAGGAATTTCTTGCTAGATAGGAGTTTAAATTTTTACCTATCAAATAGGAACTTTTCATATTTTGGAAAATAAGTTAGGTAAAGTTAAAATCAGATTATTTTGTATAAGATTGTAGTTCACTGTTGAAATTTTACTTCCTATTTTATTTTCTTTCTACAACTTTGACTCACATGTGCTATCTGAAGATATAGACTTAGTATATCAAATACAGTCCTTTCTAGCCCAGCACTAAAGCAGACACAAAAGAAATTGCTCTTGGTTTCATGTGTTGACGACCTGCTTTTTTGATTTGTGCAAATTAATGACATCAATCACTGTTTATTGTTTTCTTATACTGTAAGAGCAAGTAAGAGCAGATCCCTTACTCTTTCCCCCTTCACTTTAGCTTCTCTTGACCTCTCTAACTGGATATTTTTACTTCTCTTAATACTCTAGAATACTGTATTGTATTTTTTCAGTAAATGCAAAGAGAGAAAGGTAGTATGTATTGAAAAACTTTCAATAACTTTCCCTCATTCTTTCTGTTCAGTGAAAGAGTGCATGCCATTCAGATAGAGGTAAAATAAAACACCACCAAATACTGTACATTGCAGTAATAAACATTCATCTGTGTGTGTTTTTCATACATACATTTCTGTCTCACAATATTTTTCAGAGTCCTCAGTCAGCAGCAGTTCTCCAGGCTCTGGTCCCAGTTCACCAAACAATGGACCAACTGGAAATGTTACTGAAAACGAGACTTCGGTTTTGCCCCCTACTCCTCATGCTGAGGTAAGACCCTTATTAGTTTGGTTCTGTTAGAAATAGGCTCCACGAGTAGCCATCTAATACAGAGTGATATTTCTGACTGAAAGTTGGCTCACTTTTATGTTTCAAACATAAGAGAAATACTTACTATTATAAGTAGACATTAGTTATGTTTTATATTTTTATAATACATGAAATTGAGTAAACATAATCTTACTTATAAATAAGACAATGAAGGAAAGTTGGGGGACAATCAGTTGTTTGAAAAATACTACATGTAGTCCTCAAATAAAATATCCTTAGTGATCCTGAGTATACATTGCTCAACATTGTATGAATTAGTAATCCTGCTTATTTATAGCTTAGTTTCATGGGAATAAACTCATCAGTAAGTAAAGACAGCTTCATGCAAACCTCTGAGAAGAACACCTAGGTAGGTTGGTTTTGTCCTTTTCATCTTAAGTATAATGAAAAAGAATTGAACAACAAAGATCTCCACTAAGCAAACATTTATCACTGTGTGTCAGTCATTTTGCCTGGCAATGGGCATATAAATAAAGTATGAGTTCTATCCTTAAAGAATAGCATATTAAAGAAAGTTACTTTAAAGTAGCATCATGGATTATAATCCCTATACAAAGATAAAAGTCAGTGTAGGAGTCAGCAAGCATACATGTAGTTTCGGTTTCAGGAGAACAAGGGAATGGTGTGAACATACTGAGTCTTATAGAACCCACTGTTTCAAAGTCCTTGTCCATTCACTGAGAGCCTTAATTTTTCTTTTTGTCATTCTAATGCCCCCATAACTGTGCATTCCTCTAAAAAGGGCAAGTTGGTGTGACACCGTTTTATATGTAACTGACATAATTCTTATAATTTATGCAGTCATAGTACTTCTGAGCTCATTGAGACATTAATTCTCTTAACCTACAGCATTCCTGACATGTGATTATCCAACCCCTACCAGAACACTTCTAACTATAGTGCTCTCACTCTCTCCTAACACAGTTAAATTGATTTTAAACAGTAACTTTGAATAACAGAAGTATCTTCCAGGCATTATGCCAAGATATCTATATTTGTTGCTATATATATATATATATCATACAAACACATATGTGCATATACAAAGTATTATAGATTATAAAATTTAAAGTATTAGGCCAAAATATAAGCAAAGGCAGAAACCTAGAGGTTGCTCCAGATTAGCAAAGGACTGAAGCCAGGGAATTCACTTGCTTAAGGACATATGAGTTTTGAGTTTAGGTTTTCAGAGCCTCATAGAACTCAGGAGATAGAAGACAAAACCTCGAGCTGACCAAGCGGAATAATCTAACAAGAGACCCTACCAGCACTACACTGGCTTCCCAAAGGCCCTTCTTTATGTTACTTTGGTGAGTCAGTCACCTCAATCCCAAAGCAGGCTTGATGTAGATAATAGTGAAGAACAGATCCTTTCACCAAGAAGTTGTAACCACAAGTTAGTCTTCATATGGTATTTAGCTCTGATCACATAATTGTGACCTGTTTATTTGATTTAAAGAGGCCCCATCTTTGTAGTTCCCCAAGTATCTGCAAAAGCAAATGAGAATCTACTCAAGACACATTTACCTTTATTTTAGACTTCAAAAGTCTGTTTCAAATGATTTTTCAAGATCATGAGTAGAAAAGATAGATGTTCTTATTCATGATTGCCTTTCAGCTTCTTGAGTAATAACATTTTGAATCTGTATTATCTCTGGGACCTTTGTCAGTATCCAGTTGATTATTGTGTTTGCACCTCTTTCTCTTTTTTATTATCCTTTCAAAAACATGATATCAGATGGAATAGAAACTTGACAAATATCTGTGATCAGAGACATATTTGAATTATTAACTATCTGGTCTAAGTGTTGTCTTTGGGTTGGTGTAATCAATATCCCAATGAGTTCTTAGCAACCCTTTATTTCAAAGAAAAGAACAAATTGGGTACCAAATATTAGGGAAGAAAATACAGATTTCTATTTTTCTCTGAGTTCAAATAATGTGATTCTCAGAGACTTCACAAACACCTACAAATCTGGGTTTCAGTGCATCATTGGATGTGTTTAGTATGCTTGGAAAATGAAAATAACACACTGTCACTACATTCATCAATGTATATTGTTCTTAGAGATGCAGTCAGTATAGAAAGTGTCAGATCACTTATCTATAATCAAATTGTATTAGCTCCAGAAACAGCAATATAATATTTTGTTTGGGAATATAGAATACAAATGTATTTTAAAATGGCATGATGAACACAAAATTTTGCATCATGATTACTTCTAAGGAGGCAGGAAGGGGGAAATATGATTTGATAGTTACTAAAGAATAAGATACATATAGCTCTTCTCTCTGTCTGTCTGTCTCTCTCTGTCTGTCTCTCTGTCTGTCTCTGTCTCTAGCTAGCTAATATATGATTGACCAAGAATACACATTGGTGAGATCAGAAATAAATGGAGATAGTGAGATTTTTTTTCTGTTTAATTCAAATCTTTTTATGACCCACTAAAATAAATGGAGAGTTCCAGATTTGAGGAGTGTGGTATAAATTAAATCAGTTTGATTATATTGTTTTAATCAGTTTTATGTTCCCAAATCCTTCACTATCACAAATTATCTGCTTAGGTGCCCTATTTTTTCAGCTAATTGTTGAACTGTTCTCCCACTATGGACCCTTCCTTCTATACCACCACTAAAAAAAATAAAATAAAAAGCAAGACAGAAGGAAATGTGATTTAATGGAGTTTAAAAGGGTAGAGGTATTTCTTCAGGTCAGTGACAGGACATTCGCCTCCAAAGCTGCAAAGACTAGTTCAAAAGCAAGCAGTGACTTACCTCATAATGAATTAATTGTGTGCCTGAACTATGATCTGAAAGGCCAGGTGGGCAGACCTTTATGCACTGATGGGTAGCCTCTCTGTGGCCCAGAACAAAAAATGCAACCCTGATGACTAACATGTGGTTTTCCACTGCATTACATTGACAGAGATCTGTAGTGTAATTCATTCTGGATAGGAGAGAGGCAGCAGAATACAGACCAAGAGTGTCAGCAAATTAACACCCAAGGTTTGGAACCCAAAATGTTTCCACCTAAACCAGAGAAAGAAAAATATCTTCAGCCATACTTGATCAATCGTCATTTAGAATTTGGCATGATATTTGCAGATGTCTCCTAAGTTTAATAATGAAATGTGATTTCATAGCAACAGGAAATGTTTTGCTACATATTATTTACATCATTATATCCTCAAAACTTGGTTGCATACTATGTTGTTTCCCAAATAGGCTTATTCTGCAAACTTTTCTGAAACAACACGGATAGTTTTTACTTTAAAAATAACACCGTGTATTTGAATGAACTCCCTAGTCTTTGACCTGAAAGTAGAAAAACATCCCCAGATTCTTACATAGCCCATGTAAATAATAGTATTCTAACCCTTTTGCTGCTTAGGAAGCAGGAAAGTAAGGCTGTATCTAAAGTTCATAAGCCCTAGATGAGCACAACCTCTTCATTTTATAAATCACATGTCCTGTCTAAGTTAGATGAAGGAGAGACAGGAATTGAAGGAAAATGTATTCATAAATCAAAGCTTAGGCAAACAGCACTGTGGTGTGAAGTGCATAGGCAGGTGTTTCATTCCGAAGGCTGGGCATGAACCTGGCTCCTAGACATCAGCAATGATCAAGTTGCCACACTTTCCCTAACCTTCAGAATCTCACTCTAGTACACAGGTAATAACACCTATGCCAGTACCTTTGTTGTAAGAAATTAGTGTTGTTAAGACAGGTGATAAACTGTGAAGTTTGAAACAAGTTCATCTTTGTTGTTATTATCAGTGCTGACTCCTGGTAGGGAAAACTCATTAGCTTGTTTGTCTTCAAGCCAGCAACTCTCATTTGAGAGTGAGTCTCCATCTGCTCTGACTATTTCTGTTCCATTTGTTCTATTTCTTACATATGCTCAGTCCCAGAACTCAGATTGTTGGAGCTACTTGCTTTACTCATTTGTAAACTTGGTTGGGGAGCTAAAACCTCAAGGGTTTCTATTTCCAACTCCAGTCAGAGATGTCTTTACCTATCCAGTTACTTTATTGTTAATATTGTAGGCCTGTTGGTTCAAATATGTTTCCATGGATATCAGCACCATTACTTCATAGTCAGTAGATTTATTTGATAGTTATTTTAACTGTAGCCAAGCTGTTGGTTTATTTCTAGTTGAACATTAGTGTCTGTCTCTACTCTGCTATTTTTTAAAGAATTTTTTCCAGCAAATACAAATGATTTTTTTATAAAGGATTCTAATAATAAGGTTAAGTGTCCTAAAATCATCTTTTTGCCCCATTCTCACATGACTCATCTATCTGTTGTTCCATACTTGTTGTTGTGACATTTACTGTGAGTGTTATGCTCCCTTTTTAGTGGATGTAGAGCTATGGTTGTAAATGACAGCAAATATAACATATTTCTTACCTCCTTGGAAAAGTGGTTGCTATGACAAACAAATCAGTTATTAGGAATAATGTGAGTCAATAATATAAAATAGGCTCCTTAACAAAACATTCATGCTAAGTTTAAAAATCCTTTCAAATGCAAGCCCTGACCAATGTTTTATTTATTTAAGGTCTCACATGCATTTTATAGTAATACATTCTTGAATGTCCAATAAAAATGAAAACTTAGAGATTTTTACTGCCTAAAAAATTTTCTCTTTAATTACATGAAGCTTTTACTTTTGTATCAGCTAATTGAAAAAAGAATAGGAAATATAGTCTTGAAAAATACTATTAAAGTCATAGGCAAACATTGAATCATTAAGGACTTTTTAAAATGTAACTGTTTTCTTTTTGATACTCTAGATTTATAAATTTGAGACCTTTTCAAGTCAAAGTTAATTGATTTTTATAAACATGTCTTCCTATATGCCATTCTGATAGACACAGTAGTCACCTGTTAGAGATAGTCAGAGGAACTTCAGTCTTAGACTAAATGATCTGATGTCCCCAGAAGGTAGATGGCTGCCTGCACTTCACAGCCAGCTAATTATTGAGCTCAAGTGCAAGACAAAATAGACAAAATTTCAGTCTATGTGTATGTGGTTTTTTCTCCTCCTCCTCCTCCTCTTCTTCTTCTTCTCCCCTCCTTCTTCTTCTCTTTTTTTTTTTAATTTTATTTAAAGGGGGGGAAGCAAAACAGAAAAAAGGGTAGAAACAATACAGAATTTCAAAAAAAAACCCAAACAGTAAGAAATCACTATTTGATACATTACATATTGTCTTCTTGGATATAGTTGTTCAAGTTACAAAATTAAAGCATACAAAGTAGACATTCAAACAGTGAGGCAGCAAACAGTTCTGTTCACCGATCCAGCAAAAACTTAGTAACATGGTTATCAATCCTACACACTTTAGTATACATATAGTTATCTCTTTTAGAGCACTTTCTTTTCCTCCTCTTGCCTTTTTTTTTCAAAGAATTTTTTTATTTAAAGAAAAAATTTTGAGACAGAAAGAGGGTAGAAAAAATACAAAATCTCAAAAACAAAACAAAAAAAAATAGTAACCAGTAAAAAATCACTAGTTGATAATTATTTACTTTCCTCTTTGATGCATTTGTTCAAGTTACAAAAGTAAAGTCCACAAAGTGGACATCCAAACAGTGAGACTACAGTCAGTTTTGCTCATCCATCCAACTAAAACTTTAGCAACATGGTTATTAATTCCACACACTCAAACATACATGCAGTTATATCCTTTAGAATACTCTTTTCCTTTTTTTTCTTTACAATAACTATAATCCATTCTCGTAAACTACTTAGAAGTTCTACATATGTATAAGTCTCTACACATATACCTAACCTTTCTGTATTAGAGGGAGAAACAAATCAAAACAAGTCAGCAATACAAATTCCTAGAGAAACACAAAATGAAAAGAACATACAAAAACACAACACTAGGTGATCTATGGTAGTTACTATGATGTCTCTTGTTATTTTCAATAAAATTGTCTATATT